>CM038794.1:15455893-15630951 GCA_021764765.1 Vicia sativa
ATTACTGTGGTACTCCTTGATTTTGTCAAAGAGATCAGCATCGTGTTCCATTCTACTACTTGATCTTTCTTAAGTAACTTGAAGATTGGCTCACAGTAGCGAGTTAGATGTCGCAATAAATCGGCGATGTAATTCAATCGTGAGAAACCTCGGACTTCCCTACGGTGCGGGGAAGCTGGCATCTTGAATAGCCTTAACCTTGGCGGGGTCAACCTCAATACCTTTACCAGCGACAACAAACCCTAGGTTTTCCGTGTCGACTCAAAGTGCACTTGTTGGGATTAAGTCTCGATCTGTACTTTTTCGGTCATCGAATAGTTTATGAATATGATCAGATGTTCTTCTTGATGCAGTGATCGAGCTATCATGTCGTCGGCGTAAACCTCTATCTCGTGATGAATCATGTCATGAAACAACGTCACCATACTTATGACGATAAGTGGCGCCTGCGTATGATCGAGCATAACCTTGTAACGAAGTGTCCCATTTGTGTAACAAGTAGTCTTCTCCATGTCTTGAGGGATCCATTTGATTTGATTATGTAGGAGAAACCATCCATAAGGAAGACCTTGTCTTGGCGGTGTTGTCAACGAACATCGATATGAGGAAGTGGAAAATGCGTCTTTCGGACTTGCTTTGTTCGGATCTACGTAATCCACACACATTCATAACTTGCCATCCTTCTTAGAATGCGGTACCATATTCGCAACCCAACTGCGGATAAGAAGTGTAATAAAAACCCACATTGAAGCGCCCATCTTAAGACTTTGATTTTCGGACATCTCGGAGGCATCTGACTAACCTTATGTTTCCTTTGGGAGAAAACCCTCTTTTTATCGGCAATCGGTGTACCCAATATCAATGTCTAACCTGGCATGTCTTCGTGTGACCAGCAAAACCTCGATATAGTCTCGTAGTCTGTACCAACCTTTCTTTAACTGCATTCTCAAGACACTCTATCTTGATCTCTTTTCATCTTCATCGATGCCAGTTCACAATCTCGACTTGCTCTTCATGCGTTGTATAACTCGCTCTTCTTGTTATGTAGGTCGGCAAGTTCTCCTGTACTTCAGATCTTCCTCTTTTGTCTTGGCTTGGTAGATCGCATTATCGAAGTCATATTTAGCAATAGCATGGTTGTTATCAAGCAGATTCGGAGTGATTCTGCGATTGTATCACGTGGGTGTACGTAAGAAACACATAGCTTTTGAAGGGGTGATAAAGTAAAGAAAACAACAATTGAATGCAAAATTCGCGTCTTTCTTGAATGAAAATATGCAAATGACGGATAATAACCCTCACAAGCGAGTCATGATGCCCGGGCAAGGCACTAGGCTTTAGAGTTTATTATTTCAAAACATAGAAAATCAAAGCAAAACAAAACAAGGCAATTACTCTGTCTAAAGGAGATTGGTATAGCGTCTTGATCTTCAATTGTTGAGCCATGATAAGTCGGGAAGATCCATTCTTTGATGTCGAAAGTCATTATGGTTATCTTCATAGCATGGATTCCACATTTGATGTGGAAGGAAGTTGGCGGCACGTTAGCGACGTATCATCTTGACCCTTGATGGTGAAGCCTAAACGATCTTATCAAATTTGAAAGGAAGATCGAGAGCTGTCCCCAAATAGTACTACCTTCTTCAACATCGACTTGGGCATCTTTCGGTGAAGCCATCCTAGGTGGGACTTTAACAGGAGTAGCGGGAGAGTCGGCGGCATGACTCGGGGATTGTTCAAAAGCAGAGTCTCGAAGAATTCACCCTCTCTACCTCGGGTATCGGAATGGTATAGATGGTGACCATATATTCTTCTTCACCACATACTATAACAACCTTCCCTTTCACCTGGTACTTGACGATGTGGTAAATGTGGCCATTTGCCCGTGTATCGAGGCGTCCAGTAGGCAAGAGTAAGCTAAAGAGATATCCATGACAAAGATGCGGTCGAAAGTGCAGGAACCGACTTTAAGCGGCATAATGAGCTCTCAATCTTTTGTTAAGCAGAACCATCAAAAGCTCTCACAATAATGTCCTGGGTCTCGGAACCGACCCTGACATCAAGTCGGTCAAAAGCATTCTTGATGGGAATATTGGAGGCGAGAACGGTATCCACCAAGACATGAGACAATGTAGTGCCCTTGCATTCATAGAGATGTACAAGGCTTTGTTGTATTTCTTTCGGCGAGTCAAATCGACATCGGAGAAGCCTAAGCCGTTGTTAGCGGCCGGGCTAGCAATACAAACCTCAAAGGTCGATAGTAGTGTCTTGCGGTACATGAGCATTCTTGAAAATTTCACCAAGGCATTAGCATGAGCCTCGAACCTGAAAGCGAGCAAGCATGGAGATTTGGATGGAGTCATCCTAAGCTGTTCCACAACATTGTAGTCACTCTTCTTGATAATCTTCAAAATTTCCTCCATTTCTTGTTTGGAGGTGTCTTGACAACTTCCTTTGGTATTACATTACGGCCGGGATGAGTCACTTTGGTTCTTTCCCTCGGCTTGGGGAATGGGTTGAATAATTTGGAATGCAGTGGAGTCGCGGTGTCTTTTGGAGGAGAGATTTACGGAGAGAATACCCTTCGGTTAGGTCACCTTACTTGATCAGGTGATGTTGTCAATGTCGGGAATGGTAGCTTCAATTGTAAGATCTTCAATGGTGGAGGGTCTTGCTTGATGCCATGATAGTAAACATCGACTCCATAGTTCCAGGAATAGCCTTGTCGGGAGAATCTGGAACTGACCTTGGAGAAGTAATAATGAGAGTGCCACTCTGAAGCACGAGATCAGAGAGAAATTCTTATCGTGTTAACATGTCTTACAGGAAATCGTCACCCCATCCGGTCGCCTTAACATCTTCAATAGGAATCTTGTAGCTCTCGGAAGCAGTGTATTTCACCATAAATCATACTTTCCACTTGGCTGCCCCAAGGTATCCCACAGATGGTGTCTCATTCGCATTGTCGATCTTGACTTAGACATTTCTTCGCTGACTTATGTACAAGTGGTTTCGGAAATAGTATCTCACGGTTATTCATCATACCTTGAACCGTCTTCTCAACCAAGCACAACCATCAAGTGCGGATGGGCACCAACGACAATTCTCTAGGCATCACAGGTTGACACGGTTTTACGAAATTCTTCTTAACGATCATCGGAGGAATGGTCAGGTCATCTATGTTGAGCGTAAAGTCTCACTCACGGCATTGGAACTTTTGTCATGGTTAGGCATAGGCGCGTTGATCACATTCGAGTCTCGCAGGGAGGGTCAAACTCAATCTGCTTAGCTTCAATCATATCCGAATCTTGTTCTTGAGCCCAAAAATCATCGTCTTGTACTGGGCTGTTGGAGTGGTAAGCACACTTAGCATTAGGATTGTACCTCGGAGAGAAGGTGTTGACATGCGAGGAGGATCCTCGAAATATTCTACTTTCAACATGTGTTGCAAGGCTTGCGACAATGGCATGTTGATCTTCGTAAGCTGTCTTCGTGGCGGCGTGCGGCTGGCGTGTTGTCTCAAGTTGTGCGATGTAGGATTGGAGATCCTGGCCCCCACAGTTGAGCGCGGTCGGTCTTGGCTCGGCTTTTTGACCACCACAACATTAGTTTCTTTCTTACCACCAAAAGATCTCTTGCACATTTGAGGATCACTGTATCCGAATCTTCCCACTCTTGATACCGGCGATGCGCTCTCCTGTCGATATCGAGGTGAATCCGTTGAAGAGTTTCAATCGGATGATTGAAGAATGGGCCGTCGGTGTTCCCATAAACATATCTTAGCAAAAGTAGGAACTTTGAACTTAGGAGGAATCACAACACGGGAACAAGACTCGGTCATCAAAATTCAGCTTTGACATCTTAGTTCTCCACATTCAGGGTCTTCAAGTTGCTTGTACTTGTCATCCCATCGATCTGCCATCATCATAGTCTTTTCGCCCATCTCGACTACCTTCGCCATCACCTTTGTCACTTTGCTCATCCTCCTTCTTGACACTTCCTTGAGAGCTCAATTCGACTAACCACTTTAGGACCACCTTTGTAGCGTCGCCCATGTATTAAGGAGACCGACAACCTTCTTCTTTACATTGATGAGCTTCTTGGATCCTCTTGGCCTTGGACCAATGGTGAACATCTGCTTGGCCCAGGCATTCGAGCTGAAGATCTTTGATCTGTTCGAGAGCCATTTACGCTAAAAATAAATAGCGAGGAATGAGAAAACCAATCTTCAATGCATGATGCAATGTTATGCTATGCTATACAATATTTATACGAATGCAATGCAATGTTTTCAAGGACCTTAGAGATTTAAATTTGTTAAACAAGCAATGAACAAACATTTATTAGCACTCTTTTATTATTCTTTTTCTTTTAAGTACAAAAGATAGTTCAAAACACTAAAAGAAAAACATATAAATCCTAAAGCTCTAAGTTTCCATAGGGCTTCCTTTTGATGCCGATGTGAGGCGTTGATGTTTCGCTCCTCGTGAAGTAGCTTGGTTAACTCTAACACTTTCTTCTCACTTGCATACTTTGAGCTTCAAAGGTATCCTCTCTTCTTTAAAATGAATCCGGGATCTCTTCAAGTCTTCAAAATCGGTAGGCATGTCGAGATGGAGAACGATTATAGGATCGTCACCTATAGCAGCAGTTCCATAATTCTGGTAGAGCAGGCATGAAGCGGCATCATGAGATTTTGAGCTCGAGCTCTCACCGATTTGAGGTAAGGCTCCCAAGGAATGGAGTTTTGGTGCCCCAAAGTCTTGGTATCGTCTTCTTTACCATGCCCCAGCGTGTATGAACCTTAAATCGGTAGTGCGGAGATCGTGATTGTAGTCGAACACAATATCTTCGAGCATATCATGTGGACCATCTCTTGAGCAAACCAAGCGGCGTAGAGCTAGAGAAGGGTTGTAATACCTCCCTCTTATACCAAGTAGTGGTACATTAGGGAATTCTCCTAGCGATAATGTGAAATCTTTTGAGAGAAAAGACTCCAGCGGATACAGAATGAGAGAGTACATTAACCTTTGAGACCATCTCAACCTTTGTTCATTCTTCAAAAGCGATGGAGGAAGGTGCGAAATAAACCACACGGATAGTAGCGGTATGCAACATATGAGAGTTCCTTGTCTCTTAGTAGTACGAGTGTGGAGAGAATGCGAATATCTCCAAGTAAAGTAGGCCTTTGGATTGCGGTAAGAAACAACTTGATGGCATTAACATCTATGAATTGATCCGAGTTAGGAAATAGAACCAAACCATAGATTAGCAAGGCCACAATGTCTTGAAGGCATGGAAACTCATAACTTTGAGGAACTCTCGGGCTTTCTTAATCGAAACTTGGCAAGTAAACCTTAACTCCATACGGTTTCCCAATTAGCTTCAATGTCGGCGCTTAAGATGTATCTGGATCACGATGTCTTACTTAGGGACCTTTTCTAGACCATTGAATGGCATTTGGTCAAGAATAGGTACCCAAGTAACAAAGAACTCTTCAAAGGTAGGAACTAGCGATAACGGGAATGTAAAGCAATGGTGTTTTGGATCAAAGAAGCCGGAATAAGACATGCATCATATCTTCTTCAAAACCGGAGGTAACCAAATCAAGTAGATAATCATGTCTTTTGATGAGCGAGCATGGTCGGGAATCTACGAAACCAATTCTTTGAAATGAGAAGGTATACCCATTAAGTTGATTCGGATGGTCTTTCTAGAAGCCATAATTCCCTACAAAACAAAGCAAAGATAAATCCTAGGTCCTTGAAATAGTTAGATATGATATGCAATGCGAATGATGTCATGATGTCATGTTTAGCACACAAGCAATTCACACAATGAGCCTAGGTTTTAGGCTTGCAAGAGGTATAGGTGATTACCCCCACAAGTTTAAGTTGGTTCATCCATCTATAATAATAGGGTTCTAGAAATCTCACATCATCGATCTTTCGTAGGCGTTTATTTCAATACGACTACAGTGGTCGACCAAAATATCCCAAAGTCGATCTCAATAGGCGTAGCATCGAGTGTCAATAACAATCTGCACTAAAGCCATCCATTGCCTTCTAATGGCCAAGATGGGTCAATTAAGGTTCTAAAAGTTTAGTTAGCGCTTGATGACACCACGAAGCCAAATACTATCCTCGACTTGGGAATGAAGAGTATCAGGACATCAAGTGTCAGCTAACGTAGCCATCATGTTGACCGTTTCGATATCGTCCTAACGGTCGCGACGATTTATTACTTACCTAAAAGGAGATCCGGTGTAGGATCCCACAAATATAATACCCAAGCAACCCTTAAAGATAAAGTAAGCAAGTCAAGCGAGAAGCAATAAAGGTGATTTAGAAATCCCTAAGGCAATTCTCTCTTTAGGGTGTCTCCCGGCAAAGTCGCCGATTCAGTAACACGGTGAAGCGGCTTTGTAGGTTTTTATCGCAAATGTGCGGATAGCAAGAGTCGCCACCGACTTTTCTTTTATCAATTAAGGGAAGGTAAAAGTACAAAAAGACCTTCGTTAGATTGAGTAAGGGATTAGCACCCTTTCCATCCGTAATTATCTCACGGCTCTTAGTTGCTCTTAGATCACTTTAAAATTGTGCTTTCGTGTGTTTGACAAAAATGTTTTGAAAAGGCATTTCGCTTTGACTTTGTAATGATTCATGTAGGAATGTATACAAAGTGTTAGGAAATGTTTCGTTTTGAAAAGAGTTTGAACTTTGACAAAAGTGTGCGGTGTGAAAAGTATTTTGATAGAGCAAGCAACAAAAGTCTTATTACCTACTCGAAATTGGTCGTTTGTGTTATTTTACGTTCCTTTAGAATAGCGTTATCCATACCATTAGTTGGTAGGTAACCACAATTCGTTGGATGTAAAAGGACATTCGAAGGGACATCGGATGGTCATAGAAAGCAACTTGTAGGAAGTATCCTAGCACATTCGAAGGGACTATCATCATTTTTCGTAGGCGACAATCGAGGTCAAGATCATGTATTACGTAGGCGACATCGTGGGTCTATGATCTTTGTATCGAAGGACTATGATGTTTTGTTTTAAAGCAAGCGGTGCTAGAATACCTACGTTGAGGACATGACCATTTGTATTCGTAAAGCACGAGAGAAAATTACCCTAAGGGTGCATGTGTGAAAAGAGTGTGTCAATTCGATTCATGTTATCTTGAAATTAGAGTGAGCTATGTTCAATTTTCTTGCCACACGCCTAATTACTAGCAGTTTATAGGGTGCGGAAATTAAAATGCGATAATGTAAAGATGCGGAAAGATAAATCCTACTATTACATGGCTTTGGGCGAATACATAATTTAACTGCGAAAAAAAAAAAAGCCTAATTAAAACTATTACATCCCATAGCAGTTACATTATTGAAAAAAAAAAACAGTAAAAGAAATCGTCCAAAACTGACACAAAGAATGAGAAAAAAATCGAAAAAATCGAATAAGAGAAAAATATTAGTAAAAATGCAAATTTTTGAATGAGAAAAATATTTCATCTTAAATAACATAAATATGCTAAAATAATTTTTGGGATTTTTGGGTGCAATTTAATAATTAAAACTAATTAAAAGTGTTTTAAATGATAAATTGTGAATAAAATAAATATGCATGCAAAATAATATTTTTAATTTTATAAATTAAATAAGTATTTTATGAAAATAAATGCAAAAAAAAATATTTTTGACAATTTTAATGCATGAATAAAATGTTGAAAAGAATTAAAATGCATGAAAATATTAAAAAAATTGAAATGAAAATATGAAAAATATGGAAATTTGAAAAAAGGAAAAAATGGTCAGGAGAATCGAACCGGGACCACCTTTCTAAACCCCATGCCTTGCCACGAAAAACAACGCAACTTTTGAACATTGGACAACGGATTACAGCAATGTCCGTTTTGCTTGAACTCGCGCAATTCATCGCTTCCTCGTTTGAATTTTTAAGCTTCGACCTTTCTCGCACTCTGATCCAATAAATCAATACAATTCAATTCAAAAAAATGGTTCGATTGGAATCATCATCCACAAACACGATGGTGGTGCTCGTTTTGTCAATTTTTCCTATTTTGAGAAACCTAAACGCACGGAACCCTAATCATGGCATCTCTAATTCTTGCCGCAAACTCAAATCAAACTATCAAAGCTTAGAAACACCATTAGCCACAAATATGCAATCAAAACACATTAAACATGGTGTATGTATGGATTCGATTTTGAGTTATATTGACACAAACAGTGACATGGTTAGGGCGATTGGATGTTTAACGCGTGGGGATGATTGGAATAGTTTCCAGGGCCTTGAGGATGCTTATCCAATCCTCAAACTCCTTGAACTAGCTGCAAGCAGAATTCGAAGTGCTTTTTCACAAGTTTCTTTGAAATTTTTTTAGGGTTCTTGAGGCAATTTTTCTGTCCCCTCTTGATGTGTATGCATTGTACATTTATAGTGGATGGATCTGGAGTTAATTTCAGGAAGAATCAATCACTAATCAATGCCAATCATATTTGATTTTGTACAAAATCAAATTTTCATCTTTTGATCAATTTTCAATCCAATCTTGCCATAACCAACCAAATTTCGAAATTTGCTGGCTTTATTGAGTTACTTGGATCTCAAGGAAGAGAAAAATCAAGTTTGCATTTAATTTTGATTTTATACTTTATTTTAAATTTAATTTGTATTTAAATGAATAAATTCAAAATTAAATAGAAAAATAAAATAAAACTTCGTGGCATTGGGCTTGGATATTCCTAATTGTATAAGGAACAAGTTTGGATGAAGAAAAGATAAGCCCATTTGCAAAGTTTTGATTTTTAGAAGTATTTACTTTGTGCACTTCTTCAAAATTTCCCAACTTGTGAATGGTGTATCTTACTCAATTTTCCACATTTTTGAGTGTTATTGGACTTTTGAAAAGCTCTAAGAGTCCTCTAACCAACCTTTTGGTCTCATCTCAATTGGAGTTTCCATGCTCAAAATATCTTCAAAACAAAATGTTGACTTTTGTTACTTTGAAAAGGACACCGTAATGTTTTGATCCATACCTTCCAAATGAAGCATTTTTTGAACATTCTTGTGAGACATGAAGTTGTAGAGAATTGAATTTCCTTCAAAACAAGAGGTGGTGGAAAAATTTCTGAGAAAGTATGAAGAAGTTATGATCGGTCAAAGTTTGGTTAACTTTTCCTCGAGAAACCTATTTTGGAAAGTTGACTTTTGAGCAAATATTGAGTTTTCTTGATGAATCATGATCAACCCTTGATCAAATGATGAATGTAACTTCAAAATGAGGATGTTGACCAAAAATCATGAAGTTTGACTGTATGTTGACCACGTTGACTTTTGTCAATGTTGATTTTCACCATCGATGAGAAATTTGATCGTGAAGCTTGAAACTTGACATGGAGAATCCTTGAAGCATATGAGGAGGCATGATGACCATTAGAGATGTTGGAAGTACATCTTGATCTGAGAATTGCCAAACCCTAGTTTGGGTTGATTGTCTAGGAGAGGGTTTGTCTGATCAACCCTTGAGGAATCCTTGAGTATGGATGTATGAGATATCTTGAGAAGATGGAGGCAAATTTTGTCCTAATTAAGACTATTACATCCATAAACAATTACATAATTGAAAAAAGAAAATGATAAAAAGAAATGTCCAAACAGGATAACTTGTGAAAAGATAAGAAATCGAAAAATACAGGGAAATCGAATGAGGAAAATGTTAGTAAAAATAATAATTTTTGAATGAGAAAATATTTCATGCTGGAAATAACATTAATATACTAAAATAATTTTTGGGATTTTTGGAGTTATTTTAATAATTAAAAACTAATTAAAAGTGATTAAAATGCAAAATTGAAATAAAATTAAATATGCATGCAAAATAATATTTTTAATTTTATAAATTAAATAAACATTTTCTGAAATAATGAAAAATAAAATATTTTTGGTGTTTTAAATGCATGATAAAAATATTGAAAAGAAATTAAAATGCATGAGAAATATTAAATGGAAAATAAGAAAATAAGAAGTTTTGCAAAAGGAGGAAAATGTTTGGTCTTGCCGAGGATCGAGGGACCTTGGCTTCACACCCCATGCCTTGACCATCGAACCAGGCATACGTGTTTGACATCGGAGCGAATGAAGAAAGAACAAGTGTCTCTCCCATTGCATCGTCCCAAAACTTCATCTTCTTGATTCAAATTAAGGAATTTTCGTCGGCTTTGGTTCGGCGCTATAACCCTACTAAATCAAAAATCACATACGAGTATATAATGAAATCTAAAGCCATGGTTCGATTCGTCTTGGTACTGAACATCCGATGGCATCGGTTTGGTCAATTTAACGTTTTAAGGAAGCCCTAATTCGATTCAAAACCCTAACAATGGCATATTTCGATTCAAGCCATAAAAACTCAATTCGATTGTCGGATAGCTTGCAAACATTGTTCTAAACACAAAACAATCATCAAAACACATTAATAATGCATGATAAACAAAATTCGATTTTTGAAAAAGTAAGAACAAACCAAATTCGGATTTCTCAATTCTTGATGCTTTTGGACAATGTGAAAGTCGGAATGCTTCGAGGATATCAAGGAATGTGTTTGAATCCTCAAAAGCGGTTGAAACAAGTGGAGCGATGGTTGCTAGTTGCTTGTATAACCATGATTTTTGAGCTTGAATAGGGTTTCTCACCAATTTTCTACCCTAATTAGTGTGGCATGCATTATATATATATAGTAGATGGAATTGGAGGATTTGAGAAAAGAATCAATCATCAATCAATGCAAAATATATTTGATTTTGTACCAAATCAAATTTTCTCCTTTTGATCAATTTCAATCAATTTCTTTCTAAATCCAATCAAATTTGAAATTTCTTGGCTTTATTGAGTTGCTTGGATCTCAAGGAAGAGAAAAATCAATTTTGCAATTAATTTTGATTTTATACTTTATTTTTGAATTTAATATGCATTTAAATGAATAAAATACAAATTAAATGCAAAATAAAATAAAAATTCGTGGCATTGGGCTTGGATATTCCTAATTGTATAAGGAACAAGTTTGGATGAATAAAAAGTAAGCCCATTTGAAATTTTTTGATTTTTAGAAGTATCTCTCTTTGTGCACTTCTTCAAAATTGCCCAACTTGTGAAGGGTGTATCCTGCTCAATTTTCCACACTTTTGAGTGTTCTTAGACTTTTGGAAAGCTCTATGGTCCTATAACCAACCTCTTTGGTTTCATCTCAATTGGAGTTTCCATGCTCAATATATCTTCAAAACAAAATGTTGACTTTTGTTGACTTTGAAAAGGACACTGCAATGTTTTGATCCATACTTTCCAAATGAAGCATTTTTTGAACATTCTTGTGAGACATGAAGTTGTAGAGAATTAAGTTTCCTTCAAAACAAGAGGTGGTGGAAAAATTTCTGAGAAAGTATGAAGAAGTTATGCCCAGTCAAAGTTTGGTTGACTTTTCACGGAGAAACCCTAATTTAGAAAGTTTGACTTTTGAGCAAATCTTGAGTTTTCTTGATGAATCATGATCAACCCTTGATCAAATGATGAATGTGACTTCAAAATGAGGATGTTGACCAAAAATCATGAAGTTTGACTATATGTTGACCACAGTTGACTTTTTGTCCAATACAACTGATTTTCAACCGTCTGAGCAATTATGTGAGGAAACTTGACTTGTGAGGCTTGAAACTTGTCATGGAGAATCTTTGAAGCATATGAGGAGGCATGAAGACCATTGGAGATGTTGGAAGTCCATCTTGATCGAAAATGCCAAACCCTAGTTTGGGTTGATTGTCTAGGAGAGGGTTTGTCTGATCAACCTTTGAGGAATCCTTAAGTATGGATGTATGGAATGTCTTGAGAAGATGGAGGGCAAATTTTGGGGTATGACACTTCCGCACGGTTAAACTTAATAATGCTTTGTACCTTTCACTTTGTAATCCAAGCTATTTATAGAGAATGAATGATGGCGATTGAGACTTTGGTCGTGGCTTTGATTTTGAAGATTTGAGAAATACTCGGGAGAATGAGTTGAGTCGTGCTTTAAGTCGTGGGTTGAGAGGAAGCAGGAGTCCTTGAAGACTCCTCTGCTAAACCTTGTCCACGTTCTCAAGTATTTCATAAACCGATATATGCGTGTTCGGTGCGTGGCTTCGTGTTAGGCATATTCCATTAAGTAGCACGTTACGGTCGTGGCCAAAGCATGACGAGCGTAACCTGCCTTGAAGCGTCTTACGATCGTGGCAAAGGGGGCGACGACCGTCATAGCAGCAAATTCTGGTTTTTTTGGCAGATTTATCTTTTCTCTTCTGGTCTTTGTTGCAAGCTTTGTATGTTTTATGTTGTCTTCTAGTTTGAGCTGAGACATGTGGTACCTGCAAAAAGTCATAAAAACTCGGAATATTCGGGAGTTAATCGGGTCAATATGATATAAAACGGGTTAATTTTATAGTAAATATATGATACGATTTCGTGTTATCAATGTTATAAGGCTTGCTTGTTGTCATACAATGCTCCTTTGATCCTTGAGTGACATTTCATTGCCTATTCAATATATACAAGAGATAAGCAATAGTCCACTAGTTTTGACCTAATTGTTGCTAGTGTTAGTTTGAGGACTTTCATGTCTAATTCTTAAGGGTTTAATCTTGTTTCATAATTCTATATCCATATACGTCTTTTTGCTTCCATGAACCCTTGAGTGACACTTCATTGTCATATCATTTAGGTCTCATTTTAGAAGCTAGATTGACCATTTTGGTGGCGTTTTTAGTTTCATTCTCATTTGATTTGATCATAAGCTTTTGATCCACATATCCTTGAGATATCTTGATGTTGATTTCATCCCCATGACATCTAAGAACCCTAATTTTAATATAATCTGATCACCTATGCTTTCGTGTATTGGAGACTAAACTTTTGATATATTGTCATGAAACCTTAACATATTAGATTGATGGCATTGCTTAGAGTTCCCTTTAAGTTAATGATAGATGATTTCGTAGGAATTTTCCACTTCCCTAGGATCTATAAGAATAAACTTTTATCCTCACACTTGATTTCTATCATCCATAATTGCTTTTACACAAGTGTTACCCATCTTTTATGATGTTGACCATCATTTAGGTGACTTTCTTTGTGTATAAAGTTTCGTCTTCTACTTTGTTTGCTCATGAATCCTATCTTGAGTTCAATTATAACACAAGTCACACATGTCTTTATCAATTACATTAAACTTGTGCATGTCTTGTTGTTTCTAAACCCTAGTCTCATGTGCTTTTGTGTGCAATCTTTCTCATGCTCATCTTTTTTGTGGTTGCATTAATAACATTTTAGGATTAGAATTAGGGTAAAATCTTGACTCCTTCCTTTCTTGTTGGAATGTATTAGTTTTAGTGATGATGTTTATTGCTTGATTAGGATAATTTATGTGTTTTATCTTTATACTTTATGCTGATTTCACTCTTATATGACACATTGATGTATGACCACACAAGTACACACTTGCACTCACTTCATCACACACTTTGGTTGGATGTTTGTGCACTCTTATGAATATTTGTTTGTGAATCACTCATGGATTCATTTGTATGATATGATAGGTTCTTAACTTTCTACCTTCTCGACTATACCATGTCACCTTGATGCTATACCATGTCACCTTCTAACCATCTTAGCATTTCACTCATGCCTTAAACCTTGCACAATTTGTATTTCACATGCCTTTAGGTCAAGATCTTGTCTAGTGTCTATACTAGTCTTGTGTGCATGTTTTATTGGTGATGTTTTATTGAATTTGATAGTGAATAAATGTCTATGATGTTGCTTGACCTCACTCTTCACAAGGCAATTGACTATACATGATTAACAACTCACTTGGATCCATTTCACTACACTATTGCCATGGTTTAATAGTTTGTCTGTGTTGGTAGTTGTACCTCGTCTCCTATTTCTTATGAAGTTCCTTCGTGTTTATTTAAATTTCATTATGTCTATAAGTTGTATAGGTTAGTACTTTATTGATATCGTGATAAATTCTCTGCCATGCTTCCTTGGTATCTTGTGTTAACCTTTTATCGATCAACGCTTCTTTGAGTGCGATTTTGAGGTTTTTATACTTTGTGGTGTATAGTAATCTATGTTTGGCTATTGTGCTATCGTTTATGATGTATTTCCATCATCTGTTATCACCTTGATGTATTTTCATTTGTATCCTAGTGTTTCACCACTCCGTCTTGTTATTACTAACTTGTATGTTAAGTGTGCAAGATACTCTGAGAGAGCTATCAATCTTGACTTGCTTGCTTAGTGTTCCACATTATTTGTGAGACACGACTATCATATGTGCAACATTGTGTGCCTTTTTCTTTTATGGTTTTCTTGCACGATATCCATGTGGTTGCATCCGCTACACACTATTAGTGACTTATTTTCACCGAGGCTTTGTTATTTACGTCTAACGATGCATTTTCGACTTATTTTATCCGGTGTTGTTATACATTCAAGATCTCTGGGTTTCTTATCCATTTTAGTTACTTCATTATGGATATTTATCTTCGATTTTTTCTTATCCGATTTACACTTTTCATTATTTTATCGTTTACTTAGGATTAGAATGGTATACTAGAAGTCCTCACTAGGAGGTCATATATTTGTTTGTTTACTATTTGTACTTGCATAGCGATGATGGTTTTAGGGCCTCTTTATGGCAACCATTCCTAAGTACTCATGATTAGCATGAAGTGGAGGGTTAGTAATCAACCCTTGTATTCTCTCGTCATGTCGTTCTTATGCTCACTTCTTGCAAGTGTATGCTCGACAGTACCAAAGATCCCTATGACTCCTAGTGGAAAAGGGTTTAGCAATCGGACCCACGCGCTTTGTCTAACTCACGTTGAAAGACATTGATGCTTGGTGTAACGCACATTTATGATTTCCACCTCACATTTTCTCATCACCTTGCAATTGATACCACGGTAGGGACACTCTTATTTACCATAGTGTGATGGCTTGATTTCCAAGAGTTACTACCCATCGTTGTCTATGGCGATCCCACCACTCAAAATTCAATTTGAGTTAGGTATTGAGTGCTTACGATACTTCATTATCGTGGTCAAGTCCGTGCGGTGAAAATTGAAGAACGAGGTGCCAAATCGATGTTCGGCTCTCGCTCAAAACAATTTAGTTTTTAAAAGAGATGTCACCAACACCAAACTTTATTGTTTCCAAAATGGGAAAAGGGAAAAGTGAATAACCCTAAGTAAGCAATGCGAAAAGTAATGAAACTAAATCCAAAGAAATGGGGAACATAGATTCTTTGGTTCTGGGGTTAGGTTATACAAAGGAAAGGTATTAGCACCCTGTAATACGATGAACTGACTTTGAGATTTTTGTATCGCAAATGTGCGGATAGCAGGAGTCGCCACCGACTTTTCTTTTATCCAATTAAGGAAGGTAAAAGTACAGAAAAGACCTTCGTTAGATTCTGAGTAAGGGAGAAGGTTATGAAAATGGAAGGTATTACCACCCCTTTCCATCCGTAGTTATCTACGGGCTCTTAGTTGCTCTTAGATCACTTTAAAATTGTGCTTTCTGTGTGTTTGACAAAATGTTTTTGAAAAGGCATTTCGCTTTGACTTTGTAATGATTCATGTAGGAATGTATACAAAGTGTTCGGAAATGTTTTGTTTTGAAAAGAGTTTGAACTTTGACAAAAGTGTGAGGTGTAAAAAGTGTTTTGATAGAGCAAGCAACTAAAAGTCTTATTACCTACTCAGAATTGGTCGTTTTTCGTGTTATTTTACGTTCCTTTAGAATAGTGCTATCCATACCATTAGTTGGTAGGTAACCCTATTCGTTGGATGTAAGCGGGACATTCGAAGGGACATCGTATGGTCATAGAAAGCAACTTGTAGGAAGTATCCTAGCACATTCGAAGGGACTATCATCATTTTTCGTAGGCGACAATCGAGGGTCAAGATCATGTATTAGTAGGCGACATCGTGGGTCTATGATCTTTGTATCGAAGGGACTATGATGATTTGTTTTGAAGGCAACGGTGCTAGAATACCTCTACGTTCGAGGGACTTGACCATTAGAATTCGTAAAGGCAACGAGAGAGAATTACCCTAAGGGGTGCATGTGTGAAAAGAGTGTGTCAACTCAGGTATTTAATCTTGGAGTTATGAGTGAGCTATGTCCAATTTTATCTTGCCATACATGCGTAATTACTAGCAGTTTATAGGGTGCGGAAATTAAATTGCGGAAAGTAAAGTGCGGAAAGTAAAGTCCTACGCTATTACATGGCTTTGGGCGTTACATAATTGAAAGTGCGGAAAATAAAAGCCCTAATTAAACTATTACATCCCATAAGCAATTACATAATTGGAAAAGAAAAGCAATAAAATCGTCCGAACGGTATAACGTGAAATGTATACAAAATCGGAAAAGCGGAAGAAAATTGCATAAGAGGAAAATGTTAGTAAAAATAAGTATTTTTAAATGAGAAAATTTTTTTGTGTTAGTGATGACATTAATATGATAAAATAATTTTTTGGGGATTTTCTGAATTGATTTGATAATTTAAAAATAATTAAAAGTCATTTAAACAATTAATTAGAAATTAAATTAAATATGCATGCAAAAATAATAATTTTAATTTTAAAAATTAAATAAGCATTTTTCTGATTATTATGCAAAAAATAAATATTTTTGGTGTTTTTTAGATGCATGATAAAAATTATTGAAGATAAAATAAATTGGATGAAAAATATTAAAGAAAAATAAGAAAATATGAAATAAAATATGTTAGTTTTGCAAAAGAGAAAAAAACATTTGGTCCTGACCAGGTTCGAACCAAGGACCATGGAGAGCATCTCCTCATACCAACGCCTTAACCACTGAGCCATTGTGCATTTGGTGTCTGGAAAATACAAACGTGTGAATATAAAGGTTTACGTGTCATGAGATTTTTTGAATTCAAAGCACAGTCAGCTGCGGGCCCCAGTTGGATGGAATAGACGAATCAGACGCCACGAAAACGCCACGCATGCTCTCGCCGGTCAACACACGTCAACGACGCCAGAGCCCTAGCTCCGGTCGTCTTCTCCGACCAACCTGAAATCGAAACCTGCAAAATACGAAGAATAAAAGGCAAAGGGATACCCTACCCCCCTAAATCGAGCATTCCGGATTCAATGGTGGCATTAGTTTCGATTGAAAATGCCTCTAACTACCAGTTCGAAGCTCATCAGTTTAAAAAACCCTAAACATGGCAAATCGTGATTCTGACGTTCAAGCTTGAGAACGATGGCCCAGATCAATCATATGGAACCTCATGAACACATTAGAATGGTTAGATTCGATTAATACACCCAGATAATAAAAATGCAAAATCAAGAAAAACATGAATATGTATGAATGTATAGGGCACGATTCAGGTTGTTTCAACCATGGAGAATGACGTATACTTACTCCAAATTACCTCAGGAATATAATGGAATGGTTTTGGATGGCTGAAAGTGGCTGGAGAATGGATTTCGATTTTGACAATTTTGTGAAAAAATTTGAGCAAAGTGAGGGTTGTTGTAAGGGCTAGGGTTTCGTCCCTGGTTCTCGCAATGTACTAGGTATTTATAGAGTGTAATGCTGGAGCAAAAAGAAGGAAAAAAGATATGGTATTCAATGTGCACTTAATTCTTTTCAAATAAAATCAAATTTTGGAGAAAATTTGATTTTCTCTCCCATATGCAAGCTAGCACGAAATTGGCAAGTATCATGGGCTATCTTGGACCTCAAGTTTGATAAAAATCCACTCCTTTTGAAAATATATCTTATTTTCATATTTTATATAATTTAAATTTGAATTAAATGGTTTTAAATTCAAAAATAAATCAATAAAATAGAATGTGGTCATGGCAAGGCATCAATAGGTCACAAATAATATTATGATCAAGTTTGGATCACAAAATTATCGGCCCATTTGGAAAAAATTGGATTTTGACAAATATCTCCTTTTGTGCAATTGTTCAAAAATGCCCAACTTGTAAAATGTGTATTTTGCTCAATTTTCCACATTTTTGAAAGCTCTAGGTGTCCTCTAACCAACCTCTTTGGTTTCATCTCAATTGGAGTTTCCATGCTCAATAAATCTTCAAAACAAAAAGTTGACTTTTTGTTGACTTTGAAAAGGACCTGTAATGTTTTGATCCATACCTTCCAAATGAAGCATTTTTTGAACATTCTTGTGATACATGAAGTTGTAGAGAATTCAATTTCCTTCAAAATGAGAGGTGGTGGAAAAATTTCTGAGAAAGTATGAAGAAGTTATGCTCAGTCAAAGTTCAGTTGACTTTTCACTAAAAAACCCTAATTTGGAAACTTTGACTTTTGAGCAAATCTTGAGTTTTCTTGATGAATCATGATCAACCCTTGATCAAATGATGAATGTAACTTCAAAATGAGGATGTTGACCAAAAATCATGAAGTTTGACTGTATGTTGACCACAGTTGACGTTTTGTCCAATATGGCGATTTTCAACCATCTGAGCAATTGTCTGAGGAAACTTGACTTGTGAGGCTTGAAACTTGACATGGAGAATCTTTGAAGCATATGAGGAGGCATGATGACCATTGGAGATGTTGGAAGTCCATTTTGATCTGAGGATTGCCAAACCCTAGTTTGGGTTGATTGTCTAGGAGAGGTTTGTCTAATCAACCCTTAAGTAGGAGGGCAAATTTTGGGGTATGACACACCCTATATAACTATAGTACTCTATAGGATATTTTGTGTGTTTGTGTATTATTTTCTATGCTATTGGGAAAATTTCTCCTTTGGGATTAAGAAGGTAAGTTGGGTAGGAACCTAAGTTTGTTTATTATTATTATTATGCTCGCAAAGATCATTGAAATATTCGCATACACATCCCAGGGGAATCGATCAATTGTTGCTCGGGGTCTAAGGGTAACTAAGGTTTGGGTGGTTTGAGAGAGAAAAGTATGCTCGCCAAGGGTGAGACCATGTGCCTACGTATTCTCAAGGAGGTTGAGAAAGTCGATCAATCGTAGTTCCCACTTATGTGCTAGTGGAAGCAATGTTTTTAAGAGACAACGACAAGTGTCATCTTAATGAAAAATCTATCTAATTTATTTCATCACATACATTTTGAAAATTCAAATATTTGAATCTTTCATTGTAAGAAATGGGTGTTTAACTTGAGTGTACAAGTATACCGCTTATAGTTCTTAGAATGAGAAGATGTTTTATTTGAGAAAAATATTGAATCTTTCATTGTAAGCAATGGGCGTTAAACTTGAGTGTATAAGTATGCCACTTACAGTTAAGAAAGATGTTTTGTTTTAAGAAAAATGTTTGATTTGAATTTGATGCTATATATGAGATACTTCTTCCATAGAGATGATTCATGTCTCATCTCCGAGGATAAATGTTTTGTTTTGTTTGGGGATGCTTTTAAGCTCGAGGGTCCTTGTATTGTGAGCCTAAGAGGAGGCTTTTTGAGGGACATCGAGGGTCCTTGTATGAAGTCCGAGAGGAGGCTATATGGTATGGCTGGCTAGGTTTTAAGAGTGATTTCACCAGGAAACCATACTCTTTGTTTTTATCCTAGCTAAGGATATTCTTTATCTGAAGCCAGAGGAGGTTCTTTGAGATTTATATCTCTTTCTTTTATTAGGCCCAAGAGGAGGCCAACTCAACGAGGGAGTTCTTTTGTACAAAGCCCAAGAGGAGGCTCTGGGGAACCTAGTTGTTATACTAGTTGTAATGACATAAATAAACATGATCAAGTATATGAACAATTATATATATGACAAAGGGTGTGTGTGCATTCATAAGACTTTATAAAGGAAATATATAAACAAGTGTATAAGACAAGAAAATAAAGCTAGTGATACTTGGATATATACAAGGGAGTGGGACTTACACCTTAAGGGAGGCCACTACAATAAGAGAAGTTTCACCGAGAATAATTCCCCTCCTAATACCAGTGGAATTGGTGAAATAAATGTACAAACAAGTAGATAAAACAAGTGAACGAAGCTAGTTATACTGGAATATATACAAAGGGTTGGTACTTACACCTTAAGGGAGGCCCACTTGAATAAGAGTTGTTTCACCGAGAATAATGCTCCTCTTAATACTAGTGGAATTGGTGAAAGAAATGTATAAACAAGTAGATAAACTAGTGAATAAAGCTAGTAATACTTGAAAAATATGAAAAGTCTAGGGCAAGGGGGATTCGAACCCCAGACCTTGGGCAAGAAGTCACTGCGATCTACCACTAGGGTGGCTATACATTCGTTCACTTAATCAAGTTTGTTTAATTCTATTATGAAATAGATATTTGAATTTTGATAACGTGCCATGTTCATCATTTTCAACCTCAAGCTTCCTTGATTCATAACTCTCTCGTTTCTTGATGAAATTGAAAGATGTAAACATGAAACTTGCTCAATTTTCACAAGGAATCGATTGGTGGCAATTAAATTCATTTATTTTTGTGTAAGATTACTAAATTCTTGAAAATCGATGAACCCTAAATTCAATCTAAGCTTAATGAAATCGTGTAGGTGCAAGATAAATGTCAATTGATTGAGGGTTAATGATCAATATAGATGCAAAAACAAGATGACATTGCAAGTTTTCATCATGATGCATTAATTATGGAGTTCAAAGTTTGAGCACTTACCTCTTCAAGTGAGAATCGAATTTCAAGCTAGAGTGTTTCAAGTTGTTTGATGATTTGGATAGCTTCCTTGGACCTTAAGGAAGGTGTTGATGTCCTTAGCTTGCTAGAGATCACCTAGAACTCTCCCGACTATAGTTTGGCCAAGTTGAACATTGAGATGGTGATTCGGTGTTACATACGTGGTCTAATGGTTTGGATCACTTCTATAGGATGTATTGATGATGTTTGAATGATCGAAAAACACACGAGTGAATTTAAATTTGGCTTGTTAAGGCTCAAAATTTGCACAACTGAGTTTTCTTGAGCCAACTGGGTTTTAGTTAATTTTGTGATGGATGAATGGTTCAAAAACTTACAAATTATGTTTAGAAGAGGTTTGAAGTATTGGACTGGTTAGAACTTACAAGAATTAGAAGTTGCAATTTTACATTTTGAAAACTTTGAAACTTGCAACTTAAGAAAGAAGTGAGAAAACAAGTTTGGAGTTGTTTTCGTGTTTTTAAAATGAAGGCATGACCTCTATTTATTGGCCAAGAAGTTTGGAGAACAAGGAAAGCAAGAATTGAGATTTTGCAACTTGGCCTAAAGAGATAAGAATGTAATCTTTGCCATAAAAGCATATGGTTAAAATTTTAAACCATGGTGAAATTACTCAAGTTCTCCTATCCTTATTTCAATCATGATCTTGACATATTTTGGGATGAAACTTATCCCTTGGTGACGACAAGGCAAGATTTTGGCAAAGATTCTTGAACATTTTGACAAAAATGACCTAAAATGCATGTTTTGACCTATAGTGTCTAATTTCAAAACCTAGCTCCACAAAGTATTTTTTCATGTCCTTAGACATTTTGGAAATCTTGAAACAAGATCTACTACTTTCATTTTGAAAGTTTTTCTTGAATCAAATTGGATCTTGGTGAAAAATGGCCATTAAAATGGTGAAAAAAGTTGTAAAAACACTTGAAATTTTTTATTGGAATACCTAAACTTAGTTAGTTTGTGATATAAGTGTGACTTCTACTTTTCAATGCTTTAAGAGTTGATAGATATCAAGTTGTTGATGAAGTGGTTGGGATGTTGCATGCTAGACATCATTGCGGTGATTGGAAGTGGAATGGGATATTCTACATCTAGGGAGGACCTAGGTAGAAGGGTCACGGTAGGGATTAAATGATCGGTGTAAACGGGAGGTTTAACTTTAAATTAGTACTACTTATGGTGGAATTCATTCACTTGGTATGCCCTAGATGTAGGTTGGTTTGACTGAATGAACAATTGTGTGTTCCTTTTGTTTCTGACTTTTTATTTCTACCTTGTTTGTTTTATAATGTCGGATGTCAAAACATCTTTAATATGACATCCGAGTCTGTGTCACCAATTTCAATTAGTATCGAGCAGTATCCTGCCTATTTTGGATGAGATCCATGAGGACACTTTCGGTTGTGTACAAGGTAGAAGATTGTTTGAACAAAGAGTGTTCATATTGTATGGTCCCTTGAAGTGGAGGATGGACCTAATTGCGGAAGACTATACCAACCGACCAGATCCGTTGTATCTTCTTGATGAAAGAGTATAATGAAGCTAGAACAAAGAGAATTAAATTTAAAGACTTCATGCGAGAGTGAAGAATTTGGATTGAATTTTTATATTATACAGAAAAATATTGTCAAAACCTTCAAGCGAGCGAGGATATCTTTTGCTTATGTGTCTCCATCCGGTCATGACATTAGTTATATCTAGTTTATTGCTTGGTGAAGAAGAAAGTGTATTGTAGGGTTGATTTATTTTCAATTCTTAGATGTCATGCTTACAATTGAATTATGGAGTAAGCATTGTGTAAATTATGTTGAAGTATGCGATATTCTGCATAGCCTCGATGCAACCCTCAAAGTGCAAGAAGAATTCTAGGGTTATATTTTTATCAAGAATATTTGCGGATTTTTCAACTATATTAAAAGTGTCAAAGATACTTGAGTCCTTCTCAAGTCCACTCATAAAGACATTTATTAATAGAGTTGATGAGTATCAATTGATCAATGATTCTCATATACATCCAAGTTGTTTGAGGACCTTGAAGGTTATCAAGGATGATGTGTTCCAAGGAGATGGAACTAATGTTTTATGGGATGTTAGAACATTACTACTGGTATGTAGCTACCGGTTGAATAATAAATGTTTTGGGTGCTAAACAAATGTAGTGTGACATATGTTTGGAACCTACTCGATAAAGCGTAGACATCTACTTTATATTAGTTGATTAAGACACAATCAATAAGCTCTACTCCGGATGTTAGTTTATTTCGACCAAAGCTTATAGGAGTATAGAAGTTGAGCTCAATGGAAGTAAAAGGGACTCACAAAGGTACACTTCCTTTATGTGAAATGATCGTGACTTTGTGTGTCTTAAAAAATCTATCGCTATCTTAGGTTACTACGTAAATCTAAGGTCGATAATGTAATTGATTTAGGGTTTAGGAACCTAATCGATTTTAGTCTAGTTTAGATTCAAGGGGGAATATTGGTATGTAATGGTCGAACTTCGGGGATTTATCAACTCATTGACTCAATTGGATTATTAAAACAGTCTCAAGTAAAAAATATTTGTTTGAAAACCCTCTTCTCACACTCTCGTGTTTATTGATTCATATCCAAAAATTAAACCTAAGTGAGCGCTCTCGCTGTATCATTTAGAGTTTAAAAATAGTTTTTGAAAACAAATAAGACCTAATTAACTTAAATTCTCTCATGTATTTTAAGTTAATGCACAATTACTCTTGTCAATTATCATCTCAAACTCTCGTTTTATTGATCCTAACTTCTATCTTTATTTTACTCTCGTAATAAAGCAGTTGATATTTAAACGGTAATTGAAACCAAAATTATTCTTTTAAAGGAAGATCAAATGGCGTGGCTAAACCCCGACTGCTATATGACCTTACATACCGATAAATAAATTTAGCTTAGAATGTTATACGATTCAATAATAGCACAATGAAATAAATAACATCGACAATTTAAATAACCCAAACATTTCACACAATTTTGGCAATAATAAATCAAAACAATTAAATTAAACCTGAAAACAAAATTGCGGAATATTTGGCTAACTTCAGGTGTCTCCCACAAGTCGGTGAGATCTGCCTTTATTGATCCGAAAATAAATGCGAGAAAGAAAATAAAAGTACGATTCTAACATAAGATTAGAATCAACCAAAGTTTGCAACAATCCTTGATGTGGAAATTGCTACGAGAAAATAAAAGCAGAAACTAAATAGACTGAATCGGAAACGGCAAATAAAATTTAAGGAAATAATATTGAGAAAATTCGGCATAGTAACAGTAAAGCGAAGAGAAAAATAAGCCTGTAGAAAATGAGGTGCGACAGCCCTATTTATAGATGTGAAGCTCGCTTGAAAAATAGGACGTTGAGATATTTCCTCCTCTGGATTCGCCTCCACAGCGATCGCTATGGACCGTTGGGGTGAGCGTGACAGTCGTCACAGGCTTCTTGGAGAGGAAACTTCATTTCCATCTTCGTCGTGGCTGTTACGGCACGCGTGGATGGGGTGTAACGGTCGTTACCCCTTGTAGACTACTAGGTGCACGCGTGTTGGTTTAGGCCTTGTACCTTCTTATTTCTTTGTTTCCCATAGAGCCTTTTTACTTGTAACACCCTTATTTTTGCCATACACCACATATTTGTAAATTACTACTTTTTGTGGAAGTTAAGTACTATTTGCTAGACTTTTCTCGACTTTCTTCGCACATGCCTTGTAACATTAAATTCCTGAAAACATAGAAAATATCGATGTAACACCCCAAATTCTACCCGGAAAAATATATGGAAAATCAAAGTATTTTTAGTTTTTTATACAACACATAGGATGCCACATTTCAACTTTAACAACACAAATATATCAGATACATAACACTATTATTATCAGGGGATCACATAACTCTTGCTTCAGATTTTAAAACAAAACAATATTTTATTTAATATGCAGTGGAAATTCAAAAGAATTCAACCTAAGCGACTGATCATCTTTATTCAATTAAGACAACTTGAAAACATCATAGTACTTGTTTTTATTGAACTTAAAATACAACATTAATAACAACAACTGAAATAACATAAACTAAACATCCCCCCGAGTGCTATGTATCAAAGCAACTAGAGTGACTTGGACTAACAACAACTAAATTCTTCATTCTCGAATATCTGCATGTTACTAGTATAAAGACAACGGCAAACAAATGAAAGGGTGAGATATCTACCAATATAATTGAATTCATGATAAATAATACATTAGAATGTAGATCATATAATTCACCGCTTCACAAAATCAAACAACAATTATATCGAGAAATACCAACAACGATTACAGCAACATATATACTAACAATTAGCAACGACAACAATTATAACAATTATGTCACAACAACATTTCCAGCCCTACATAACAACTATTTCACAATTTGTGAATAACAACAACAACTTAAATTAATCGACGCATCAACATAACAACTATCATTATGCAACCTCAAATGCGACTCAACTATGCATATGTATGTGGTACCATTGGAGTAAAACTCCCAACATAATCATTTGCCAGTAATTCTGAGGCACAAGCCATAAGCCTTCAACAGAATCTACTTTGCCCCCAATGGCCAACTTGTTTTCCATCAAGGCCAACGCATAAGCCTTCAACATAATAATTCAATGTATGCCATGCGACCAAAACCACAACATCAACTCGATCAACGACGGAACTCAACGACAACACACAACAACAACGTAATTTTCAATTCAACACTGGCCATAGGCATACAACATAAACAACATATCAACAACAATCCAACATTGGCTAAAAGCCTACAACATAATCAACTCAACATTGGCCAGAGGCCTACGACGTAATCAATGTAATTAACAAAAACTCATCACTGGATAAAAGCCTACAACTTAATATCAATGTATATTATTTTTATCCACTCAATAATCCACTACTAGTTACTACATTAATCTCTGGGTAACTTATTCTACGATTCAACTTACAATCATTCGGATTATTTCGATCTAATTCTAGTCAACTGCTCATAAGTTTGGATGGCTAGTATTTTGATTTGGCACAACTATCAACAACCATCACATTACTATTCATTCACTACTGAATTAGTATTGATTCTAATCATTAAGTATACTACTAGTCCATAATACGACAACTAGCCGGCTTCTACTACTTCAACACTACAACAATACCTCGGCTAACCAAAAACCGTCCGCTATCGTCAACCATTTTACTCTTGTCGGTATTCATATAATCCATATAATCCAACTTAATTTAATAAAACCATACAACCATACTTCATTAATAAACTTTCTACCAATCTTAATCACTTATCCTAATTGATTCCAATGGCATATAACAACAACATAAACCAACCCGTAGAACGAAAAATCAACCATCAACGTTGGCCATCAACCCTTTAATAACAACAACGTTCGCCAAAAAACAACAACGAATAATAACACTTTTAACAACAACAACGTTTAACATCAACAACTTTTTGCAATATCGGTTTATTACATTCAACATGGATTCAACAAAACAAACATGCTACAATAGCTTACTAGCATATACGAGCCATTTCCACATTTACCGACATATTAATCCGGAACTATTTCTAATTGATTCCTATGTCATTCCTTACTAATTACTAGTAATATCTTACTCATAAAAGCCTACTAGAAGTTCCCTAGCCAAAGTACCTAGAATTGGGCAGAACTCAAAATCAGAAAATTAAGACCAAATCAACTCAATACGCGTCGCGAACCCCCTTTCTCCTCGTGACCTTAGCAGGTTTCAGTTCGCTTCGCGTCATCCCGTTGGCGCTGCGGACTGAGCGTAACAGGTTGGGTGTTTGGACGCTACCAGCCTCTCCTCAACACCATCAATCCCAAATCTATGGCATTCAACACCCACACAACCCAAAACAAACCATCCTATGGTATTAGCAACATATATTACCAAGAAAAAACAACATTAGTCACAACATTCAACAAGTTCCATATACTCCAAGCTTCAAATTGACATTTCCACAACCACAACAAAACACCAAAACAATGGAAAACTATAAACCCCATCCCACATACCATCCATCATGTATCCCGTTATAGAGTTAGAACCTCACCCTTACCTCATTGATGGCAGCTCTAAGCTTGGTTGTAGCTCTTGGTATTTCTTTGCCTCTTCTCGAAACCCTAGCCCTCTTTCTCTTCTCCTCTCTATTTCTCTTCTCTTATAATGACTTCATTTGTCTTTACTTTTCTTTTATAATTCCACTAGTAATAATAATACTACTAACTTATCATAATGGGCCTAACAAATAACATTTCCTCATTACTTTGCGATACCTCAAATCAAGCCCAACTCGATTAATAAAATAGTCCAATATTAATAATAATATTATTTCTAATATTGTTTCTTCAATGAAATCAACTTAAGTAATTCACTGACTAACCGAATAAAATCCTACTTCAACTTAATAATCCAAATACGTTTCCAAAATAATACCAACAAATCTTATTGATTTCTTGAACTTCGAGTAAATCGAATAATTAAATCCTTAAGTAATCTAATTAACCAATTAATTAAATTCTGTTATAACTCTCCCCACTTAGGATATTTTCGTCTTAAAAAATTCTCCCAACACAACTATCCTTAATATCGCTTTCTCATCCAACCCTCTTATTCTCAAGTTTCGCTCGACAACAATCCGACCATTAGTTTTCCGATATAACCGTATCTCAACACGACTTGGATCCAATACAAATACAACATAACCTCTATTAACTTGCCAATCATTTTGGCAATCTCTTGAAACAACACCTTACAACATACCAACAACCTTCGCTTACTCATACTTGACTTACACAACTTCGTCATTATTGTCGCAACATGATCAACACTAAAACATATATACATTTATCATTCCATATCCGAGGTCACTCATCCGCTAAATACCCATAACTCTATTAATCTCATTGTATCACTCTTATAGTGACATCTATATAGTCCACTTGATCAACTCCATCATACCATGAGTATTACTCATCATCTATTGTAACCAACAACAATATCATGCAACCGAACAAAATTCTATAATGCCAACTTAATAGTGGTAATTCGACTACTAACCATACATACCATCTTAATTCACCGTCCTTATTAGAGTTCCTATCCACATATAAGATTCACGACTTCAACCAAAACTCGACTCCTTCACATGTATCAATCTTTCGCTTGACGTTAGCTCTCACATAAACCACCTATCCCGAATTGTTCAATGTTTCTAATCTTCCATGGATACATCTATGTTAATTCTCATCAATTCGAAAATACTATCTTCACGACATAACATCCATTACTTATTGCACTATTGAGATAACGATTCCACCACGTACTTCAATAAAATCTCGTACTATCAACAAGGGATTAAGGGTTATCGGTTCCTCAATTTTTCAATAGATATCCGAAAATCATAATGGGTTATAAACCATCGTTACTAACTATAATAATTTTATTTTCCAACTTGTACTCAAGAAGCATACTCCAAAGAGCATCTTCATTCCAATCACTAAGAGGTAATAATCATCTTCTAAAATTTTGCAAAATCACAAGACGCTGCCGCAAACTATCCTTGGCGTCGCGATTATAACACGGTGGGATAACTGACTTTGGTTTGTTTTGCATTTGATCGCAAATGTTGTGCGGATAGCAAGAGTCGCCACCAACTTTTCTTTTATCCAATTAAGGGAAGGTAAAAGAACAGAAAATACCTTCGTTAGATTCTGAGTAAGGGAGAAGGTTATGAAAAGGGAAGGTATTAGCACCCTTTTCATCCATAGTTATCTACGGGCTCTTAGTTGCTTTAGCTCATCTTTGAAATTTTCTTTCTGTGTGTGTGTTTGAAAATGTTTTGAAAAGGCATTTCGCTTTGACTTCGTAATGATTCACGCTGGAATGTATACGAAGTGTTCGGAAATGTTTCGTTTTTTAAAAAGTGTTTTAACTTTGTAAAAGTGTGAGGTGTGAAAAGATGTTTTGATGGAGCAAACAACTAAAAGTCTTATTACCTACTCAGAACAGTCGTTTCTATGTTGTTTTACTTTCCTTTAGAATAGCGTTGTCCATACCATTAGTTGGTAGGTAACCCTATTCGTTGGATGTAGAGGGACATTCGAAAGGGACATCAGATGGTCATGGAAGGCAACTTGTAGGAGTATCCTAGCACATTCGAAGGGACGATCATCAATTTTTCGTAGGAAACAATCGTGGGACTATATCATGTATCTGGAGGCAACATCGAGGGACATCGAGGGACTATGATCTTTATATCAAGGACTATGATGATATGTTTCGAGGCAGCAAGCTAAGATACCTCGTTCGGGGACTTGACCATTTATTCGAAAGGCAACGAGAGAGAATATCCTAGGGGTGCATGTGTGAAGAGAGTGTGTTGAATTCAGATAATTTTATCTTGTGATTAAAGTTAGCTACGTTGATTTTATCTTGTGATACACGCCTAGTTACTAGCAGTTTATAGGGTGCGGAAAATAAATTGCGGAAAGTAAAGTGCAGAAAGTAAATCCTACGCTATTACATGGCTTTGGGGCAGTTACATAACATAGGAGTGCGGAAAGTAAATCCTAATTAAGCTATTACATCCCATGAGCAGTTACATAATAATGGGAAAAATGCAAGAAAATAAAAAGAGCAATGAAAACTAATCCTAGCATTTTTGGAATTTTTGTGGAGAATAATCCTAAGTCTAATTGATTTTAATTAATTTTTAAGAAATATTAGTTAATACTAACCCTAAATAATTGATTAAAATGAGAGAAAAAATAGTGGAAGTTGTCTAATTAATCCTAATTATTTAATCTAATTTACTAGTTTTAATTAATTATGAAATTAACAAAAATAATAAAATATGGAAAAATATTTATAAAAAAATAATGCAGAAGTGCTTCTGGAGGAAGCCACCCTAGAAGCTCGAGTTTCTGGGAGATTTTTGGCTGGAGGTACCGAGAAGTGGAACTTCTGGGGTTTCTGTGCTGGAGGTGCCCAAAAATTGGAATTTCTAGGGCCTTTCTGTTTGAGGAGTCCGAAATGGCATTTCGGTGGCTGTGATGGAGTCCATAAGTTGGATCTTCTGGGCGTGTTTTGTTATCGAGGCTCGTGGCGGAGCTTCGATGTTGGGCGCCAGTGGACACTGTGGGAGGGATCCGAAACCGAGTTTCGGGCACGATTCGTAATCTGGAACCTTCAAGGCAAAAAGGAAAATATTTGCAAAAGGTGGGGTTTGAACCCACGACCTGATAGAGAGAGTGACATAGTGCACAAGGTGAACCGCTGAGGCGGTGATACATCCATTCATTCTTCTGGACCCATAAATAAGTAAGGGTTAGAAGTCTCTGAGTCAGAAGCACCGGAGCGATGCTCCGGTCGTCTTCTCCGGTTGGCTCCAATACTAAAAACCTGAAAAATCAATGAAAACGCAATCCAAAACAATCCAGATCTAATAAACAGGATGCTACGAATCTAATGGTGGTGTTAGTTTGTTCTGAATCGGCCTAGAACTACAAATACGAAGTTCTTCCAATTTCTGCCCTAACAATGGCAACTAGTGATTAAGCCATGGAAAACCTCAAACGATTGCCCAGACCTATTCTATATCATGCCATGAACACATTTAAAGAATTAGTTGGAAGCAAAACACACTCAAATGTAAAACACGATTTCAAGAAAAATGCAAATCGGAGCAACTCATATGGCATGTTTCAACGTGTTATGATCATGTATGATGATGTATACTTACTCAAACTTACCTCAGGATCACAATGGAATGCTTAAAAGTGATTGAAAGTGGTTGGAAAGTAGAATACAATTTGTTAACTTTTAGAGAATTTTGAGAAAATTCTAGGGTTTGTGTTAGGTTGACCATTCGTGTAAGAGATGTCTCCAAAGCCCCTGAACTTGTAAGAAAGTCAGGTATTTATAGGAGAGTGGAATTAGGTAAAGACGTTGAGAGAAAATATTCTCCATAAATGGAGAATATTTGATTTGAAAAAATTCACAAAATCTTTCCAAATATGTTCAATCTTCCCTCAATCTTCTTGAACGAAATTGACACTTACAATGAGCTATCTTGGACCCCAAGCCATGTAAATATCTAGCCCATCTTGCCTTATCTTTTATTTTTGCATTTTATTTAATTAAATTTGAATTTAAGCTATTAAATTCAAAAATAAATAAATAAATAAAAGGAATGAAAGGTGTGGCTTGTGCATGGTGATCATGGATTATCTTATGATAAAGTTTAAAGCACCAAATCTTAGGCCCATTTGGAAATTTTTGGCTCTTACAATGTATTTCTCTTTATGCACATCCTCAAAAATGCTCAACTTGCACAATTTGTATCTTGATCAATTTTTAACATTTTTGGGTGTTCTTGGAGTTTTTAGAAAGCTCAAGATGTCTTCTAAACATCCCTTTTGGTTTCATCTTCATTGAAGTTTCCATGCTTATGGACACTTCTTTGCAAAAAGATGACTTTTGTTGACTTTTCTAGAAGGACCTATAATGTCTTGATCCATAACTTCCAAATGAAGCATTTTCTGCCCAAGCTTGTGAGACATGAAGTTGTAAGGAATTGAATTCTCTTTAAAATGAGCTGTGGTGGGCAAATTTCTGATAAAGTATGTGAAAGTTATGCCTGGTCAAAGTTCTGTTGAATTTTGTCTAGAGAAACCCTAATTTGGAAACTTTGACTTCTGATCAAATCTTGACTTTTCTTGATGAATCATGATCAACCCTTGACCAAAATTTGTGAAGTTTGACTGTATGTTGACCACAGTTGACTTTTTGTCTAATACAACTAATTTTCATCCATCTGAGCAATCGTCTAAGCAAACATGACTTGTAAGGCTTGAAACTTGACATGGAGATTCTTTGAAACATATAATGAGGCATGATGATCACTTGAAATGTTGGATGTCCATCTTGGCTTGAGAATGGCAAATCCTAGTTTGGTTTGATTGCTTAGGAGAGGGTTTATCTGGTCAACCCTTGTGAAATCCTTGAGTATGAACATGTGAAATGTCTTGAGAAGTAGGAGGGAAAATTTTGGGGTATAACAGCGATCCTTCAGAAAAACACAGTTAACACTAGACTTCCATTCAATTCCATCTTAGATCGAAAACCAACTATCATAGCTTGTGACAATGATTATCACAAGGTTATTCAACTTAACATCACGATGAAATCATTCAACCTTCTATAACAACTTATTTAACATCACAAGAATTCTACGAACTGTCAATAATCTATTACTCTATCGCTTCCAACATCGATATCCTACGTAAGGCTACATCAATGACAATTTCGTCCACCAAAGCGCTAAAACATCGCAACCTTCTAAATTCCTTCTGCTTAAAAGTTTTATCCTTGTTACTTAACAGTTCACCTTCAGAAACATCAGGAATTCTCATTTTACTTATATACCAACAACCACTACATTACTCCTCATCCTTCAAGAAATAAACATCAATAACGTCTGATCATGCTCTATCAAGGCCTTTGAATTTGATCCACAAATGAAATCTTGAATTCATGTCACTATCGGAAACAACACAACTTAGACAATACTTGCATCGCCACCAAAACATACGACACCGACATCTTACAATCGAACGTAAACAAGAAGCTTCTCCCCACCTAGGTTCAAACCAACTCCGCAACAAGCAAGCAAAAGAAACAAATCAACATTGTTTCACACACTTATCGCGTACATAGGAATAAACAAGTTAGACAACATTGGCCGGACGGACCGACCTGCTCTATTACCACTATTGTAACACCCCAAATTCTACCCGTAAAAATATAAGGAAAATCAAAATATTTTTAATTTTTTATACAACACATGGGATGCCACATTTCAACTTTAACAACACAAATATGTCAGATACATAACACTATTATTATTAAGGGATCACATAACTCTTGCTTCAGCTTTTAAAACAAAACAACATTTTACTTAATATGCCGCGGAAATTCATAAGTATTCAACCTAAGCGACTGATCATCTTTATTCAATTAAGACAACTTCAAAAACATCATAGTACTTATTATTATTAAACTTAAAATACAACATCAATAACAACAACTGAAATGACATAAACTAAACATCTCCACGAAGTGCTACGTATTAGAAACTAGACCGACTTGGACTAACAACAACTAAATTCTTCATTCTCGAATACCTACATGTTACCATAAAGACAACGGTGAAACAAATGAAAGGGTGAGATATCTATCAATATAATTGAATTCATGATAAATAATATATTAGAATGTAGATCATATAATTCACCGCTTCACTTAAACAAACAACAATTATATCGACAATTACAACAACGATTACAGTAACATATATACTAACAATTAGCAACGACAACAATTATAACAATTATGTCACAACAACATTTCCATCCCAACGTAACAACTATCTCACAATTTGTGAATAACAAAAAATAACTTAAATCAACCGACGCATCAACATAACAACTATAATTATACGACCTCAAATGCGACTCAACTATGCATATGCATTTTGTACCATTAGAGTAAAACTCCCAACGTAATCATTTGCCAGTAATTCTAAGGCACAAGGCATAAGCCTTCCACATAATCAACGTTGCCCCCAATAGCCAACTTGTTTTCTATCTAGGCCAAGGCATAAGCCTTCAACATAATAATGCAATGTATGCCATGCGACCAAAGCCACAAAATCTTCTCGATCAAAGACGGAAATCAAAGACGGGACTCAACGACAACACACTACAACAACGTAATTTCCAATTCAACACTGGCCATAGGCCTACAACGTAAACAATATATCAACAACAATCCAACGTTGGCTAAAAGCCTACAACATAATCAACTTAACATTGGCCAAAGTACTATGACGTAATCAACGTAATTAACAAAAACTCATCACTGGATAAAAGCCTACAACTTAATATCAATGTATATTATTTTTATCCACTCAATAATCCACTACTAGTTACTACATTAATCTTTAGGTAACTTATTCTATGATTCAACTTACAATCATTCAGATTATTTCCATCTAATTCTAGTCAACTGCTCATCAGTTTGGATTGCTAGAATTTCGATTCGGCACTACTATCAGCGACCATCACGTTACTATCCATTCACTACAGAATTAGTGTTGATTCTAATCATAAAGTATACTACTAGTCCACAATACGGCAACTACCCGACTTCTACTATTTCAACACTACTACAATACCTCGGCTAACCAAAAAACCGTCTACTATTTTCAACCATTTTTCTCTTATCGGTATTCATATAATCCACATAATCCAACGTAATTTAATAAAACCATACAACCATATTGTTACTTCAATAATAAACTTCCTACCAATCTTAATCACTTATCTTAATTGATTCCAATGGCATATAACAACAACATAAACCAACCCGTAGAACGACAAATCAACCATCAACGTTGGCCATCATGTCTTTAATAACAACAACATTCGACAAAACAACAACAATGAACAAGAATAACTTTCAACAACAACAACGTTCAACAACAACAACTTTCTGTAATATCGGTTCATTACATTCAACATGGATTCAACAAAAAAAAACATGCTACGATAGCTTACTAGCATATACGATCCATTCCCTCAATTTTTCCCATTTCGATTAATCGGCCAAATCGCTTATATTTACCGACATATTAATCCAGAACTATTTCTAATTGATTTCTATGTCATTACTTACTAATTACTAGTAATATCTTACTCATAAAAGCCTACTAAAAGTTCCCTAGCCAAAGTACCTAGAATTGGGCAAAACTCAAAATCAGAAAATTAAGACCAAATCAACTCAGTGCGTGCACAACCCCTTTTTCGCGACCTTAGCGGTTTCAGCTTATATCACGTCATCCCGTTAGCGTCGCGAACTGAGTGTAATAGGTTGGGTTTTTGAATGTTGTCAGCCTCTCGTCAACACCCTCAATCCCAAATCTATGGCATTCAACACTCACACAATCTAAAATAAACCATTCTAAGGTATTAGCAACATGTATTACCAAGCAAAAACAACATTAGTCACAATATTCAACAAGTTCCATGGATGCCAAGCCTGAAATTGACATTTCCACAACCACAACAAAACACCAAAACAATGGAAAACTATGAACCCCATCCCACATATCATCCATCATTTATCCCGTTATAGGGTTAGAATCCCACCCTTACCTCATTGATGGTAGCTCTAAGCTTGGCTCTAGATCCTTGTTGTTCTTTGCCTCTTCTCCAAACCCTAGCCCTTTTTCTCTTCTCCTATCTATTTCTCTTCTCTTATAATGACTTCCTTTCTCTTTTCTTTTCTTTTATAATTCCACTAGTAATAATAATACTACTATCTTATCATAATGGGCCTAACAAGTAACATCTCCTCATTACTTTGTGATACCACAAATAAAGGCTAACTCGATTAATAAAATATTCCATTATTAATAATAATATTATTTCTTCAACAAAATCAACTTAATTAATTCTTCGACTAACAAATAAATTCCGCCTTGAACTTAATAATCCAAATACGTTTGCAAAATAATACCGATAAATCTGATCGATTTCTCGAACTTCGAGTAAATCCAATAATTAAATCCTTAAATAATCTAATTAACCAATTAATTAAATTCGGGCATTTCAATCGGCATAATACGAAGAAAGAGTAATTTAATAAATTAAAATGCGGATAAAATTCATGTAAATTGATCTAAATAACGATACATTTTTGGGTTATCATGAAATCTAGAGGAGCTTATATCTGGAATATTCTTCTGAACAAAGAAACCAAATATGTGGAGTTCTATTCATGACCATAGAACATATTTCATTTGAAGCTGAATATTGTGATTCAACCACAATGATTTATGGTCCTGAGTGTTTTACTACCCTAAGTAGTATATTGGAAGGATATTGTCTAGGAGAATCAAGGGAGATAGATTGCTTTGAGGAATTTTCATTTTTTGTGTCATGCCATAAGTAAGTTTGTTCCCAAAACCAAGTTGAGGGAATCTCCTCTGTAGGTACAGACTATGGCATCCATCATCTCAAAGTCAGAATGAAAGTCTGAAGAAAAGCCTATTGAGATGTGGTTCATATTATCCATTGGTTATGTTGATTGTTTGGCTGTAAAGATTGGTGGTTGTTGTGCTTCCTATGTTTCGCCCCAAGTGTTATAAATGAGATGTTATTGGTTTAACCCCTAGAACCATAATGGATGATATCGCAAAAGATGCTGAAACATCATCTTAATGTCTTCAGTCATGAAAGTATGTATTGTTTCCATGATAATGTGGTTTCTTATATAGAGTGTGGTAATCTGAATCTTATGTAGCATGTAAACTAAGGATTCTAAATTTGGAAATTCTGGCAAATTCCAAATAAAGAAGACGTCAAGTATTATAAGGACCAACATCAAAGATGTCCTTATTTTGTGCAACTCAAGGGGAGTAACAACATTAAAATAAGCTTCATCTTGGAAGCTAGAAGGGATAAATGCAAATTTTAAGGGGGAGCAACTGTCCATATCAGGAGAAAATGTTAATATGTTAGTTGTTAATTATGGGAAGTAGTTATATCTTATATTAGAGATGTTTAAAATGAGTGTGCATCTGTGATGATACTGAACTGCTACTGAGGCGGAGAAATTTTTCTCTAGTAGATGTAATGGGTGAGATATATATATATATATATATATATACTGCTATGTGCCAAAGTGACACAAAGTCTTGAAGAAGCAGTGTTATTGTAATCTCAGAACCAAGGCACATGAGTTTTGTGTGAATGTCCCAAAAGATGTTGGAACATCGTATTTGATATTGTGAATCTCATTCTATCCTCAAGTGTTGAAGAGTCCTATCCAATGTGAAGAATAAAGAGATGTTGAAGAAGTAGCATACTCATCCTATGCACGACTAAATATGTAATTTAGACTTCACTAGTTGCCATCAATCACAAGTGAAGTATATAAACAGAAGAAATAATTATCTGCCAGGTATCAAAAGTGAAATTCTTCTGTTAGCACAGTCTGAATACACTAAAGCCCATTTAGATTCAGACTATAGGAACATAACTTATTCATAATTTAAAAAGTCATGGAAATCTGTGGACATTTAGAAATTTGAGCAAATAGTGTCCTTGCAAGTTGTTGAAGATCAAATATCATAAATAATCTCCTACATGAGAAGGAATATGGTCAAGATAACAAGGTATGATATCTCAAAAAAAAAAGGCAGTCCAGATTGGTGAAAGAACGGGTGGAAATAAGATGCTCCTGCATGTTGTATAAAAGTGAGGTGACCATGCAATTTATTGGAACTAACTCCATCAAAAGAATCTAGCAGAAACTATTAAAGATAGTCAAAGTTAGTTTAGACATTACATGTTTATTTCTAGTGCAGTCCTTCAACCAAAGCTTGAAAAATGACTAAAGACTTCAATTCCTTAGTGTCATACCCCAAAATTTTCCTCATACTTCTCAAGACAATTCATATCTCCATACTCAAGAATTTCACAAGGGTGACAGATAAACCTTCTTCTCAGCAATCAATCCAAACTAGGGTTTTGCTCCTCTCAAGCCAAAATGGATTTCCAGTTCTCTAACTGGTCATCATACCTCATCATATACTTCAAAGGATTACCATGTAAATATTCAAGCCCTACAAGTCAAATTTGCTCATCCAATTGCTCAGATGGTTGGAAATCAGCTATATTGGACAAAAAGTCAACTCTGGTCAATATACAGTCAAAATTCATAATTTTTGGGAAACACCAATATTTTTAATTAACATTCATCATTTGATCAAGGGTTGACCATGATTCCTCAAGAAAATTCAAGATTTGAATAAAAGTCAAAGTTTCTAAGTTAGGGTTTTTCAGACAAAAAGTCAACAGAACTTTGACTAAGCATTACTTTCACATACTTTATCAAAATTTTTTCCAACAAATCTCATTTTGAATGGAATTCAATTCTATACAACTTCATGTCTCACAAGCTTTGGCCAAAAATGCTTCATTTGGAAGTTATGGATCAAAACATTACAGGTCCTTTTAAAAGTCAACAAAAAGTCATCTTTTTGCAAAGAAGTGTTCATGAACATGGAAACTTCAATGAAGATGAAACCAAAAGGAGTGTTTAGAGGATATCTTGCACTTTCTAAAAAGTCCAAGAACACCCAAAAATGTTAAAAATTGAGCAAGATATAAATTGTGCAAGTTAGGCATTTTTGAGGAGGTGCATGAAGAGAAATACTTGAGTAAATCAATTTTTTCTAAATGGGCCTACCTTTTCTAGGTTCAAACTTGTTTCTTATCTAAATTAGAACCTTCAAGCCCAAGGCCACGCCTTTTATCTTTTATTTTTATTTATTTTGGATTTTTATTCATTTAAAACCTATTTAATTAAAATATAAGATATAAAATCAAAACATTATGCAAGGTTGATTTTTTAAATCATTTTGAGGTCCAAGCAAGCCATATGTTTATATTTTCAAATTATTGAGATTGGCAAGAGAATGGATTAAAATTGATTCAAAAAATCAATATTTGGTTTCATTACAAATTAAATATTTTCTCATTGATTGGCATATAATTTCTTCATGATTTTGACCTAATTCACTCTAGTATATATACACACGATCCCGGATGCAACAAGGACGAAAATTCATGCCTCAAGAACCCTAGAAAAGATTCAAAAATCGCATTAATAGTCACTAGTAGCCATAGTTTTGATAAATTCAAGCGTTACAAGCCTTGCAACATATTCCTGGTGACTCTCTGATCAATTCCAGCCATCCACCAACCATCCAGACGTCCAGAATCGCAAGAACACGATTACAGTTTGCATACTCTAAACTCAAAATCAATTTCAATGATTCATGCACTTTAACATGATTTGATTATATATTTGTGTTCCTAATTCTATTTCAAAGCTTTCTGCATGGTTCGATTTAAGTTTGAGTACAGCTAAACGAATCTACCATGGTTAGGGTTCCAAGCTTAGAATTAGGGCTTTCGAATTAGGAAAAATTGACGAAACCAATGACTCCATCATACTCGTGAGGATCAAACCGAGTTGATCCATGTCTCCATAACAAATTTATGTTGCATATTACTGGATTTTGATTTTTGCAGAAATTTAGCTACACGAATAATTCGTAGGTAAAGGCTATAGCAACGGGAGACAACTGTGGGTATAGACCTGGATATTTCAAATGGGGACGATGACCCTTGGCGCGTTTTTCTGTTTAATTAATATTCAGAAATTAATTTCCCTTATAATCAAATCGTTCCATGTTACTAACACAAATGAAGGCTAGCTTGGTTGGTAAGGCAACGCGCGTGTGAGGGAAAGGGCTTGGGTTCGATCCCTGGCTCTGTCCATTATTTTTACACCTTTGCAAACTAACCCGTTTTTCCTATTTTCCTATTATTTCTTTTTTACTATTTAATTTCTTTCAAATATTTTTTAATACAACAAAAAGATCACAAAAAAATATTTCTTTTCATAATTAGGTTAGAAAAACCTTAATTTAATTTTTTTCATCAAAAAAATATTATTTTTCACTCATATTTTATTTAATTGTTAATTTATCGAAAGTTAAGTTTTAAATCACTTTTTCCATATCAAATTAATCCAGAAAATTCCCAAAAAATATTTTTTTTTCATTTAATTAGGTTTACTAACCCTAAAACTTTTTCCTAACTTAAATTTTTTTCTTTTTACTAACATAATTTTCTCTTATTCACAATTCGATCCTTCTTGCGATATTATTTTAATATTGTAACTGTACACAGGTTGTAATTGTTAGGACTTTAATTTCTTGCATTTTTTCCAATATTATGTAATAGCTTAATTAGGATTTACTTTCCGCAGTCCTATATTATGTATCTGCCACAAAGCCATGTAATAGTCTAGGGTTTACTTTCCCGCACTTTTACTTTCCGCAATTTACTTTCTGCAAATATTTAACTGCTAGTAATTAGGCGTGTATGGAAAGACTAAAATCAACCTTAGAACACTTCTAATCATAAGATAACATATCTAAGTTCAACACACTTTTCACACATGCACCCCCCTTAGGGTATCCTCTCTTGTTGCCTTTCGAAACAATGGTCATGTCCCTCGAACGTAGGGATGTCTTAGCACAAGTTTCCTACAAATAATATCATCATAGTCCCTTCGATACAAAGATCATAGTCCCTCGATGACCCTTGATTGTTTCCTACAAATACATGATCTCGTCCCTCGATTGTTGCCTACGAAAAGTGATGATCGTCCCTACGAATATGCTAAGGTATCCCTACATGTTTCCTTCTATGACCATACGATGACCCTTCGAATGTCCTTTTACATCCAACGGATAGAGTTACCTACCAACTATTGGTATTGATAGAGCTACCCTAAAGGAAAGCAAAATAACATGGAAACGACCATTCTGAGTAGGTAATAAGACTCTTTGGTTGCTCCAATAAATTCAAAATACTTTTCACACCTCACACAATTTTCAAAAACTTTTCAAACACTTTGTATACATTCCAGCGTGACTCATTACAAAGTTTTCCAAAAAACAAAACATTTTCGAATACTTCGTATACATTCCAGCGAGAATCATTACGAAGTCAAAGAGAAATGCCTTTTCAAAAACATCTTTTCAAACACACACGTAGAAAGAAATTTATAAAGTGAGCTAAGCAATTAAGAGCCCGTAGATAACTAAGGATAAAAAGGGTTCTAATACCTTCCCTTTTCATAACTACCTCCCGTACTCAGAATTTAACGAAGGTATTTTCCTGTTCTTTTCGCCTTCCCTTAATTGGATAAAAGACAAGTCGGTGGCGACTCTTGCTATCCGCAACATTTGCGCTAAAACGCAAAACAAACAAGTCAGTTCTCCTGCCATATCACGTGGCGACTCTGCAAGACACCCTAAAGAGAGGCTACCTTAGGGCTTTAGATAACTTTATTGCTTCCATTGTTTGACTTTTCTGCTTTACTCTTAAGGGTTGCTTGGGTATTATACTTATGGGTGATCCTACACCCGGATTCAGGTTTCCTTAGGTAAGTAGCAATAAATTGTCGCGATCGTTGGGCGTATACCGAAACTGTTAAAATGATGGCTACTTTAGTGCGACACTTTGGATGTCCTGATGCTCTTCATGTTTAGTTGAGGAAAGTATTTGGCGTCTGCGTGGTGTCATAAGAACTAACTCAACTTTTAGAACCCTAATTGACCCATCTTGGACATTAGAAGGTAGTGAGATGGCCGACTTCAATGCAGACTGAGGTTGGTTGATACTCGATACTAAGCTCATTAAGATTCTACTTCAGGGATGTTTCGGTCGACCACTTGGTAGTCGTATTGAAATAAAGCCTACAAGAAAGATCAATGATATGAGATTCCTAGAACCCGTCTACTATTATAGGACAGGTTGAACCCACTTAAACTCTGGTAGGGTAGACAACTATACCTCATGCAAGCCTTAAACCTAGGGCTATTTTGTGAATTGCTTGTGCTTGCTACTTATTTTAAATATGACATAATGACATCATACCATTTCTAAATATTTCAAGGACCTAGGGATTTATCTTTGCTCTGTTTTGTAGGAGTTATGGCTTCCAGGAAGACTATCTGAATCAACTTCATGGGTATACCTTCTCAACTCAAAGAATTAGTTTCAGAATTTCCCAATCATGCTTAGTTTATCAATAGGCACGGTTATCTACTTGACTTGTTTATTTCTGGTTTTGAAGAAGATATGATGCATGTCGTATTCTAGTTCTTCGATCCGAAACATCCCTACTTTACATTCCCAGATTATCAGTTGGTGCCTACATTGGAAGAGATCTATAAGATACTTGGGATACCTATCCTTGATCGGAAACCATTCACCAGTTCATAGAAAGCTTCGAAATACGAAGACATCGCATAAGCGTAACATCTAAAGCGATCAGACATTGAAGCTAATTGGGAAACAAGAAGCAGAGTTAAGGGTTTGCTTGCGAAGTTTCTGATAATGAAAGCTCGAGAATTCCTAAACGCTATGAGTTTCCATGCATTCGAAGACATTTTGGCCTTGCTAATCTATGGCTTGGTGTTATTTCCTAATACCGACCAGTTCGTAGACGTAAACACCATCAAGACATTTCTCGCTCGTAATCCTGTGCCTACCTTACTTGGGGACATTCTACATTCTCTCCATACTCGTACTACCAAAAGACAAGGAACTCTCATGTGTTGCATATCGTTACTTTCCATGTGGTTTATTTCGCACCTTCCTCAATCAGTAATGAAGAAAGAGCAAAGATTGAAGTGGTCTCAAAGGCTGATGTCACTCTCTCATTCAAATATTCGTTGATGTCCTTTTTCTCAAAAGGACTTCACTTTCATTGAGAGTTGTGGGGAATTCCCTAATGTACCACTCCTTGGCATAAGGGGAGGTATCACTTACAACCCTTCTCTATCTCTACGTCAGTTTGGTTATGGTCGAAGAGATGGTCCTCATGATATGCTTCTCCAATACATTGTGTTTGACTACCAAAACGATCTCCAGAACTATCGTTGAAGATTTGTGCAAGCTTGGGGAATGGTGAAGAAGATTGATACCAAGACTTTGGGGCACAAAAATTCCATTCCTTGGGAACCTTAACTCAAATGGGTGCGACCTCGAGCTCAAAACCTCATGATGTCGTTTACAGCTGTTCTACCAGTGGTTATGGAACATGTTGCTGAAGGTGACGAACCAAATAACAATCTCCATCTAGACATGCCTACTAATTTCGAAGACTTAAAGAGATCATAGATTCAGCTTAAAGAAGAAAGGGATACATTTCGAAGCTCAGTACTATGCAAGCGAGAAAAAAGGTATTAGAGTTGACGAAGCTACTTCACGAGGAGAGAAGCATTAATACCTACTTCAATACAAAGAAGAAGCTTCCATGGAAGACCTAAGCTCTAAATTTTTAATTGTTTAAACTTTCTTTGTTTGTGCTTGTTTAAAAATTTAAATTCCTGAGGTCCTTGAAAACATTGCATCACATAACATCGCATATCATGGCATAACATTTCATAATAGGTACATTGAAGACCGGTTTTCTTATTCTCTCATTGCTTATTTCAAAGAAATGGCTTGAACAAACTCAAAAGATCTTCAAGCTCAAAACGAATTCCAAGAGATGTTCACCAATTTGGCCCAAGGCAGAAAAGAAGCTCATCACGGAAGAAGAAGACCATTGGTATTCTCAACATGGGAAAAATCACAAAGGTCCAGTCAAGGTGGTCAGACAACTCGAATTCTCAAACAAGAGCGGCGAAAATATGGGAAGCATCAAAAACAATGAAGGAAGCCATCATGAGTCCAAAAATAGAGAGGAAGACTATGTGAGCGAGCAGTATCCTCCTGACAATGAAAAATACAAGCAACTCGAAGACCATCTGAATATTATGGAAAATCTGAAAATGTCGGCTTAACTTTGATCATCTAAGTCTTGTTCCTGGTGTGGTAATTCCCCGCAAGTTCAAAGTACCTACCTTTTCCAAGTATGATGGCATCTCTTTCCCGAAGCTACATCTAAAGTCCTATGTTTAGAAGATCCATCCCCATACTGAAGACAAGAAATTGTGTATCCATTTCTTTCAAGAGAGTTTATCTAGAACTCAGTTGGAGTGGTATTATCAATTAGAGAGTACCCACATTCATACCTAGAACGATTTAGAAGATGCTTTCTACAAGCGATACCGATACAATCTTTGAATTTCCACCTACCCGCATGCAACTGAGCATGTCTATGGGTCGTGTGAGAAGTTCAAAGAATATGCCGAAATGGAGATATCTAGTAGGCGAGTTCAACCACCCTTGTCCAATAGGAGTTGGTTGACATGTTTTTGGAACCGAAAAGCCCATTATTCAATCATCTGATTGGAAACTCTTCAGCCGGATTCACCGAGCTGATATTAACAGGTGAACGTATCGAAGCTGGAATCAAGAGCGAAAAAATACAAGTAGAGTCATCTTCAAATGCTGCGAAGAGATATTTTGGTTGTAAGAAAGAGGCCAATGCTGTGTATGGTCAAAAGAGCCGTGACAAAGCTGATCGCACTCAATGAGATGACATGCATATGCAGAACGCGCCACGAAGACAATTTACGAAGATTAACATGCCGTTGTCTCAAGCACTACAACACATGTTGAAAGAAAAATTGATTACTTTGAGGGATCCTCCCTAACACGTCAACACTTCCTCTCCAAAGTACAATCCTAATGCAAGGTGTGCATACCACTCCAACAGCCCAGGGCACAACACCAACAACTGTTGGGCCCTGAAGAACAAGATTTAAGACATGATTGAAGCAAGGGAAATTGAATTCGACCCTCATATCGAAACTCCGAGTGTGATCAACGGACCAATGCCTGACCATGGTAAAAGTGCCAATGTTATTGATAATGACTCCTATGTTTATGATGTGAACAACCGACTATTCCTCGATGGTATCGAAAAGATTTCTTGCAAGCCGGTGTATTTCCAGGATCCCCAGATAATTGTCGTTGGTGTGCATCTGAATTTGACGGATGTGCTTGGTTGAAGAGGTGTATTCAATGCATGATGGACAACCGAGAAGCGCTATTTCTGAAACCTCCATCTGTGGAGAATCTGTGTGAAGATGTTTTTAAGAGCAACATTTGTTCTTTCTAATAAAAATAATTTTTCATTTAAAGTTAAAATGTTTGGCTCACTCTTAGTAGAAGTTTCAGAGGCAGTCACAAACGTCTATTTAAGATCTTTGTGTTTGCTTAGAAGAAGCTTATATCTTTTCATGAGTTCAGCTAATCCTACTGCTAATTCAGAACGAGAAAGGGAAGAAAGTACCTCATCGTCATAATTATATTCTGACTATTCTTCAAGAAGCAAACCATCTTCTAATACTCATCCACCGATGTTGGTCTCCATCATAAGAGCCACTTGAGGTTGTTCTTCATCAAAATTGTCTTCTTTTGAATCTGAGCCATCCCATGTTTCCATTAGACCTTTCTTTGTTTTGAAAACCTTCTTTGGTTTTCTTTCTCTTCTAAGTTTAGGACAATCATTTTTTAATGCCCAGGTTTATTGCATTCATAGCATATGACTTCCTCTTCTAAGTCTTTTCATTGGTTAGATGTAGACTCTTGTTTGTCTCTAGAGTTCCTTGATCATCTGAGCTTACTCGTTTGTTTTCCACGTTTGTTTATTTTTCGTAATCGAGACAATTCGTTATCCTGAGTCTTCTTCGATTCCTCTGATTCCTCCATTACTTGATAAGCCTTTGTCTTTTTTGACTTAGACTTGAGAGAAACAAATTTATTTTTCTTCTAGGGCTCATCTTGTTGAAGCTCAATCTCATGAATTTTCAAGGAACTAATGAGTTCTTCAAGACTTGTGTTGTTTAGATTGTCGGACTTCGATCATATTTTGGCGTGACCAACAGTAGTGTATCCTTTGTCTAGAACTACGAGTCCTGAACTAACATTTGGAATCTTGAAAACATTGATTCCAGATTCATCTTCCTCTATCCGAAGGCTTATACGGATTAAGGCTAACACCTTAGTTTTATTGACTTGAGCATTTCCTTCGTGAGCCATTTGAAGAGAATCAAAGATGGACTTAGTAGTCTCTTTATTTGTTATCTTTTCATACTCTATATAAGATTTTTCACTAAGAAGAATTGTTCTTGATTTATGGTGGTTTTGTACATCTTCTTACGTACATCAAGGTGTTTTTGGGAACTTCTTTTCCTTCTTCATCTACTAGGTGTGTGTAGACATCAACTACAATATCCCATAGATCTATATCAAAACCAAGAATGTGACTTTTTATCCTATCTTTCCAATAGTCAAATCTTTCTCCATCAATGATTGGAGGCTTTGAACTTTAAGAATCTTTTTTATTGATCAGCAATAATAACTACATTTCCATTTCGAGAAGCCATTATTGTTTTCACAAACTGGATCAGTACTGAACATTTTTAGGTGCTTGATATCCAAACTTTTTATCTCTTCAGAACCAGAGCTCTGATTCCAATTGAAGGCATGAAAATCACAAGAAAGGCGTGGTTTGAATTGGGTTTTATCCTTTGAAAACTTTTTCTCTTAAAAACAATTCCCTTGAATGTGCTCCTCTTTTGATGAAGAATGGAATATAGGAAAGCAATAAATAACACAACATTTTTATCCTAGTTCACTTGAAACATCAAGCTACTCTAGTCCACCCTTCGGGGTGATTTTCCTCTCTCCCGAGGGCTTAATCCATTTAAGTTAAGGATTGGCTTAATTTTTGCAAAACAAATGAAAGCAACAAGAACATACTATACAATAGGATATATGCAACAAAAGTCATATTGAAATTCCTTAACATATTGTGTTGAGTAAAATCAACAACTAGAACAACATGTCAAATGAGATGTCGAGACATCAGACATCAGAAATCACACTCTTGAGTTGTTATGTTTGTTACATATTTGTTTTAAATTGTGCAGAATATGTGCTTCAAATGAGAATATGTGTGCTTCTAAAAGTACTGATGATGTGTGTGGGAGGAGAAAATATCTATGTGAAAAATTTGGGCTTCAAATGGTCCCGTGATGCTTATAAAGGAAAAAATGTGTGTGCATCGTGAGTACTCTATTTGATGTTTAAACATCTATTTTATCTTGATTATGTCAAGCTACAAGAGAGGAGAAATTATTATGTAGAAAATATAATAATACACTTATATTGGGAGCATCCTTGTATTCAGACCTATGCTTAAGAAGGGACTGACAGACAGTTACGATATCTGGACAAAGGCATGATTGAAGGAACATAAATAAGAAGTGTCTTCGCAAGTGTATATGTGGGGTCATATATATCATATGAATAAATATGGTCAAAGTCCCAAGGTATGATATCTAAGAAAGAGGCAGTTTGGATTGGTGAAAGAAGAGGTAGCAATCACATACTCCTAGGTCCTGCATCATGTACAAATGTGAGGTGACCCATGCAATTTGTTGGAACTAACTCTATCAAGAGGAATCTACTAGAAACAATAAAAGGAGATAGAGTTAGTTTGGACGGTACATGTTTTTCTTTTTAGTGAAGTCCTTCAAGCCAAAATTTCTTCCCCTTGACCAAAGACCACAAGCTATTATTTCCTCATTATATTTATAAAGGACTCATCCACCTCTAACATCAAATAAGATATTTACTGCCCTCAATATCATGAAGTTTATTCGAATCTCGGCTTCTTGTGCATGGATCTGGTTCCGTGAGAACCTCCTTTGCCATGTTTTGGCTAAAATGGGGGAGAAAAGTTGTATTGTTGCTATTTCAATTACTACTGGTGGTTCCATTACTACTGCTACGAATGAAAGAGTAAGTTCACAAATGGTAACCAAACCAAACATCACGTTCCTGTTTGGAAATCCTTTGTGACTTGTGATCTGAGTTATGAACACAATTATGACCCGTGTTCTGAGTTACATGGAGAAATTTTAGAATTCCCTGTGTGTGTTAATTTATACTTAGCTAACAATGATATGTGTACACTTTTCTCTCTAAATGTTATAGGTGAATGGTGCACAAGTTACTTACTCAAGGAGTCAATAGGTTCATGTGTTTATTTCCATGCTTTCTCTCCTAAACTCTCAAATAATTTGAAATCATTATCTCCCATTTAAGACTTCTCTTGTCATCAACTATGGCCTCTTTTCTTGAGTGTACACTTAATTTATTAAAGACATCAACAAATTGTTTACAGTGATTTACGGTAAAACAACCGCTAGTCCTCAAACTATCAAATAATCTTAATGTATTATTTAATATCTCGGTAACTTGCGGGATCGACTAGATTGATCCTATGGGGTATTGGTCGTTGGGATAAATCTAATAACAAAACGGTGTTCATTGTTAAGATTTGTATTTAGATTGTTTTATAGATGTTTAATTTACTTCGATGATAATGTTAAAGAACTTAATGACATGATCAAGTAAAGAAACATAAAAGATTTGAATGAGCAAAAGTTCGATTGCAAAAAGTGTGTAAATGCGAAATACATAAATGACGTTAAATGTAAAGACTTTAATGTAAAAGCATGAATATAAAAGCATGAAGCGTAAAGACATGAATGTAAAGAGTTTCTTGAAGCGTAAAGGATTGAAATAAAAGAAAAGTGTTTAAATGCAGGAAATAGTTAAATGACTTTGAATGTAAAAGTAGTTAAATGACATTGACATGGAAATGAAGGATAAACTGGAAAAGATAAAGAGTTTTACTGAATTTTAAATATTTGGTATTATCATACGTACATTGTTCGAGCATTCGTTTCCCTAGCCATGTGGTATTTTGAATGTTTACTGAATTTTGTACAATAGATATGACACACGAAATCCTAACACTAAGACTTCTATTTATACTACTTCGACCATAACGGTCTTACTTATGAGATTCTGCCACGTTCAGAACATGCAGAACACTACTCTTCTCTAGCCTCCACGCGTCTTCGAACCGTTCCAGCGCATGTATATTTGAATTGCAATCATCCCGCTCGCGTTTGAATTTCAAATGCCTTGACAATCTTCGTTTCGAACTCATTTCACAGACACAGTCTCGTTACCACTTCGAGGCTTCTTTTAACTATATCTTCACAACTGCCATTCGAAGCTCTGAGCTTTGACATGTCCATTCGAAGAACCATTCTTTCCATTCCGAACTGTGACATTCACTTTATTTCATCAAACAATAATATTGTTTCATTTCGAACTCAATGACTCCATTTCGAATAAGAAGTATCAAAATCCTCAGCCAACAAAATGCCCCTTTAAAATATGTATTTCGAACCTCTTTTGAGAAATACTTATTTTAAACTCGTTCTAAGATTTTGATGTGACTCTTGAGTAATCATGATACTTACTGTACATGACTTCTACCACGTCACTCAAGACGTCTCTTGGATTTCCTAACCGTCTCAAATCAGTCATCACAGCATGGTGCGGTTACTAAAACAATGATTATCATTAATCACGCTTATTACCAATGTTAACTTTATACCTTCTTCCAGATCCAACCCACGATCCCCACGTATCCTAGCCTCAGTTGGTGAGTGTTTTAACTTCCTCACTATAAAAACTAAACACCTTAGTCTTTTCCCTTTTTTCACATTCCGAAACTTTTCTTCTTCTACTCTCGCTGAAAAAACCCTAAGTTTTCCAACAATCTTCAACAATGTCTTCAACAACATCATCCCAAGTGAAGAAAACTTCCAAGAAGAAAAGCATGAACGCAGGAACCATTATGGAAAGTAAGGTCGGTACTCATCAAGGTCAATCTGTACTTATCCCTCAATCAATCTCAAGGAGCAGGAGGCTGCTATCGCCTCGGTCTTGATTCCAACTAATCTTCTTTGGAAGAGCGTTTGCTCTAATGGGCCCTCTTACGGTCTTTGAAATCTTGAAAGATACCGGAAAAATCTTCCACATGCATTATAACTTTAAGCCCTTGTTTAATAAGATGGATATCCCTAGGATAGGGCCGAGAATATAAGTGAATCTTACGCTTGAAAACCATAGAAACCCCAACGTTCCCCAAAAGATCCTTTTGTCTTGGATTACGTTAAGAGCAACTTTAAACCATTCCGATCACCCTTACCCACGACACGACTTACGAGCGGCTTACTAAGGTGGAAGCTAAGAAATCACACCAATGGGAGGAACTAGGAATCTATAATTTTATCACGTTATCGAAACCAGGCTTCACCTATAGCCATCCATTACTATTTGCATCCTTGTATTTCTGGGACAGTACTTACAACACCTTTCACCTCCCTGGAGGAATGATAACACCCACATTCTTGACATAGCGACCATCCTTGGTTTGTCACGGTAGGAGACTTACATTCCTGAAATTGAAGAACATTCGAGTATCATTGACTTTGATGTCAAATTGGCCAGTTTCTCTAAGTTCATTAGCCATTACCACACTGAAGGAGATAATGTGTCGGATGTGGAACATATTGCCTTTCTTACTCTGTGGTTATCAAGATACGTGTTTTGTAGCAGGTCCTTACAGGTAGCCAGTAGGTTTATTCCTCTAGCTAGAGACTTACATGAAAATAGGAGGATATGTTTGAGTGAACTGTTACTTGTTGATCTCTACGAAAGCTTGAGATCAGCCGTTTCGAGTTTGAAATCCCACACTCCCAAAAACATCACGCTAGTGGCCCTTCTGGTTACTCAAATTATGGCTTAATGCCATGTTTGAATCCTCATTATCAACTGTTGACACCATTGTGGAACAAGATCCAGAGATAGAGGATCAAATTATTGAAGGTACAAAGTGAAAACTTACTCCAAATGATGATAAAGGCGACTTCAAAGTCCTCTTCTCACGATACATCATGATTTTCTCTAAAAGGCATAAATTTGAAGAGACTATGGCACCCTTTGCTTGAGGACTCATGGACCATCATGGTTCACTATGTCTCTTTCAGGCTGTTAAAAGCAAAGAGATTCAAGACATTTGGAAAGCCTTTTGCTCCCTAGATTAATCTCCTCTCGAATCACTCCGTCCAAGAATCAAATCTTCCTGTTTGCCTACCAACCTAACTTTGTTTCGGACAATTTGGTTTATGTCAGTTAATCCCTGAACTTCTTTTCCAAACCCAAAATACCATCACTTCTGACCGAACCTTCAAAGCAAGAGAAGCTAAGCTACAACAAGAACAATACCAAGACTTTTCTCAGTTCGAACTAATTCCTTCGAACCAACACACATGAAGGGTTTTCTTGAATGGTGGACTAAATTCTACCAATCTTATATGTTCGATACCCTCACCATTGAAAAAAACTAAGATGTGTTCGATGTGTAGGTACGCAAAAGAAAGGTATGTCCACTCACGCCAAAGAGATTAGGGCTTTTCAGAATTATTTCGAAACAACTTATGATCCTACGCGCTTGGAAGCCACTGTGTATCGAGCGTCCGAAACCTTGAAGGAAAAGTTTAAAGAAAAAATTTCTAAATTCAAACTTCCTTGAGGTTTCACGAGGATAAATGAGTTGGCACTCGAAATGCATCCACCTAAATTTCCTAGATTGCCTACCTCGGCGGCTCTGGCTTGGTTTCCTCCATACCCTTGGTGGTTGACTTGCAAAGTTATGTTCAAATACAAATCTCAAAAGAAACTAAAGCCATCTGAGACTGTGACATGGGCTCGACATTGGCTCCATAATTTCCCAGGACATCTTCGCTATGACCTTTACGCCATGTCGATTATATCTAATCAAGGCGTGAATCACGAATGGGAAATCCCAAATATTTATTACTTTCTTTATTTTAACATTTACCTTAATTGTTTCGATTTTCATCCATCAGGATAAAGACTATTGCTTAGAAGGCCAAAGAAGGAAGTAGTTCTCACCAAACCATCGAAACTGATGACAACGTGCCTCTAGCAATTTCAACAACTACTACTGCAACAACAACACCAGCAATAACAACAACAACCACAACAACTACTGCTCCAACTCCAAAGGTAAGCAATTAATCCTGATGTTTCGAATGGACTAAGATTTGTGCTTGAGGCCTAACTCATGTTTAAACCATTTCAGACTAGTAAACTCCCCGACCACTCCAAAGAAGAAAACCTAGTACCACCGGAAGAATCCCAAGTGGAGAATTCACCAACTTGAAAAAGAAGCAGAAGAAGTTCCCAAAGGCGAACCAACGACATTTGGACTCGATTCCAGAGATGTTGCTCCCTCAACTAAATCCAAAAATCCACCTTCGACCTCCAACGTAATGTTGGAACATATAGATAGCAATCTCTCTTCAGATAATCCACAGGTAAATTGAATTCGAATTTATAAAAAAATAGTTATTCGTACCTTAGTGTATGTTTTTAATCTTTCTTTGTTTGTGTAGGACACTTTGAATCTAATTCCTACCACTTCGACTCCTCCATCAAAAACTGCTGCTCCAATCCATTCTTCTCCTTATGGGGACTCCAGTAATCTGGTGCAGAACAAAGGATCCTCCAACATGGCGGTTCGATTGGGGCTTGAGCAACGGATGACCAAGACACTTCTCCTCCTCAAAAAAACAAAACAACGCCTCAAGATCTGCGAGAAAAACTTCTCTTCCAAAATCTCCTCTCGAAACTCCTCAAGATAGCCAAAAGTCACTCATCTGAAGAGGAAAAGGCTAACTCTTCCCAAGAGCGAAGAATCTAGTGAGGAAGGATCGAGGAAGAAGAAGAAGAAGATGCCCAAGGTGGTTCGGCGATGGAGCAGTCGATGCTCATAACGGTGAAAACAATGATATCGAAATTTGGTTGGCGATGAAGAAGACGATGAGCAAGAAAAAAGTGATGGTGATGGTGACCAGGTTAATGAGCCTATGGAGGTTGACATGGATGTAACTCCCTTGCGTATGGAGCTTCCTGAGTCTTCCCAATCTCAGATGAATGAAGAAGAGCTAGCCCTCTTGAGGCGAAATGACCCAATTGGGTATATGAAGGCTAAACTAGCTCAAAGGGATACTCCTATTGCCAGGGCTAGTACTAGTTCGACTAATGATCCATTGCCCTCAGATGATAGAGTTGTACTTCTGAACAAAATTAGGAGAACAATCCTTGATGTGGAGTTATTCGAAGTGCTCAAGAGGGATAGTACAGCTTGCTACACTATGAAAGAACTCCTTACATAAGTTAATCTAGCCACTTCTCGGAAGTCGGCACCATTTTATTCGAACTTCAAGGTCATTGGATAACGTGTGGGTGTCTCCTTAGGATGAATTTGCTACTAATAAGGTCCAAGAAATGAAATGCCGCTTATGAGCATGCTTCGAAGCTCTCTAAAGAGGCTGAAGATCAGGCTATGCACATGAAGCAAGCCAAGACTGATTATGAGACTCGAGCTCAGTCTATTCTTCTCTGGGAAAAGCAAATTCAAGAGCTCCAACAAAAAGTTAGGGAGGCCCAAAAACAAAAATTGGCGTATGACACCAATACTGTTGACAATCAGTTCGAAGAACTTCTCAACAAAGGACTTGCAGAAATGGAAGCAGCTGAGCAACTTAAAGGTGAAGTTGCTACTCTGGAAGGAGCAAGGCGTTTTACTCAGCAGAGGCTTGAGTCCTTTCGAAGTACTTTCGAAAAATTGAGGAACAATGCATATTTCTGAATCTTTTGTCTGTTTAATTAACTTTGAATATTGATTAGATTTTGGTTTGTAATACCCAACGCCATTTGGCAATTTATATTACCATTTTGGCATTCCTTTATACTATTTTGATTACGTTGTTATTATTCGAATCTCTTGCAGGCGTGGTTTATATTTCTTTAAATATTTCCCATTAACCTTTAGGATTCGCTTATCATCATTCAACTCTTCGATTTCATATGCATTGTTTGAAAATGTTTTTAGTATTCGAAAAGGTCCTTCCAATGAGGTGACCATTTACCTAATGTTTTATTTTTCTTATCCATGGGCAATATGACTTTCAAACTAAATCATTAATATTGAATGTTTTACCTTTCACCCTTTTGTTATACATACAGCCACTCTTTCCTTTTCCTCATTAGGATTTCCAATGCATGCAATCTAACCGTCTAACTCAACTAACTCATTCATCATCATCTCCCAATATAATGCGAGATGGGATTTCATTTTGTCTTTGAATTGAGCGGATTGTAGATGAATTTCTCTTGGTAGAAGCGCATCATGACCAAATGTTAGTTGGAAAGGCGTGGTGTTAGTAGCTTCTTTAGGAGATGTTCTCTGAGCCCATAGTATTTGGTCTAAAGTCTTGTGCCGTTCTTGGCTTTTTACCAACATGTTTCTTAATTAACCCTATTATCACTTTGTTGGTTGCTTGACGACCATTTGCTTGAGCATAATATGGTGTTGATGTGCAATCGAACCCCATCTCTTGAGCAAATTCTTGCATCTTCCTACCAGTAAATACATAACCTTGGTCTGTAGTTATGCTCTCTGGAAATCCGAACCTATAGATAATCTGTTTCTGTATGAACTCAATAATAGCCTCTTGATCAGCAGCTATTAATGGTATTGCTTCGATCCACTTGGTGAAATAATCTATTCCTACCAAGATATATTTCTATCTTTTAGACGAAGCAGGATTGATTTCTCCTATTAAATCTAATGCCCATCCTCTAAAGGGTCATGGCTTAATGATCGAATGCAACTCACTTGCAGGAGCATGTTGAATTCCTGCATGTTTCTGGCATTCTTCACAGCCTTTAGCAAAATCGATAGAGTCTTTGAGCATGTTGGGCCAATACATACCATATCGAAACAACCCATTTCATTTTATGGCACCTTGATGTACCCATGTCCCATTGTGGACTTGACAATGCTAAGTATGCCTCACCTTCTCTAGGCATTTGGTAACACACCCTCACAGGTCTTTTGAACAATTCATTTCCCATAAGGACATATGATAATGCTCTATATTTTATTTTCCTATCAACATTCAATGTTGGATTTTTTAAATAACTCACTAGTGGACTTCGCCAATCTGTATCCGATAAAGTGTCTATAGCTAGCACTTCGAATCCCTGTTTATCAGCATAACCTAACTTTATATTTTCTAAATCTGATGGTATGAGTCTAGTAGCCATGACCCTACCTCTTATTTCGACCAAATCCTCGAAGTTTTTGGCAGGAACTTTATACCCTGAAGCCAACTGTGCTAGGTCATTTGCTTCTTGATTTTCTATTCTTGGTATATGTTGAATATCCATGTATTCGAATTTTTTGAGTAGCCTTTAATTTCGACTCTAGTTGCCCCCAATTCCCACAAAGCTTCAAGTCCAACAATAAGCGCTCCTTAGTTGTTAGAACAGCGAGGACCATCTAACTTATACTTGAATTTTGTTGGAATTCCTTGGGAGAAATTATAAGAACTCCAACACCACTACCATCCTTGTGGGTCGAACCATCGAAGTATAGTTTCCAAGGTTGTATTTCAACGTAACCCGTGACAGGCTCTTCAACCAGTGAATGGTCCACAATGAAATCTGAAATTACTTGACCTTTCACGACTCTTAAAGGCATGAAAGTCAAAGAATATTACATTAAGGCTAAAGCCCATTTACCAACTCTACTATGCATTATTGGTTTTGAAAGCATGTGTTTGATAACATCGAAATGAGATGAAACAAAAACATCAGGCTTTATATAATACTTAAGTTTCATACAAGAAAAGTATAAACAAAGACATAGCTTTTCTATATTGCTATATCTAGTTTACGCATCATTCAATACCTACTTAAATAGTATATGGCTCTTTCGATGCCATTGCTATCTTCTTGTGCTAACATACTACCTATACTAACTTGAGGCGATGTACAATCTCATGGGCTTTCCCCATGAAGGTGGAGACAAGATAGGAGGCTGAGAGAGATATCTTTTTATCTTGTCAAATGCCTCCTGATGTGCTTCGTCCCACTCGAAGGCTTGGCCTTGCTTTAAACGAAGTAGTGGAGAGAAAGCTTGGGTTCTTCCACTTAGATTCGAAATGAATCTTCTTAGAAAGTTAATCTTTCCTAGCAAAGATTGTATCTCCCTTTTTGATGTAGGTGCTTTCGTCTCCATAATGGCTTTGGTCTTATTCTGGTTGATCTCAATTCCTTTCTTATGAACCACAAAGCCAAGGAAGTCTCCAGCCTGCACAAAAAATGCACATTTAAAGGGGTTCATTTTTAAGCCATGTTTTCTCATTCTTTCGAACGATTGGCTCAAATGATGCAAATGGGTCTCTGCAGATATAGATTTGATGACTATATCATCAATATACACCTGCATAAAGGTTTCAATAAAATCATTGCTCTTTGGTAAGTTGCCCCGGCATTTTTTAAACCAAAAGGCATCACTACCCATTCGTAGGTGCCTAAGGCTCCTGGGCAACGAACGAAATGCTGTCTTAGCAACATCTTCTTCAGCAATAAAAATCTGATTATATCTAGAGTATCCATCTAGCATACTCATGTATTCGAATCCTGCAGCAGAATCTATTAACATTTTTGCCACAGGCATGGAATACTCATCTTTAGGGGTAGCAGTATTTAAATCCCTCAAATCTATGCAAATTCTCAGAGATCCATTTTTCTTAATAACAGGTACTATATTTGCTAACCATTTGACATACCTTGTGGTTCTGATGAATTTGCAGCGCAGCAACCTTTCGACCTCAGCTTTAATCTTTGTGAGAACTGCTGGCGCGAATCTTCTAGGAGTTTGTTTGATGGGCTTCTTGCCATCCTTAATTGGAAGTCTGTGCTCCACTAACTCTCTCTTCAAACCAGGCATTTCGTCATAATCCCACGTGAAGCAATCTTTGTTTCTCTTGAGGACTTCGATCACTTCCTGCTTGCGATCTGGGTTAAGTTTTGCGCTTATGTAAGTTATTCGTTTCGTATTCTCATCCCCCAAATTCACCTCTTCGAGTGGATCCTGTGCTAACATTTTGGCACCTGAGTCTGTGGGGTCCTTCTCGAAGCCTAGGTGTTCCTTATCATAGATGGCATCTAGCCTTTGATCTATTTCGTGTTCTTCACAGGGAGAGTCTTTCGAGTCATTCCCCTCTATTTCATTTACTTCAGCCTCTAAGGCCGCATTCCATTCCTTCTCAGCCATATAGGCCGAAATCCTTTCGAAGAAGGAATACTCAGTCATGAGCAAGGTTGTCGAAATCCCAACCTGTTGGCCGTGTTTGCTTAGTGCCTTCGACTTCTTCGTCCCCTTTAACTATCTTCCTATCCCAGTACATGCCATCATGGCGAAGGGTCATATAATAGTGTGCATCCCTGGTTTCGTTTATTTCCTCACTTGGGGTACAAGGGGCTATTTTGGCTAGATACTTATCATAATTCCTTTTATTGACTAAGTTAACCGCTGTCATAAAGTAACTCTGATCCGCTTCGATGTTCTCCACAATCTCATCTTCTCTCCATAAAACCAACCTCTGGTGCATTGGCGAAGGCGCTCACACCATGGATCCACTCTCTTCCAAGCAACAAGTTGTAGTTGGCCTTGGCTTCGATCACCATGAACATGGTGGGCCTGCAGCTCGATCCTACGGTTAAATCCACTTGAACTACCCCCAAAGTCTGACCTACTTTCCCTTCATAGTTGGATAGGACCATGTTGTGTGGTTTGACGTCACCATCTTGTATTCCTAATTTTTCAACATGAAGTGGGGCATCAAATTGATTGCGGCCCCATCCACTAAGACCTTGTTTATGCCATGGGCCCATCCTTTGCTCGAATGAACAATGGCTTGGATGATTCGTCATGGGCGGCTCACGTTGTTCGAAGAATGCATTCGCTCTTCGACCGCGCGTTATCCATTACGTAGTAGCAAACGCGTGCTTCATCAAATCTATGGTATCATCCTCCTCATGCTCTTCGATCTTAGTTTCCTGTCCAAACTTATAAGGTAGTAGAGATACCACATTACAATTAATGTTAAGTGAAGACTCCCCCTCTGATTCGAAGTTGTCTGTCAGCATATCCTCGTCTTCTTTTGGACTTGGAGTGTACTCCTTCGATTCATCTTGTTGTGTTCCAGAGAAGAGTCTCCTGCTAACTGGGGGTTTATCCTCAGGTTGATTATTTGTTGTTGGTTTATTTGTGCTTGATTCTCCTTGGTTTTTGATCGAAGTTGCTCCTTTATCTGCCACAGCTTCCCTTTCAGCCTTTCGAATTCTCTGTTGTCTTCGCCATTGTGATCTTGACATGGGGTTTTTTCCTTTATAATTTTCTAACCTCAATTCCTCCCTCTTTGTAGTGTTGAATTGCCTTCTATATATCATGGTGTGACGTGCATTTCGTTCGTTGCTTTTCCACTTATCCTTCCCTTTGATAGTTCTGACTTGCGACCATTTGTCTGTGGTACTTGAAGGATTTTGAGCGTCACCCGAGCACCTTTAGGATAGGGGCTGTCAGGCTTTCGTTGAGTGTGGTTACCCTTGAAATGTTGACTCATCTGACCAGCCTCTTTGTGGTTCCAGCATGGGGCGAAAGGAATGGTTTCGAAAGCTCTAGCCATGTTCTGATCATACGCTGCAGAACACCTTGGGCATATTAGGCATTTGGTTGCCCCTTTGTGACAGCGAACTAGAAACTCCAATAAACTCTCTCCAGCTCTAGGGTAACATCTGAATAACTGGTTGTCTTGGTGCCAATTGAGGCCAGTTCGAGCCCTTTGTTTTCTCTCGAAGTCTGCAGCGATTCTCTGGTTGCAGATGATGCTGCATCTGGGACATAGTATCATTTCAGCATTTCCCTTGTGGCACAACATGAGATAATCTTTGAGGTTGGTATCTACAACATAGCTATCCTCTATTTTGTATTTTTCTTTTTCTAGGTATCTTTCCATCTCTTCCATCTCAGAACGAGGTCTCTCCATATCCACCATGTTGACATCAACATCCTCCCCCTCTTGGTCATCATCTCCCCATCCTGATGGTTTGACATCTTTGATTTGGATTTTTGAGCTCTCTGGGGCAGAGTATTTTACCAGGTAGTCGAACTTTCCACTGGGTTCCCCTAAGGTATCCCAGTTTTCTTTCTGAGGAATGTTAACCTCTACATTCTTCCCCTTTGTATCATCATCTCCCCATCCTGTGGGTTTGACGTCTTCGATTGGGATTTTCGAACTTTCTGGAGCAGAATATTTCACCAGATAGTCGAACTTCCCACTGGGCTCTCCCAAGGTATCCCATATTTCTTTAGAGGGGGCTTGCTTTGTGATCTGGACTCTCTCCATTTTAGCCTTAGGCCTTGATTGCTTGTGTCAACTCTTGCTTTTGGTTTTCCTAGCCTTGATGCTCGGATCTCTTTCGAAGCGACCAAAGGTCTTTGCGATCGAAGCCTCTAGCTGCTTGTGGACGTCCTCAGTGACCCCCTTGTGGACTTCGACTCCCACACAGTTTCTATTCTCAGTGTTGTTCTCTCCTAATGGAGTGGCCTCTTGATCTGCTTCCACCATATTGATTTCTCCAATGCAGCTCGAAGTAGTTGGTGTCTGCAACATCCAGAGGGTCTTCATCTACTTTCATTTTTGGTTTGTCAGCAAATCTCAATCTGCCTTCCTTAATTGCATTTTGAATCAGATCCCTAATAAGAAAACACTGTGAGGTTTTGTGGCCTAGGAAACTATGATATTTACAAAATCCTCTTTTCTTTCTTTGATCTAAAGGAGGTATTTTGACATTCGATGGCACAATTAGTTGGCTATCTTTGACAAGCAAATCAAATATCTCGTCACATTTTGTTACATCGAAGGTATACACCTTCTTTGGGAATTTATCACTTTTCTCATTTTCAACAATTTCTTTCCCTTTTGTGGGAACTAATAGTTTACAAGAGTAAGGTGGAGCCTGTTTTAATTCAGCAAGATTAATTTCAACCTCTTCGAATTCAGGATAGTCTTCGACTTCCTCAGTTTTGACATAAGAAATTCTTTCTTTCTTATTACTTTTAAAAGCCCTGGCCTTTTCGGCCTTTAGTCTTTCGACTTGTCGAACCCTATCTGCTAACTGAGCCATGTCCCTCAAGTATTGTGTGTCTAATTTCTTTCGAATAGAGTAGTCTAGGCCACCAGCAGCCATTTCGACTAACTCATGTTAGGGAACTCTTGTGAAGCATCTAGACTTCATCGAACCTATTTAGTGTCGTCTATGGGTTCGATAAACTTCCTCTTCACAGCTAATTCCTTGACTTATTTTAGATTGTCCCATATAGAATTGTTCATGGAATAATCTCTAAGAGGGTCCAAGTGTCTATAGATCCGAGGAGCAATGTGATAAACCATCTAAAAGCATTCTTAGTGAGGGAACTTGGGAAATATTTAATCCTAAGGTTCTCATTATTTTCTATATCTCTTGCTTCAGTCAGATACCTGGCTATGTGTTCGACTGTTGATTCGTTGGTATCTCCAGCGAACTTTGTAAACTTAGGGATCTTATATCCCCTTGGTAAATCGTTATGCATTACATAATGCTATGGAGAGGCGTAATTTGGCCTTCTAATCACGTATTAAGACCGTTTTGGGCCATAATCCTCTCTATCATGGTGGTTAAATTATTTTACCCAAGATGTTGTCGTTTCGAATTCTATGAACGACTGCATCAGCATCTTGGTTTTGACCCACCATGACAACCCCTCTAGGTTGTTCATCTCGAAACGCTGGGACTTCTAGCCTTTCGACCCTTGCCCCTGGTTCCATAACTCCCCTTTGTGGTTCTTCTCGAATCACCGGGGCATCTAATCTTTCGACCCTTGCCACTGATTCTATAAATCCCCTTTGTGGTTGTCATACCCCAAAATTTTCCCTCCATCTTCTCAAGACATTTCATACATCCATACTCAAGGATTCCTCAAGAGTTGATCAGACAAACTCTCTCCTAGACAATCAACCCAAACTAGGGTTTGGCAAGTCTCAGATCAAGATGGACTTCCAACATCTCCAATGGTCATCATGCCTCCTCATATGTTTCAAAGACCCTCCATGTCAAGTTTCAAGCTCCACAAGTCAATTTTCCTCAGACAATTGCTCAGATGGTTGAAAATCAATTGTATTGGACAAAAAGTCAACTGTGGTCAACATACAGTCAAACTTCATAATTTTTGGTCAAAATCCTCATTTTGAAGTTACATTCATCATTTGATCAAGGTTTGATCATGATTCACCAAGAAAACTCAAGATTTGCACAAAGGTCAAACTTTCTAAATTAGGGTTTCTAGGTGAAAAGTCAACCAAACTTTGACTGGTCATAACTTTCTCATACTTTATCATAAATTTTCCCACCAAATCTTATTTTGAAGGAAATTCAATTCTCTACGACTTCATGTCTCACAAGAATGTCCAAAAAATGCTTCATTTGAGAAGTATGGCTCAAAACATTACAGGTCATTTTCAAAGTCAACAAAAAGTCAACTTTTTGTTTTGAAGATATATTGAGCATGGAAACTCCAATTGATATGAGACCAAAGAGGTTGGTTAGAGGACTCTTAGAGCTTTTCAAAAGTCAAGAACACTCAAAAATGTGGAAAATTGAGCAAGATACACCATTCACAAGTTGAGCAATTTTGAAGAAGTGCACAAAGAGAAATACTTCTAAAAACAAAATTTTGCAAATGGGCTTACTTTTCTTCATCCAAACTTGTTCCTTATGCAATTAGGAATATCCAAGCCCGATGCCACGAATTTTTATTTTATTTTTCTATTTAATTTTGAATTTATTCATTTAAATACAAATTAAATCTAAAAATAAAGTATAAAATCAAAATTAAATGCAAATTTGATTTTTCTCTCTTCCTTGAGATCCAAGTAACTCAATAAAGCCAGCAAATTTCGAAATTTGGTTGGATATGGCAAGATTGGATAGAAAATTGATCAAAAGATGAAAATTTGATTTGGTACAAAATCAAACATGATTTGCATTGATTAGTGATTGATTCTTTCTCAAATCAACTCTGAATCCATCTACTATATATATACATCACATGCCACACGAATTTGGGTAGAAAAACTGGCTGGAGAAACCCTATTGAAGCTCAAAATCATGACCTTCAAACAAGCTATGACCTAGTTCCAGCCGTTTGCAATTGGTTTTGAGGTGTCCATTGCATTCCTTGATACCTCTGGAGTCGATCCAGACCCTTACATCATCCAAAAGCATCCAGAATTAAGAAATCACGAATCGGTTTGTTCATCTTTTTTTCAAAATCGTGTTTCATTATTCATGCAATATTAACGAGTTTTGATGTTTGTTTCATGCTTAGAACAATGTTTGCAAGCGATGGCGAGTTAATTGCATTTCCATAGCACGAAACATGATATGCCATAGCTAGGGTTCTTGACCACGATTTAGGGCTTTGCTTAAACGGAAAAATTGGACCTCAAGACCATTACCAATGCATTCGGAATGATGTCCTAAATCGAACCATGGTCTTAGAATTCATTTATATTATCGTATGTGATTTTCGATTTTGCGGGGTTGTAGCGTCGGCGAGACGGTGAATTTTCAAAAATTCAAAGCGAAGGAGATGAAGTTTGGCGCGAGCGAGGCAATGGGGAGGAGCGTGCTTGTAATCCATTCGCTCGATTGTTGACACGCTTGCAGCGGCTCGGATGGCAAAGGCGTGGGGGTATGAGCAAGGTCTCGATTCGATCCTTGGCCATGGCAAGACTATTTTACATAGTTTACAAACTTTTCATATTTTTCTTATTTATTTAATATACTTCATGCATTTTAATTCTTTTCATAATTTTTATTCATGCATGAAAAATACCAAAAATATTTTCCTTTTGCATTTATTTTCATAAAATGTTTATTTAATTTATAAAATTAAAAATATTATTTTGCATGCATATTTAATTTTATTCATAATTTATCATTTAAATCACTTTTAATTAGTTTTAATTATTAAATTGCATCCAAAAATCCCAAAAATTATTTTAGCATATTAATATTATTCCAGCATGAAATATTTTTCTCATTCAAAATTTGCATTTTACTAACATTTTCTCTTATTCGATCTCTCGTATTTTCCAATTTCTTACATTTCACAGGTTATCCGTTCGGACGATTTCTTTTACTGCTTTTTTTTTCTTTCAATAATGTAACTGCTTATGGGATGTAATAGTTTTAATTAGGGCTTTTATTTTCCGCACGGTTAAATTATGTATCTGCCCCAAAGCCATGTAATAGCGTAGGATTTATCTTTCCGCACCTTTACATTCCCGCATTTTAATTTCCGCACTCTATAAACTGTTAGTAACTAGGCGTGTATGGAAAGATAAAACTGAACATAGCTCACTCTAATTTTCAAGATAACATGTATCTGAATCAACACACTCTTTTCACACATGCACCCCTTAGGGTAATTCTCTCTCGTTGCCTTACGAATTCAAACGGTCATGTCCCTCGAGCGTAGAGGTATTCTAGCACCGTTGCCTTCAAAACAAATCATCATGGTCCCGATACAAAGATCATAAGACCCACGATGTCGCCTCCGAATACATGATCTTGACCCTCGATTGTCGCCTCGAAAATGATGATAGTCCCTTGAATGTGCTAGGATACTTCCTACAAGTTGCCTTCTATGACCATCGATGTCCCTTGAATGTCCGTTTACATCCAACAAATAGGGTTATCTACCAACTAATGGTATGGATAGCGCTATTCTAAAGGAAAGTAAAATAAACAACGACCGTTACGAGTAGGTAATAAGACTTTTAGTTGCTTGCTCTATCAAAATACTTTTGCACCTCACACTTTTGTCAAAGTTCAAACTCCTTTTCAAAACGAAACATTTCCGAACACTTTGTATACATTCCTACATGAATCATTACAAAGTCAAAGCGAAATGCCTTTTCAAAACATTTTTGTCAAACACACAGAAAGCACAATTTTAAAGTGATCTAAGAGCAACCAAGAGCCCGTAGATAACTACGGATGGAAAGGGGTGCTAATACCTTCCCTTTTCATAACCTTCTCCCTTACTCAGAATCTAATGAAGGTCTTTTTCTGTACTTTTTACCTTCCCTTAATTGGATAAAAGAAAAGTCGGTGGCGACTCTTGCTATCCGCATATTTGCGATACAAACCCTATAAAGTCAGTTCACCGTGTTACAGAACTGGCGACTCTGTCGGGGAGACACCCTAAAGAGAGAATGCCTTAAGGATTTCTAGATCACATTTATTGCTTTTTGTTTGACTTGCTTGCTTTATCTTTAAGGGTTGCTTGGGTATTATATTATTGGGGGATCCTACACCCGGATCCGGGTTTCCTTTTAGGTAAGTAGCAATAAATCGTCGCGACCGTTAGACGTATATCAAAACGGTCAACATGATGGCTACGTTAGCGTGACACTTTGGATGTCCTGATACTCTTCATTCCCAAGTTGAGGATAGTATTTGGCTTCTGCGTGGTGTCATCAAGCGCTAACTAAACTTTTAGAACCTTAATTGACCCATCTAAGCCATTAGAAGGTAGTGAGATGACCGGCTTTGGTACAGACTAAAGTTGGTTGATACTCGATGCTACGCTCATTGAGATCAGACTTTTGGGATATTTTCGGTCGACCACTTGGTAGTCGTATTGAAATAAACGCCTACGAGAAAGATCAATGATGTGAGATTCCTAGAACCCGGTTACTATTATAAGACAGGATGAACCAACTCAAACTTTTGGTAGGGTAATCACCTATACCTCATGCAAGCCTTAAACCTAGGCTCATTGTGTGAATTTTTTGTGTGTGCCAAACATGACATCATGACATCATTTGCATTGCATATTATTTCTAACTATTTCAAGGACCTAGGGATTTATCTTTGCTCTGTTTTGTAGGTGTTATGGCTTCTAGAAAGACTATCTGAATCAACTTCATGGGTATACCTTCTCAGCTCAAAGAATTGGTTTCAGAAATTCCCGACCATGCTCAATTCATCAAAAGACATGGTTATCTACTTGATTTGGTTATCTCCGGTTTTGAAGAAGATATGATGCATGTCATATTTCAGTTCTTTGATCCGAAGCACCATTGCTTTACATTCCCAGATTATCAGTTAGTTCCTACCTTGGAAGAGTTCTCTAAGCTACTTGGGGTACCTATTCTTGGCCAAATGCCATTCACCGATTTAGAAAAGGTTCCTAAGTATGAAGACATTGCATCAGCGCTACATCTAAAGCGCTCAGATATTGAAGCCAATTGGGAAACTAGAAGTGGAGTTAAGGGTTTACTTGCTAAGTTCCTGATTAAGAAAGCCCGAGAATTCCTCAAAGTTATGAGTTTCCACGCATTCGAAGACATTGTGGCCTTTCTAATCTATGGTTTGGTTCTATTTCCTAACTCGGATCAGCTCATAGATGTCAATGCCATCAAGTTGTTTCCTACCCGCAATCCTGTGCCTACTTTACTTGGAGACATCCTACATTCTCTCCACACTCGTACTACTAAGAGACAAGGAACTCTCATGTGTTGTGTACCGTTACTTTCCAGGTGGTTTATTTCGCACCTTCCTCCATCAGTTTTGAGGAATGAACAAAGGTTGAAATGGTCTCAAAGATTAATGTCACTCTCTCATTCAGATATCCGTTGGAGTCTTTTCTCTCAAAAGGATTTCACATTCATTGAGCGTTGTGGAGAATTCCCTAATGTACCACTCCTTGGTATAAGGGGAGGTATTACTTACAACCCTTCTCTTGCTCTCGTCGGTTTGGTTTTGCTCGAAGAGATGGTCCACATGATATGCTTCTCCAAGATATTGTGTTCGACTACAAACACGATCTCGAATTAAAGCGAAGGTTCATACGCTTAGGGCATGGTAAAGAAGCGATACCAAGACTTTGGGGCACCAAAACTCCATTCCTTGGGAACCTTACCTCAAATGGGTGAGAGCTCGAGCTCAAAACCTCATGATGCCATTCACGCTGTTTTACGTAATTATGGAACTGTTGCTATAGGTGGCGTACCTATACATTATCCATCGACATGCCTACGATTTTGAAGACTTGAAGAGATCTGGATTCACTTAAAGAAGAGAGGGATACCTTTGAAGCTCGATTACTATGAAGTGAGAAGAAAGTGCTAGAGTTGACCAAGCTACTTCACGAGGAGCGAAACATCAGCCTACCTCGGCATCAAGAGGAAGCGCCCATGGGAGACTTAGAGCTTTAGGATTTATATGTTTTCTTTTATTGTTTTGAACTATCTCTTGTACTTAAAAGAAAAAGAATAAAAAGAACTAATAAATGTTTGTTCATGGCTTGTTTAACAAATTTAAATCTCTAAGGTCCTTGAAAACATTGCATTGCATTCGCATAAACATTGCATATCATAGCATAACATTGCATCACTAGTACATTGAAGATTGGTTTTCTCATTCTCTCGCTATTTATTTTAGCGATGGCTCTTGAGCAGTCATCAAGATCTTCAAGCTCAAATGCTCGATTTAGAGATGTTCACTAGCTTGGTCCAAGGCCAAGAGATGAAGAAGCTCATCAACAGAAAAAAGAAGGTTGTTGGTCTTCTCAACATGGGCAGACGCTACAAAGGTGGTCCTAAAGTGGTTAGTCGAATTGAGCTCTCTGAGGAAGTGTCAAGAAGGAGGAGCAAAGTGACAAGGGTGATGGCGAAGGTAGTCGACATGGGCCTGAAAAAGACTATGATAATGGCCAGTACTCCGATGAAGATGACAAGTATAAGCAACTTGAAGACCGTCTGAACGCTGTGGAAAATCTGAAGATGTCCGGGCTGAATTTTGATGATTTGAGTCTTGTCCCTGGTGTGGTGATTCCTCCTAAGTTCAAAGTTCCAACTTTGCCAAATATGATGGCATGTCCTGTCCAGCGCTGCATTTGAAGTCCTATGTCCAGAAGATCAATCCCCACACTGATGACAGAAAGTTATGGATGCATTATTTTCAAGAGAGTATGTCTGGAACTCAATTGGAGTGGTATTATCAGCTCGAGAATGACCGTATCCGTTCTTGGAGTGACTTGGCTGATGCTTTCTACAGACAATATGAGTACAATGCTGAATTGACACCCACTCGCATGCAACTACAAAGCATGTCTATGGGTCGTGATGAGAAGTTCAAAGTATGCTCGAAGTGGAGAGATCTAGCGCGAGTTCAACCACCCTTGTCCAATAGGGAGTTGGTTGATATATTCATGGAACACAGCAGGCCATTCTTCAATCATCGATTGAAACTCTTGTTCAGAATATGACGGCGTATTGGTGGTATCAAGAGTGGGAAAATTCAAGTAGAGTCATCTTCAAATCTGCGAGATCTTTGGTGTAAGAAACTAATGTTGTGTATGGCCCAAGGTCGACCTCCCGGTGAGATCTCAATCCTACATGTAGCGGGCAGCGCCCACGAAGATAGTTCGAAGATCAACATGCCTTTGTCAAGCCTTGCAACACATGTTGAAAGCGGTGATTACCTTGAGGATCCTCCTCAAAATGTCAACACTTCCTCTCCGAGATACAATCCTAATGCTAAGTGTGCTTACCACTCCAATCCGGGCATAGTCTTGATGATTGTTGGGCTCACGAAGAACAAGATTCAAGATATGATTGAAGCTAAGCGATTGAGTTTGACCCTCTGTTGAGACTCGAATGTGATCAGCGCTCCTATGCCTAACCATGACAAGAGTTCCAATCTTTGTTGGTGAAGATACTTATGTTTTCAACATAGATGACTTGACCATTCCTCGATGGTATTAAGAAGAATCTGCTTTGTCAATCAAGATGCCCGGAGTCGTTGGTGCCCATCCGCACGATGGTTGTGCTTGGTTGAAGGCGTGTCGATTGCATGATGGACAAGCGTGAGATACTATTCACAAACCACACAAAAGTGTGAAGATATGTCTAAACTGAAGATCGACAATGCGAATGAGACAACACCATCAGTATGGGATACCTTGGGGCAGCCAAGTGGAAAGCATGATTAAATGGTGAAGTACACTGTTCCTGATAGCTACAAGATTCCTATTGAAGATGTTAAGGCAACCGGATGGGGTGACGATTTCCCAGAAGACTATGTTGATGTTAACACAACAAGGATTTCCTCTACTGATCCTGTGCCTAGAGTGGCACCTCTCATCATTACTTCTTCCAGACCAGTTCCATATGCCTCTAACAAGGCTATCCCTTGGAACTATGGAGCTGATGTTTACTACCATGGCGTCAAGCAAGACCCTCTGACCATTGAAGATCTTACAATTGAAGCTACCATTCCTGACATTGACAATATCACCGGATCAAGTAAGGTGACCAGAACCGGAAGGGTATTTTCTCGAAATTCTCTCCTCGAAAGACACGCGACTCGACTCGCATTCCGCTATTCAACCCATTCCCAAGCTAGAGGAAAGAACCGTTGACTCATCACTGCTCGACGAAGTGCCAAAGGAAGTTCTTGAAGAAACCTCAAACAAGAAATGGAGGAAATTCGAAGATTATCAAGAAGAGTGACTACAATGTTGTGGAGCAGTTGGGACAAACTCCGTCCAAGATCTCCATGCTTGCTCGCTCTTGTGCTCGAGGCTCGCTAATGCCTTGGTGAAGTTTAAAGAATGCTCACGTCTGCAAGACACTACTATGACCAATTTGAAGTTTGTATTGCTATCACGCCAACAACGGCCTAGGCTTCTACGATCTTGATTTGACTCTAGGAAGAAACACAACAAAGCCTTGCACATCTCTTCGAATGCAAGGGCACTACCTTATCTCATGTTTTGGTGGATACCGTTTACTCTGAATATCCTTCGAAGGCGCTTTTGATCGACTTGATGTCGAAGGGTTGGTTACGAAACCGGTGACATTATTGTGAGAGCTTTTGATGGTTCTAAGACGATGCTTGGAGAGCTCATTCTTTGTCAAAGTTGGTTCCCGGACTTTTGACTCTACCTTCTTTGTCATGGACATCCATCCGACTTACTCTTGCCTACTTGGGCCCTTGGATACATGGGGCGGTTACCTCTACCCTCCATCGAAGCTGAAGTACCGGTGAAAGGAAGGTTGTTCAGTATGTGGTGAAGAAGAATATAGTCGGTCATCTCGGTCATTCCGATATCTCGAGATGGAAGGTGAATTCTTTGAGACTCCTGTCAAGATTTTGAAACAATCCCAGTCATGCACTTAACTCTCCTGCTACTCCTAAAGTTACACTACTTCTAGGATGGCTTATTTGAAGGATGCTCAAACAGCTGTTGAAGAAGGTAGTTCTATTTGGGGACAGCTCCCGATCTTCCTTTCAAATCGACAAGACGGTTTAGGCTTCACCATCAAGGTTAGAAGATGATACACGAGCGTGACGCCAACTTCCTGCATCGGCAGTGGAATCCATGCTATAGAAGGCGGCGACAATGACTTCGACATCGACAAGTGGATCTTCCACTCCGGATCATGGGCTCGACAATTGGAAGGCGAAGGCGTCATACCAATCTCCTTTAGCCGAGTAATTGCTCTTGTTTTGTTTTGCTTTATTTTCTATGTTTTGAACAATAAACTCTAAAGCCTAATGCCTTACCGGGCATCGTGGCTCCTTTGAGGTTATTATCATCATTTGCATATTTTCATTCAATAAAATCGTTGGACTTTTGCATTCAATTGTTTGTTTTCTTTACTTTATCACCCCTTCAAAAGCTATGTGTTTCTTACACACACCCGTGATACTGCGAATCACTCGAATCTCGTTGATAACGACTATGCTATTGCTAAATATGACTTGATAATCCTATCTACCAAGCCTAAGGCGAAGGTGAGGAAGATTGTGAGTGCAGAACTTGTCGATTGCTACAACAAGAAGAGCGAGTTATCTGACCACGAAGCGAGTTGAGGTTGTGAATTTGGGTACTAATGAAGACAGAAAAGAGATCAAGATAGGAGCAGGTCTTGAGAACAGTGTTAAAGAAAGGATGGTTCAGATGCTACGAGACTACATTGAGGTTTTTGCTTGGTCATACGAAGACATGCCAGGTTTAGACATTGATATTGTGGTACACCGACTACCGAAAAAAGAAGGTTTTCTCAGTGAAACAGAAGGTCCGTCGTATGCGTCTGAGATGTCTGAGAAAATCAAAGCCGAAGTTATGAAGAAGTTCAATGCCGGCTTCTTAGCTGTTACTTCCTATCCACAATGGGTTGCGAATGTGGTGCCTGTACCTAAGAAGGATGGCAAGGTACGAATGTGTGTAGATTACAGAGATCTGAACAAAGCGAGTCCAAAAGACGATTTTCCACTCCCTCATATTGATGTTCTGGTTGACAACACCGCTCAGCATAAGGTTTTCTCCTTCATGGATGGTTTCTCCGGTTACAATCAGATCAAAATGGCTCCCGAAGATATGGAGAAGACTACTTTTGTTACACAGTGGGGCACTTTCTGCTACAAGGTTATGTCGTTCGGACTAAAGAACGTAGGCACCACTTATCAGCGTACCACGGTAACATTATTTCATGATATGATTCATCACGAGATAGAGGTCTACGTCGACGACATGATAGCTCGATCACAGACTGAAGAAGAACATCTTGATCATTTGTAGAAACTATTTGACAGATTGAAGAAGTACAGGCTAAGACTTAATCCTAACAAGTGCACCTTTGGAGTCAGATCCGGAAAACTCCTAGGGTTTGTTGTCAGTGGAAAAGGTATTGAAGTTGACCCCGCCAAGGTTAAAGCTATTCAAGAGATGCGGCGCCCGCACCGAGAAAAGCGATCGAGGTTTCTTGGGCGATTGAACTACATTGCTAGATTCATTGCACACCTAACTGCTACTTGTGAGCCAATCTTCAAGTTACGTAAGAAAGATCAAGTGGTAGAATGGAATGATGATTGCCAGGTCGCTTTTGACAAAATCAAGGAGTACCTACAGAATCCTCCTATCCTGATTCCGACTGTCGAAGGAAGACCTCTTATCATGTACTTGACAGTATTAGAGAACTCAATGGGGTGTGTGTTGGGGCAACATGGCGAGTCGGCGAAAAGAGCATGCAATATACTACCTTAGCAAAAGTTTACCGCGTGAAACAAGATACTCACGGCTTAGAAAACTTAGCTTTAACTTGCTGCTGCCGACTAAGGCAGTATATGTTGACTCACTACTTTGTTGATTTCTAAGATGGACCCGATAAAATATATATTTGAGAAACCCTCTCTCGGGAAGAATAGCAAGATGGCAAATGATCTTGACCGAATATGACATCCATACACTTCTCGAAAGCGATCAAAGGAAGTGTAGTGGCCGATCATTTGGCTCATCAAGCGTAGATGACTATCGATCTATGCGGTTGAATTTCGAATGAAGATGTTTTGCTAATTCTGATTGTGAAGAACAGGTCGACGAAGGACACGAAAAGGATCCGATGGACTATGGTCTTTGATGGAGCCTCAAGCGCTTGCAATGGCATTTGCGCCATCATTACATCCTACGGGGACACCGCCTTTCACCGTGATTATGTTTCGATTGCACTAACAACATGGCGAATCTGGCGTGCATTATGGGTATCAAAGCGCTATTGACTTAGAATCAAGTTCTTGCAAGTATATGGAGACTCGACTTTAGTGATCGGTCATATTAAGGCAAGTGGGATACGAAGCATCGAATCTCATTCCATATCGAGCATGTTACAGGTTTGATCCCCACTTGAAGAGATTACTTTCAATCACATCCACGAAGAATCGGTTGGCGAGCGCATTGGCTACTATGTCGTCTATGTTCAAGGTCAGATGGGACAACGAGGCTCCCCAAATCATCATCGAAAAGTTCGACGAACCAGCCTATTGTTATGAGCTTGACATGATCGGAGAAATCAAGCCCACAGCTTCCAATGGACATCGTTTCATCCTTGTGGCAATTGACTATTTCACCAAGTGGGTAGAAGCGGCCTCGTTCGCATCAGTTACCAAGAATGTTGTGGCTCGTTTCATCAAGCATAATCTTATCTGTCGGTATGGCACTCCCGAAAGGATTATCACAAATAACGGCTCTAATCTCAATAACAAGATGATCACAGAACTCTGCACGCAGTTCAAGATCAAGCATCACAACTCTTCTCCTTATCGGCCTAAGATGAATGGCGCAGTGGAAGCCGCCAACAAGAACATTAAGAAGATCATACAGAAGATGACAGTGACTTACAAAGATTGGCATGAGATGTTACCATTCGTTCTTCATGGTTATCGCACTAAAGTACGGACATCAACAGGGGCAACCCCCTTCTCCCTTGTATACGGTATGGAAGTAGTTCTACCCATTGAGGTTCAGATACCCTCAACGAGTCCTCGGGGCGAATTAAGCGAGCGATTGGACCTAGACTCGCCTTGACCAGATTAATTTGATTGATGAGAAGCGACTCGCATCCATTTGCCACGGACAGATCTATCAGAAGCGAATGATCAGAGCATTTAACAAGAAGGTCAAGCACCGATTCTACCAAGTCGGTGATCTCGTAGTCAAGCGCATCATTCTTCCACAAGGTGATCCCAGGGGCAAGTGGACTCCCACCTGAGGGAACATTTGTAGTCAAGACATTTTCGGTGAGCTATGATACTTAGCACCATGGATGGTGACGACTTCCACACCACGTGAGCATGAACATAGTCAAAAATACTACGCATAAAGAGACCCGCTATTCGGTGACCTAAGCGAAATAAGGAGCATCTGGCGAACCAAATGGTTCGGGCAAAAGTTAAGGATATATACAAAACATGTACACAAGTCGAAAACACGAAAAGGCGGCTTGGGCAAAAGGTATCGGTGGCGAAAACCGAAAGGCGGTCTAGGCAAAAGTTAGGGATTTAAGCGTCGACTATGTCTCGACGGATCATCTACTTCGACTACTATCGGCATTCAAGATTCAAATGGCGAAATTAATCCACTCACTTTCTCTGTGACAAGGAGATGAGATAGTTGAAATATATGAGTACTAGCATAGTTGAAACTTAGAGATTATTTCGCATAGCTTTTCTTTTTCTTGTGTACAAACTGCTTGGCCATACGCCACATTTCAAATAAATACAAGTTTCTTTCTCTTTACAATTTGTCGTTGTTGTCGTTTGCATAAAGTCCAATGTTTGCTTTGAATGATTATATGCATTTGACAATAAAAATCTAGTCACAAACATGCGAAAAATAAACATAACAAAGTAATTGCTACAGGCTCTAGGAATTGAGATGACGACGAAAGTCACCAACATTTCCCCCGCAGAGCATGATCCCCATGGAAATGTCACTCATTACAAACCTTCCCCAGTGGAGTACGCGTCGGTCCCCAAGCAATGATTCCACTCAACTTAGGATTACACTGTCTTGGCGATACGTCTCATCCCGACCGGTATTTATCCCCACAAGATATATCTCAACAATTCCGTTTTCCCAGTGCGGTATCTAGACTTGAAACTTGGTGGATAGTGCCCTACACCTCTTATTCCCCAGTCAAAGGTTCCAACGGGCTCCAGATTCTTCTAACCCGGTCTCCCAGCAACTACCAAATACTCTCCAGCGAGATTTACACACAAAATCCCCGGTAGAGTACCTCCAAGATTCTCCCAACAAGGTCTACACACAAGATCCTCGACATCGTATCTCTACCATCCTCAACGATATCTGGGCTTAAGACTTGGTCAGATAGTGCACCGGAGGAATCAAGGTTTTCTTTCTTCTCAGGGTTTCCATCCTCAAATAGAAATCAGAAATCTCCAAGCAGAACATCCGCATCTTCTTCAAGATGGATATGTTTTGAAATACCACAACATCTATCATTCATACATTTCTCATAAAGTCATAATATATGCTTATGTCATACGCATCATCATGCATCATACTTTGCATAAGACTAACAAATATGCTATCAAAGTTCCTCTTGTTTTCTCCAAAGCAATGAAAGTCACCGGCAAAGCGGGTCGAGATTAAGACTGAACCAGACGGAAAACTATCAGAAAGACCGCCCTAGTTGTCCTCCGACAAGCGATCGAGATTAATACCGAAGCAAGACGGGAAACCGTATCCGAACGATCACAAGTTATCCTCCGATAACAGGCAGTGGATCAATACCCGATGCACGATAGGGAAGCTATCCACACTTTGCCAACCACTATTCCCTCAGAGTAATCAGCACGAAGATCTATTCTGACTCATTCTTATTCTCAACAGCAACTACAGAGTCTGGCGTACGACTCAGTTGCCTTGGATGGCATCTTAAGCCCATCTCCGACTACTTGTCAACATTTCTCCACTTTCAGAATGCTGCATATTTGGTTAAAAACCAATACAAACCAATAACTTCACTCAAAGATGAGCACGAAGTCTAACATACGACTCCCTCCGGATGGCATCTTAAGCCCGTCTCCATGTTCCTCTCACTTCAAGAACATCTATAGAGCCTAGCGTACGGCTCACTCCCCAGCGTTGATCTTTCCAGATGGCATCTTAAGCCCATCCCCATCAATTTTCATATTCAGACGACGATTTAGAGCCTAGCGTACGGCTCACTCCCCAGCGTTGATCTTTCCAGATGGCATCTTAAGCCCATCCCCATCAATTTTCATATTCAGACGACGATTTTGAGTCTAGCGTATGACTCATTCCCCAGCGAAGTCTCCAATTTCTCCAAATGGCATCTGTAATCCCATTCCCGCATCACCAACGAGTGCAAATTTTCAGGTGTACTCGAGTGTTCAATCATCTTCTACCTCCAGGTCACGAAAGGCGAACGTGCCAATCTAACCCTTCGTGCAGAAGTTTGAGCAGGGCAGCTGTCATACCCAAAATTTGCCCTCCATCTTCTCAAGACATTTCATACATCCATACTCGAGGATTCCTCGAGGTTGATCGGACAAACTCTCTCTAGACAATCAACCAAACTAGGGTTTGGCAAGTCTCAGATCAAGATGGACTTCCAACATCTCCAATGGTAATCATGCCTCCTCATATGTTTCAAAGACCCTCCATGTCAAGTTTCAAGCTCCACAAGTCAAGTTTCCTCAGACAATTGCTTAGATGGTTGAAAATCAGTTGTATTGGACAAAAAGTCAACTGTGGTCAACATACAGTCAAACTTCATAAATTTTTGTTCAAAATCCTCATTTTGAAGTTACATTCATCATTTGATCAAGGGTTGATCATGATTCACCAAGAAAACTCAAGATTTGCACAAAGGTCAAACTTTCTAAATTAGGGTTTCTAGGTGAAAAGTCAACCAAACTTTGACTGGTCATAACTTTCTCATACTTTATCAGAAATTTTCCACCAAGCTCATTTTGAAGGAAATTCAATTCTCTACAACTTCATGTCTCACAAGAATGTTCAAAAAATGCTTCATTTGGAAGGTATGGATCAAAACATTACAGGTCATTTTCAAAAGTCAACAAAAAGTCAACATTTTGTTTAGAAGATATATTGAGCGTGGAAACTCCAATTGATATGAGACAAAAAGGTTGGTTAGAGGACTCTTAGAGCTTTTCAAAAAGTCCAAGAACACTCAAAAATGTAGAAAATTGAGCAAGATACACCATTCACAAGTTGGGCAATTTTGAAGAAGTGCACAAAGAAAATACTTCTAAAAAAAAATTTTTGCAAATGGGCTTACTTTTCTTCATCCAAACTTGTTCCTTATGCAATTAGGAATATCAAGCCCGATGCCACGTTTTATTTTTTTTTCTATTTAATTTGGAATTTATTCATTTAAATACAAATTAAATCTAAAAATAAAGTATAAAATCAAAATTAAATGCAAATTTGATTTTTCTCTCTTCCTTGAGATCAAGTAACTCAATAAAGCCGACAAATTTCAAAATTTGGTTGGGTATAGAATTGGATAGAAAATTGATCAAAAGATGAAAATTTGATTTGGTACAAAATCAAATATGATTTGCATTGATTAGTGATTGATTCTTTCTCAAATCAACTCGAATCCATCTACTATATATATACATCATGCCACACGAATTAGGGTAGAAAAGCATTTGGAGAAACCTATTGAAGCTCAAAATCCGTGACCTTCAAGCAAGCGCAGCCCTAGTTCGGCCGTTTGCAATTGGTTTTGAGGTGTCCATTGCATTCCTTGATACCTCGGAGTCGATCGAGACCTTACATCATCAAAGCATCGAAATTAAGAAATCACGAATCGGTTTGTTCATCTTTTTACGAAGATGACGATGACTTACAAGTTGTACGAGATGTTGCCATTTGCTCTCCATGGTTATCGCTTTCTGATCGGACATCAGCGGCAACTCCTTGTCTCTTGTATATGGTATGGGCGGTCCTACCAATCGAGGTTGAGATACCCTCACGAGTCCTCGGGGCCGAGTTAAGCGAGCAGTGGATCGAGACTCGCCTTGACGGATCAACGGTGGATGAGAAGCGACTCACGTCCATCGCCATGGACGGATCTATCAAAAGCGAATGATCGAGCATTTAAGAAGAAAGTCAAGCAGAGTCTACCAAGTCGGTGATCTAGTAGTCAGCGCATCATCCTTCGGAAGGTGATCGAGGAAAATGGACTCCCACCTAAGAGGGACCATTTGTAGTTAAAACGATATTTTCGGTGAACTATGATACTGACACCATGGATGACAAAGACTTCCCACACATGAGCGAGACATAGTCAAAAAATACTACGCATAAGCGAGACCCTGGTTCGGTGACCTAGGCAAAAATAAGGGCATCTGGCGAACCAAAAGGTTCGAGGCAAAGTTAAGGATAAATACAAAACATGTACACGCAGTCAAAAACACCAAAAGGCGGCTTGGGAAAAATAGGGTATCGATGGTAGCTGAAAAATTTGTCTGAAGCAAAAGTTAGGGATTTAAGCGTACGACTATGTCTTGTCCAGATCACCTACTTCCAAACTACTACTATCAGCATTCAAGATTCAAATGGCGAAAATCAATTCACTCACTTTCTACTGACAGCAAGGAGATGAGATAGTCGAAATATATGAGTACTAGCATAGTTGAAACTTAATGAGATTGTTTCCGCATAGCTTTTTACTTTTCTTGTGTACAAACTACTTGGCCATACGCCACCTTTTAAATTAATACAAGTTCTTTCTCTTTACAATTTTCACTATTTTTGTTTGCATAAAGTCCAACGTTTGCTTTGAATGATTATATGCATATGACAATAAATATCTACTTACAAACATTGACGAGCGAACAAGGATAATTACTACGGGCTCTAGGAATTGAGATGGCGACAAAGATCCTGTCGTTCCCTACTGAGTACAATCCCATAGATGTCGCTCACTACAAACCTTCCCGATGGAGTACACATTTCCTCCACTAGTCTAGACATTCCAAGCTTCATCACGGCGATGATCCCAACCGGTGAACCCGTTACATTAGTCTCGGCGATAACGGTTCATCTCAAGAGATATCTATCCCAATGAATATCTCTCAACAATCATCATTCCCCCGGCGGCAGCAATATCCAGACTCGAAACTTGGTCAGATAGTGCATCGGAGGAAATCTACATCTTTTATTCCCCAGCCAGAGATTTCAACGGGCCCCAGATCCTTCTAACCCGGTCTCCTAGCAACAATCAAATACTCTCCAGCAGGATCTATGCGCAAGATCCCCGGTAGAGCGCCTCCTAAATTTCCCCCAGCAGGGTCTACACACAAGATCCTCGGTAGTGTACCTCTCGGTCTCTACCATCCTCAACAGCATAATATCTAGGCTTGAAACTTGGTCAGATAGTGCATCGGAGGAATCAAGGATATCATTCTTCTCTTTCAAAAGCAGGGTTTCAATCCGCGTCGTCTCCAAACATGAGCCAGAAATCCCCAAGCAGAGCATCCACATCTTCTTCAAGATGGATATGTTTTGAAATACCACAACATTTATCACTCATACATTATTCATAAAAGTCATAACTTGTGCATATATCATTCATACACATTACATCATGCATCATAATCTTCATAAGACTAACCATATTCTATCAGAGTTTCTTTTGTTTTTTCCCAAAACAGGTGAAAATCACTTCTAAACGACAGGTCCAGGATTAATACCCAAAGCAAGACGGGAGAACTATCCGAACGACCGCCAATGTTGTCCTCCAACAACAGATCCAGGATTAACACCGAAGAGGGCGGAAACCTATCAAGCGATCACCGGGTTGTCCTCGACAGCGGACATTGGATCAACACCGAAGGAGGAAGCTATCCACTTTCTGCCGACTATTATCCTCTTAGAATAATCAAGACGGAGATTTATTCTGACACTCTCTTATTATCAATGGCAACTATAGAGTCTGGCGTGCGACTCAGTTGCCTTGGATTGCATCTTAAGCCCATCTCCGATTATTTGTCAACATCTCACCACTTTCAGAATGCTGCATATTTGGTTAAAAACCAATACAAACCAATAACTTCATTCAAAGACGAGCGCGGAGTCTAGTGTACGACTCTCTCCGGATGGCATATTAATCCCATCTCTGCGCTCCCTTATATCTTCAAGAACATCTGCAGAGCCTAGCGTACGGCTTGTTCCCCAGCATCAATCTTTCCAGATGGCATCTTAAGCCCATCTCCGACGTTTCTCCTATTCAGACGACATTCTTGAGTCTAACGTCTGACTCATTCCCCAGTGAAGTCTCCAGCTTCTCCAAATGGCATCTGTAAGCCCATTCCCGCATCATCAATCAACGGCGAGTGCAAATTTTCAGGTGTACTCGAGTGTTCAATCATCTTCTACCTCCGGTCACGAAAGGCAAGCATGCCAATATAACCCTTCCAGTACAAGAAGATTGAACAGGGGCAGCTGTCATACCCCAAACTTTTCCCTCCTACTTCTCAAGATATTTCATACATCCATACTCAAGGATTCCTCAAGGGGTTGATCAGACAAATCCTCTCCTAGACAATCAACCCAAACTAGGGTTTGGCAATTCCTAAATCAAAATGGATTTCCAACATCTCGAATGGTCATCATGCCTCCTCATATGCTTCAAAGAATCTCCATGTCAAGTTTCAAGCCTTACAAGTCAAGTTTCCTCAGACAATTGCTCAGATGGTTGAAAATCAGTTGTATTGGACAAAAGGTCAATTGTGGTCAACATACAACCAAACTTCATGATTTTTGGTCAACATCCATATTTTGAAGTGATATTCATCATTTGATCAAGGTTTGATCATGATTCATCAAGAAAACTCAAGATTTGATCAAAAGTCAAACTTTCCAAATTAGGGTTTTCTAGAGAAAAGTCAACTGATCTTTGACTCAGCATAACTTTCTCATACTTTATCAAAAAAATTTCCACCACCTCTCATTTTGAAGAAAATTCAATTCTCTACAACTTCATGTCTCTCAAGCATGGTCAGAAAATGCTTCATTTTGAAGATATGGATCAAAACATTACAGGTCCTTTTTAAAGTCAACAAAAAGTTAACTTTTTGTATTGAAGTGATATTGAGCATGGAAACTCCAATTGAGATGAAACGAAAGAGGTTGTTTAGAGGACATCTAGAGCTTTCTAAAAAGTCCAAGAACACTCAAAAATGTTAAACATTGAGCAAACTACACCTTGCACAAGTTGGGCATTTTTGAAGAATTGCACAAAGAGAGATATTTGACAAAATCCAATTTTTTCCAAATGGGCCTATAATTTTATGATCCAAACCTGATCATAATATTATTTGTGACCTCTTGATGCCTTGCCACGACCACCTTTTATTTTTTTGATTTATTTTTTAATTTAAAAGCATTTAAATCAAAATTAAATTAAATTAAATAAAATATGAAAACAAGGTATAATTTAAGTTGGGTTGGTTTTTTATCAAGCTTGAGGAACAAGGAAGCCCATACAACTTGCCAAATTCGTGCTAGCTCATGCAAGGAAGGAAAAATCAAATTTTGAAAAGATTTGATTTGAATTTAAAGAGAAAATATTTTTGCATTGAAGAGTGTATCTTTTTTCATTCTTTTTGCTTCAATCTTTCAATCTATAAATACACAACACATCCACAAGACCAGAGGACGAAACCCTAGCCTCTTGAAGCAACCCTATTTTCTCAAAAAATGCTTCAAAGTTGGCAAAATCGAATTTCATTCTCGACCACTTTCGACCACTCTTGATCATTCCATTGTGTTCATGAGGTAATATTGAGTAAGTACACAGCAAGAACCATGGTTAAACATGCTTGAATCGAGCCATATATGAACATACATAATCATATTTTTCTTGAATTCGAATTTTTAATATCTGCTTGTTTTAATCGAAACTAATCATTCTAACATGTTCATGAGATGCCATAGGTAGGATCTGGGCCATCGTTCTCAAGCTTGAACGTCCAGAACTTGATTTGCCATGTTTAGGGTTTTTTAGAACTGCTAGCTTCGAAACCCTAGTTATAGGTCATTTCGGGTCAAACGGAGGTGACCATTGGATTATGAGACCCGATTTAGGGGTGTATAACCACAGCTTTTGATTTTCAGTATTTTTGCAGGTTGGGATTTTGAGTCGTCGGAGAAGACGACCGGAGCTAGGGCTCTGGCGTCGTTGACTCGTTGGACTCCGGCTTGGCTTGCGTGGCGCGTCCTTGCGTTCTGATTCGTTCATCCGTTCCAACTGGGGTCCACGTGTGTTGACTGTGTTTGAATTATAATATGTGACACGTTTACTCTTATAATCAATTGTTTCCAGATGACAAACACCAAGTACACTTGGCTCAGATGGCAAGCAGGCGTGTGGTTTCTCTTGGATGTCCTGGGTTCGATCCTTGGCATGTCCATTCTTTTTTTTCAACTTTGAAAACTAACATCTTTTTCTATTTTCTTATTTTTCTTAATATTTTCATCCAATTTAATTAATCTTAAAATTTTTTTTTTCATGCATTTAAAAAACCCCAAAAATATTTTCCTTTTGCATATTAATCAGAAAAATGTTTATTTAATTTTTGACATTAAAATTAATATTTTTGCATGCATATTTTAATTAATTACTAACTAACCATTAAATTGACTTTTAATTGTTTTTAATTATCGAAATCGATTCAGAAAATTACCAAAAAATTATCTTATCATCTTATTGTCATTACTAACCTAAAGCTTTTTTCCTCATTCAAAAATCATGTTTTTACTAACATTTTTTCTCTTTTGCAATTTCCTCGTATTTTCCGATTATGTATCTGTTTACAGGTTGTAATGTTTCGGACGATTTTTCTCGCTTTTCTTTTAAATATTATGTAACTGCCTATGGGATGTAATAGTTTAATTAGGACTTTTACTTTCCGCACTCCTATTATGTAACTGCCCCAAAGCCATGTAATAGCGTAGGACTTTATTTTTCCGCACTTTACTTTCTACAATTTACTTTCCACACCCTATAAACTGCTAGTAATTAGGCGTGTATGGCAAGATAAAAAACGGACATAGATCACTTCTAATGCGAAGATAACTTATCTGAATTTAACACACTCTCTTCACACATGCACCCCTTAGGGTAATTCTCTCGCGTTGCCTTTCGAATAAATGGTCAAGTCCCTCGAATGTAGACGTATCCTAGCACTGTTGCCTACAAACATATCATCATAGTCCCTTCGATACAAAGATCATAGACCCACGATGTCGCCTACGAATACATGATCTCGTCCCTCGATTGTTGCCTACGAAAAGTGATGATCGTCCCTTTGAATGTGCTAGGATGCTCATACAAGTTGCCTTCTATGACCATCTGATGTCCCTTCGAATGTCCCTCTTACATCCAACGAATAGGGTTACCTACCGACTAATGGTATAGATAGCACTATTCTAAAGGAACGTAAAACAACACGAAAACAACCATTTTGAGTAGGTAATAAGACTTTTAGTTGTTTGCTCAAACAAAATACTTTTCACACCACAAACTTTTGTCAAAGTTCAAACTCTTTTCAAAACAAAACATTTCCGAACACTTTGTATACATTCCTACATGAATCATTACAAAGTCAAAGCGAAATGCCTTTTCAAAACATTTTTGTCAAACACACAGAAGGCACTTTTAAAATGATCTAAGAGCAACTAAGAGCCCGTAGATAACTACGGATGAAAAGGGGTGCTAATACCTTTCCTTTTCATAATCTTCTCCCTTACTCAGAATCTAACGAAGGTCTTTTCCTGTTCTTTTCACCTTCCCTTAATTGGATTAAAGAAAAGTCGGTGGCGACTCTTGCTATCCGCAGCATTTGCGATAAAAAGCAAAACAAATTCTCAAAGTCAGTTCACCGTATTACAATATGCATTGATCTAATCTATCCACCAAGTTTTAATAATCCAATAGATTACTCTATAGATCCAATAAATTTAGTTTTTTTAAATTAAAAAAAAAAGGTTTTCTAGAAAAAATAAAAATTGATAAATATTTTTTTAAAAAAAATTGAGAAAAAACAGAAATTTAGTTTTAGAAAACCAAATAAAAAAATTGAAAATTTATTTTAAAAAAAAACAATCCGTAAAAAAAAATTGAATTTTTTTTAATAAAATAAATTGAATTTTTTTTAATTAAAAAAATTAGAAAATAAAACTGGAAATTAAAACATTGTTGTCAGAAAATAATTTTTATTTAAACAAAAATAAAACTAGAAAGTTTTTTTAGGAAAAAAAAAATTTAAAAACTGAAAATATATTAATGTTTTGGGAAAAAACAGGAATTTTTTTTTGAAAAAAAACAATATAAAAAGTTTCAAAAATAAACTAAATTTTCATGAATAAAATGCTAAAATAATTTATTTTTTTCGAAATTAAACAAAAATGAAATTTATTTCCCAAAAAAAATTTATTTTTTTTCAAGAAATAAAAATCAGAAAATTAAAAAAAAAACTGGGAAATATTTGTTTTTCCGAAATTTAAAAATGAACTTTATTTTCCAAAAATAAATGAATCTTTTTTTATAAAAATAATTCCAAAAATTTTAAAAAAACAAATATATTTTTATTTTTGAAATAGCGATATTCAAAAAATTAAAAAATAAATAAGTAAATTTAGAAGAAAAAAAATTCAGAAAAAAACTGAAAAATATTTTTTTCTGAAATTTAAAAATGAACTTTATTTTCCAAAAAAAATTCCGAAAATTACAAAATTTTAAAAAAAACTAAAACATTTTTAATTTTGAAATAGCGATATTCGAAAAATAAAACGAAATTCACAGAAAAAAGTTATTTTTTTCTCAAAAAAAATTGAAATTACGTTTTTTTATAAAACCAATAATAAATTATTTTCTTACAAAATAAATAAATAATTAAAAAAACAAAAAAAAAAATTGGATGTATTGATATCCATCCATTAAAATGTTGTTAATGGATGGATTGGATGAATTTTATTTTCAATTGATGGATTGTATTGGATATATTTAAGAAAATTTTAGTGGATTTTAATGGATTAATGGATTGTTTTTATCCATCCGTTAACCATCCAATCCATATCTATCCAATCCATTCATTTTACCACTCCTAGTGTTGATAGGTCTCTTGATCAAATCCACCAAGAAAGTTGATTGATTTTGACGAAGTTAGACCGATTAAATGCATCTGATACATTGTAAATTTGTAACTTGTTTCTTCTTCTCCATCTTATTTTTTTATGTTGTCCCGATTCAGAAAAATTGATCAATTGGTGGCATAAGCTTTATTGTTTAAACATAAGCCCCAAAAGATGATTTGAGCTTTGATCTTGGTTCAACATTTGTGGCACTAGTCGTGTGGTCGCGTTGATTTTTTAATCAAGCTTCTGACAAGTTTCCACTAACCTTGTCCATTTGAAATTCTCAATAATCTTTTATCAAGAGATGCGATAATTCTAAAATCGGTGATATACTTGACAAAAAGAAATTGAAACTTGTCGTGTGGTAACGTTGATTCTATCAGGCTTCTGGCAAGTTTTCACGCGCAAGTTTCAAGATGGTCACCTTGATGACGACTAATTACTAACAAATTCGATGATATACTTGACAAGTTTCAAGATGGTCATCTTGCTAACCTTTATTAATTGCTTTTTATTTTCCGCTCTTTACTTTCCCCGTTTATTTTTTATGCTCTTTACTTTATGCACTTTAATTTTAACAATTACATTTCATGTCATTTATTCTTCTTTGCTCACATGATTATTTTATTTTTCTTGTCATTTTGAAATTTGCTCACTTCAGCTTTATTTTTCTTTTCCAAAATACCTAATAATTCAACTTAAACATAAAAAACTTTTAATTGGACTTGGTTATTATCCCTATGCTCGGAGTTTGACTTTTGGACTTAGGATTATGACCCTTACCTCAGCTTAGAGATTTCTGTGTCCTTGGTGTTATTCTTTCTTGCTTGGTTATTATCTTGGTATACAGGTTATTCCGTTATACTCGATTAAGAGTGGAATTCCTCCAAATACAACTGTTACTCTGCCCGTTTCTTTTCTTGAGATGTGAATCCATCTGAGGCATTGATTTATCTAAAGCTTGTTTTTTGTCTGGTTATTTGTTGCTTATGTGGTAATACAAAGGATGGGATATGGCATTGACTCTTGATGTCAATTACTAGTTTTCTTACCCGGTTAGATCTTTCTTTATCCTTACCTTTTACTTTATGCACTTAGGTTAGCCTCTTCATCTCCTTCCCCATTCTTTAATTTTCAAAATCTTCCCTCTTTTTCAAAGGATTCTTGTTTTTAAAACTAGAACCGCTTTCATAAAAAACATGGACTTAGGTCCATGCATTTTCAAACTTCTTTTCTTAATAAACTTTCGATTCATTTAATAATACTTTGACTTTTCTTTTTGATAAGACTAAAAAAACACCTAACCTCATTCAAAAATTTTGAGCCTTTTGTGGCTTTCTCTTAAAAATAAAACATTTTTTTTAAAATGGAAAAATACCCTTGGTCTTGTATGTTTATATCAAGGTTCATTTTGGTCCCTTAACTTAAAAGAAGTTCATATTGATCCCGAAACTTTTCAAAACGCTTCATTTCAGTCTTTTTGATCTAATTAGAGGCGAATTTAACGACCGATTTCTGAGTTTTTTCGTTGCTAATTATACAAAAATGACTAAAATAGAGTGTTTGAAAAGTTAAGGGACCAATATGAACTTTTTAAGGACAAATTTTCTGTTTATCTATCTGGGATAAACGTTAAATCCAAAACTTTTCAAAACGCTTCATTTCAGTCCTTTTTATCTAATTAGCGGCGAATTTAACGACCGATTTCTGAGTTTTTTCGTTGCTAATTATACAAAAATGACTAAAATAGAGTGTTTGAAGAGTTAAGGGACCAATATGAACATTTTTTAAGTTAAGGGACCAAAATGAACCTTGACATAAACATACGGGACCAAAAACGTTATTTTGCCTTTTAAAATCAACCAACACACAATTTTAGTCTTTTTTTACCCGAACTATTGGGTTTTGATTTCAACATTGCACATTATTGGTATGTAGGTCTGGAACTCATTGAAAGTTCTATCAAACAAAAATTATTTTAAAAAAAACTTATTTTCTCCCCCCATCATCCATTTTGTACATATACTCTTTTTTAGCACAAACATACAAATTTTCAAAAAGGTTCCTACGGAGTACCGTAGATGCTTTCGGGTGCCTAACACATTCCCTTTGCATAACTAACCCCCGGTCCCAGATCTCTGTTTTTTTATAGGATTTTATTCGCTCTTTTCATAGTCCTTTGGATAAAATAAAAGCGCGGTGGCGACTCTTATGTTATTTTCTGAGTTAAGTCAATTTAATGGCTTATGGTCGCAATTTTGACCGCTATAGAGTCTTCAGAACTCTCCTACCTTGCACACCTGGCGTTGGTTCGATGGAGAAATGAAGATATCAAATGAGATGTTCAAACATTACATGCAAATCAAGACCTGTAGCTATGAGCAGAAGACCATGGATGAAGCAGAAGAATTTTTAATTGTAAATTGTTAATTGTAAGTTGTTGATGCTATTTCAATGTAATGTCATGTACTTGTAATTATTTGTTTTAGCCAAAATTTGTCAAAGGGAGAGATTGTAAGTTTCTTGATTTTAAGGATTGACTTAATTTTTGTAAAACAAATAAAAGAAGCAACAACATATTATACAATAGGATATATGCTACAAAAGTCCTATTGGAATGCCTAAACATGTTGTGTTGAGTAAAATCAACAACTGGAATAACATGTCAAATGAGATGTCGAGACATCAGACATCACGCTACTGGGTTGTTAAGATTGTTACAATTCTGTTTTAAATTGTGCAGAATATTCTAGGAATATTATGCATCATATGTAGCGTGTTTGCTAAGGCATTAGTGGAGGTCCAGAAGCTAAGAAGAAAAATCAGTAAGGACCTTGATTGTAGCATAATTTATCTGCTTGTTTATTTTTCTGCAGAGTTTGTTAGTGCAGTTTGTTACATCTTTATGTTGTTGTTTGAAGGCCCAAATCCAGTTGGGTAAAAGGTTATAAATAATTACTTTGTAACCTAGTTTTAGTAATCTAGATGTTTCACCCCAAAATTTACGCTATTGATTTAGGCTTATGTTTCATCATAAACATCATATTGCATTGCATTCATACATTGTGATGGGATCAAAAGTTCTTTGGTTCTCAAGTCCTCTACCAAATATGGAGGTTGATTGTGTTAACATTTTGTTCTAATGTCTCTGGATTTTTCAAGTCACAATGTTTTATTATGGCTCAAGACATCTCATTTGTCTCATTGATTCCTCAAGAGTTGAAGTTTTGCAAAGAATTGAGGAGGAATTCATCTAAATCATTCATCTAATGAAATTATAGTTTTGGTTCATTGTGGAGTTTGAAGCTTGGCTAGGTCAATTTCTTTAAGTATTATCCTCCTATTATAATTTGATCTATCATGGTGCAAAGAGTTTCTCAAGACACTCAAAGATTTGAGGTTTTGAAGCTTGATTTGCCATCTCTAACACAAGGTGCAAAATTAGGGTTTGGATATGATCATGAATTCTTAAGATTTTCACTCAAACTTGATTTCATGTGTTTCTATATGTTTTAATCATCCATGATTTAAAGATTGAGGTTCAATTTTGGTTAGAAGCAAGTCAATTGACCACAAGGGGAAAAATGGTCATTTTGGTCAAAATCAGTTAAAGTCAAGAGTTAACAAAGTGAACTTTTGGTCAACCATCAATTCAAACATCCTCTTTTCATTTTTCATGACCAAATTCACCATTGAATCAAGAAAATGGAAGAAATTGAAGTAAACTTGTTCTTGAAGTTATTTCAAGTTCGAAAATTTTTTAAGTGTCCACCTTATAGAACTTTGACATGTCATAACTTCCTCATTTTTTATCCAATGGTTGCATACTATACATTTTTGGAAAGCTTTGGAAAAATGCTACAAGTTTGTAAATGTGTAAAATTTCTCAAAAGTTCATCATTTGAAAGATATTTGAGTTTGAAATACTGGTCAGACCTACCTTCCTCTTGCCTTCCACGCACCCATTTTATCAAATAGGTTTTGAGCAAGAAGTGAGAACACATTTCTTTCAATTCAAAATGAGTTTCAAAAAAGTGTTTTGTGCTAAAGATGACATGGGGAGCTTTCTAACAAGCTTTGAATTAATTCAAATGACCAATTTTGGAGCAAGTTATGGTCATTGCAAATTCAAACCAAAACCGGATCTTCATGCATACTCATGCGCGCGCAGGCCTTGCCTTGCCATGACTTGTTTTTTATTCAACTTTTTAAGATGAAATCTCACTCAATACTTGGTCATTTTCAATGATTCAAAGCTCATATTGTAGACCATGAGGAGATCTATCCATAGCCTAAGTTGCAAGGAAAACGCACGAGCCAATTTTCTGTGGCCCAAGCTCAAAGTTAGATGTTGATAATTGTGTATTGTCTTGGTCATTTTTCAGGTTTTGCACAATTTTTGTGTTAATTGGTTTCAAGTCCTATTTGATGCTTGCCTTGTACGATTTCAGTGCCTTATCCATTGCCAAAAGAAGGCAAGTATGTGCATTATGGTGCATTGGACAACATTTCCTCAAATATTGCCATTTAAGGCACCTTTTTTAATTTTGCAAAATCAACAATATTGTACTATCAAGCTAGCTCACCATTTCCTGATCCTCACACTTATTTCCACTCACCCTTAGCTCATCAAAACACACACAAAATGAAGGGAATAAAGAGCAAAAGGCATGGCCTACTGTTCGCGTTAAAATGTGACGTGCTAGAGAATCGAATCTGAATTCGGATCCTCTGGCTCGAAACGATTTACTCTTTTGATTTGTTTATAAAGATGCCGCGAGCATCAAGCTTTATTATTTTCAACACAAGAAAAGATGATTTAATGATTATGAAAAAGGGGAAAGCTGCTAATACCCTCAATTGATTATGATATGCATTACGACTAGTGTAAACTAGACGTAACGCAATGGGGAGTATTCTGGGTAAGGGGGTTTGTTATATAAAGGGAATAGATGGAGCACCCTAAATATATATAGTTATCTATAGCTTTATATATGAATAAGTTTGATATGTTTTTGTGTTTTAATTGCTATTTCTATGATTGGGAAAGTTTCTCCTTTGGGATTTTAAGAAGGATAGATTATGTGGGATCCTAGTGTTTGTTATTATTGTGCTCGCAAAGATCTTTGGATCTTCTACATACATATCCCTTAATGGGAATCAGAGCATTTGTAGCTCGGATCTAAAGGGATCTATGGTTTGTTTGGTCTGAGGGAGAAAGAAATTTGCTCGGCAAGGATGAGACCTTGTGCCTACGTATTCTCAAAGGGATGTTGAGAAAGTCAGAGCAATCGTAGTTCCCACTTATGCTAGTGGAAAGCAACGGGATGTTAGTAAGAGACACAGACAAATGTCATCTTAATGAAAAATGTATCTAATCTATTTCATCACATACATTTTTGAAAAGTTTGACTGATATCTTTCATCGTAAGTTATAGGTATTTTGCTTGAGTATACAAGCGTTACCACTTACATGTTTAAGAAAGATGTTTGAAAAAGAATTGGATCTTTTAACTGTAAGCATTGGGTGTTTTGCTCGAGTGTACGAGCGTTACCACTTACAGATTAAGAGATGTTTCTGTTTGAAAAGAGTTTGAAAAAAAGTTTTTGATTGTATGTGATGTGATAGATGAGATACTTCTTCCATAGAGATGATAAACGTCTAAATCTCAAGGAGAAATTGATTGGATTAAAGGGATGCTTTTAAGAAGCCCATGGGTCCTTGTATTGTAAGCCCAGAGGAGGCATTCGAGGGTCATCGAGGGTCCTTGTATGAAGCTCGAGGAAGCTATAGGGTATGGCTGGTTTGTCTTTAAAAGGGATTTCAGGAAACCATCCTTTTGGAATTAAGAGCAATTTCACGGAAATTATACTCTCGGGGTTCTATCTAGCGGGTGATTCTTTGTATTGGAAGCCCAATAGGAGGCTGTTAAGAGATTTCTGGTCTCTTTCATTGTATGATGCCCAAGAAGGCTAAACTCAATGAGGAGTTCTTTTGAGCGAAGCCCAGGAGGTGACTCGGAGGGAGTGTTGTCTTATATGAAGCCTAAGCGGAGGCTAAACTCGGATGAATGAGTTTTCTTATATGAAGCCTAAGAGGAGGCTGAACTCGGTTGAAATAGTTACCTTGTACAAAGCCCAAGAGGCTAAACTCAACGGGGATGAGTTATCTTGTATAAAACCAGAGAAGGTTAAAGCGTAGAGTCTATTGGTTAGACTAATTGTTATGTTAGGCAGTTGTATAAACAAGTGTGTGTGTGATATGTATTCACGAAGTTTATGAAGGAAATATAAGCAGATGCATGATGTTTATTCTGAGTTTATGAAGGAAATATAAACAAGTGTTTGTGAAGCGAGCGTTTAAAGCAGCGCTTGATTATTTACAAGTTTGGATTGTGTACAAGGAAGTAAATATGTACACGAACGAGTATTTATGTACGAGAAGTTGTGGATGTACATAGGATGGTTGGGACTTACACCGTAAGGGAGGCCCATTGGTTTAAAAGCAGTTTCATCGGGAATAATGCTCCTTTCAATACCAATGGTATTCAGTGTATACACAAGCGAAGTGAAAAACAAACGATCGAGTTTATGCATGCTTGAGTATTTACAAAAGTATCGTATTATATACAGGTAAAAATTTGTATGTATATGAAAAGAATTTGATGTGTACAAGAAAAATATGTATGTACAAAAGAATGTTGGGACTTACACGTAAGGAGGCCCATGATCGGTTAAGAAATTCGAGAGAAAACGAATTCGGTTTTATCGTTTAATCGGATCGATCATGGAAAAAGATGTAAGTTTGATGAAAAGTTTTGAAAAATGTTTTTGAAAGTGTTTTTGAAATTTGAAATTTACTTGTAAAGTTTTGAAAAGAATCGGGCTTGAAAGTTTGAAAAATCACCTTTAAAGGTGTTTTGAAAAGTACTCAAAAGTACCATTCGGCTCGATCAAAATATAATCGGATGAAAGTTTTTTGAAAATTTTGACACTATCATAAAATAGATACATTAATTGACAAGTGTACAAAAATCACCTCAAAATGAGGAGTTTTGATTGGGTTTGAAAAAGTCAAAGTTTGTAAAAATTAAGTGAAAAATTAAAAGTTTGGCAAAATGGTCCCAAGGCTACTCGAACCGGGACACATTAAAGGCATGGCATGAGAGTCTTAAGAGTGAGCTGGCAACTGCTGGGGCGGCAATACATCCGTGTATTGTGATCAAACAATGTTATAATATTATAAACGAATATTTGAATTTTCCAAAAAACGCGCGCAGCTTGTTCTTCATCTCCAATCCTTCAATCAATCCTCAAATCTTCGTTTCTTGATGAAATCAAAAGATGTAAACATGAAACTTGATCGTTTCAAGCCCAGGAACATGATGGTGTTCTTTAATTTCATTTATTTTAAGCCTATCATGTTTGAATTTCTCAAGAACACGAAGAACCCTAAAACTGAATATCCTAATTGAAATCGTGTATGGTGGATGATTTTATCAATTGATTGAGGGTTATTGATCGTTGATAGTGCGAAACAAAAGCGGCGAGTTTTTGGATTTGAATCAAAGAATCACGAGTTTGAAGTTCGAGCTCTTACATTCAAGGCGAGATCGAATTACGCTTTAGAGTGCTTCGTTGTGTTTTATGATTCTTAGAGCATCATCGACCTTCAAGGATCATGTATGAATAGTGCTTGTTACGAAATGGCTTGGATAGCTCTGACCAAGTCGACCTGCATATGGCTCAAAGTGAAACTGGATATCGTGGTTAGAGCTGTTACAGATGGAAGCTAATGATCTACATCATCTATATAAAGTGTATTGATGATGTTTGAGTGAAGAAATCACAACTTGTTCAAGCCAATGTTCAAATTCGATAGTTATGGCAGTTTTGGGCAAGTTTGAGAACATGGAATGTAAATATAATTTCTAGCTTTGCTTATGTTGCTTTTAAGTTTCAAACAAGTTTCATATTGATATTAAAACATCTTAGACACCAAATTACTCAAAGTTTTTCACAAGTTTTCAAAAATGCAAGTTTTCTCAAATAACACTATGTTTCTTGATTTTTAAGAAAGAAGAGAGAAAGCATGTACTTGCATGGCTTTGGTGTGGTTTGAAATTGCAAACAAGACCTCTATTTATAGGTCACAAGTTCTGAAAGATAAGTGAGAAAGTTTGTCTTTGGTATTTTCAAGTTGCCTTAGAGGGCAAGGAAGTCTTTTTTGCATTAAATGCAAAAGGAAGCTTCCTTTTTTAACCATGGTTAATTTCCAACTTGATCTTATCCATCATAATTACATCCAACTGATTTTTATCAGTTCTAGCTTATCTTTGCAAGGTGGCATGTGTTCTAGAAGAAGAAAATGCAAAATGACCTATAAATTTGAAAGTTTGTACTTGGAAATTATGGATTTTGGAGCTCTAAGTTTCAAAATCAAAGGTATGGCTAGACTCCATAGATTTGAGAGTTCTTAGACATTTTGGAAATCTTGTTTCAAGGGCTACAACTTTCATGTTTTGAGTTTTTTCCAATTCAAAGTGGAACTATGTGAAAAAATGCCATGAAGTTTGGAAAAAATGTGAAATTTTAACACTTGAAAAATTTTCTAAGTGTTGAAAATTTTGACTTTTTGTTGACTTTTCCAAATTTCTTGATTTTTTATGATCATGATGGATCATTTGAAGTATTTTGATGATTGAAAAAGTTTTGTCTTGAAAAAATTGACCAAAAGTCAAAGTTTGACTTTTCAGTGCAGATGAAATTTCATCAGATGTTTCAGAATTTGACTGATGAATTCTGTGAACTTCTGTGATGTTTTGAATCCAGAAATTTGGTCAACATATTGTATCTAAGATATGAAGATCAATATCCAACCAAAAAATTCAATCATTGATCAGAAAATCAGAGATTGCTCATGCTCGATGAAAACCCTAATTGGTTGATCCTTGATAGATCAATGAGAAAAGTTGGATATCTGAAGATCAGAGGTTGATGATTTGATCAAGATAGATCCAATGAAGTGGGTAAGACTCAAACCCTAATTGCTTGCCTCTTGAATCAGATGAAAATTTGTGAAACCCTAATTTTGACCTGTGAAATCCACACCCGATTGATTCTGTTCTGGACACTGTAAAAGATGAAATAATGAAAATGTGAGGTGGTATATTAGGTCAAAAATTGGGGTATGACAGATGCCCCTATTTAAGTTTCTTTAACCTGAGATATGAAGATGAATATCTTCGTTTTGATAGGTGTGAAGAGACTTAAATATCAGAATACGCAAATTTTGGACCTAAGATACCAAAAATGCAGATGATGCAAAATGATTATAAAAGTTTCACCCAGATAATATCAAAGTAATGACATGGTGGGGAAAAATTTGTGAGGATGACTCAATCTGTTTAAGAAAAGAGGATCCTGTTTGTTGGGAAACATGCAATATGTCTCGTTGGGAAAAGAAATTCACAAAACATGTGAATATCTGTTTCGCTTTGGGAAACAAAAAGATTACCTTCTGTCAGCCTTGTGACAATGTTTAAGGTAGGCGAAGATGATATTACCAATTATCAGCCTTGTGATAGTTCATGGTAATGAATTATGAAGATATTACCAATTATCAGCGAAGTGATAACTATAACAAGGTAATTCTTGAGACAAATTACTGAGTATTCGGCCTTGTGAATAACAGTCAACAATGGAAACAGATCTCAAATGAGTTTCTATTTTCACAACTATAATTTTGCCGGGGATCTCTCTTTTGAGAAGATGCAGGCATTTTGATTGAAAGACATAGGTTTTCTTTTTTAGACAGAAAGACAACTGTGGAAATTTCTTGAATCTTTCATGATTTGATCTTGCTTGAGAAGAACAATCATTTTATGATAAGTTTCAAGATGAAAAGGAAATAAGCGGCTTGGATGACGAGGCTTATTGCTTATTGTTTTGTTGGTTAGGGACGAGGTTCTATCTAGGAATAAACTGGAAAGAAAGGTCAATCAAAACATTGTCCTTAATGAGGAATGATCTCAGCTGGGGAACAAGAGAAAAATGTATTTTTCTGTTTGAGGATAATCTGCTGGAGAGATGACACACACACCTGAGTAAACGCAATCTAAACCAGTGATATGGAAACAAACATTGAGAAATGCAGGAATGCATTAATGCTGTTATTATGTATGAATGATGAATGTTATGAATGTCATATGCATGTTGACGATACTTGACAAGACAACAAAGGGGATATTTGGGAAAAGGACTACGTCACAGTTCGAACAAATACTCAGCAAAATCTGCAACAATGGCGTAGATGCTACTGTTGATGAACATAAGCTGCATGCTTTAAACTTCCTGGAAAGGCATTTCATTGGCAACTTTGTTGGGAATTCCTTTTTGATAAGAACACCGTCCTTTGATGATCTCTGCTGAGGAAAAGAAAACCTCTGTAAAGTAGTTGTTCTATCTTTCGGAGATCGAAACACTCGTGGAGAAAACTGTTGAAGTTTTTTTCTGTGTTCACAGTTCGAAGGAACATTTTGCTTTTATTTCAAAATTTTGAAGTAAAAATTCATTTAAAACTTTTTTAGTTTCAAAAAGTGATTTTCACAATAAAAGCGTTATTTTGCAAAGCGAATCTGACAAAATTGCAAACAAAAGGCAGGCTCAAATTTATTGATAGAATGGTAATCGATAAAGCGTGACTCCATGAACTATTTACAAAAGTTGGAAATGATAATTTATTGGGAAAAGGCTACATGAAAGCAAATAACCGCTATTATCCTAACAACTTTGAATTCCAAATGTGCTTGTTGCTTGAAGATTTGATTGAAGATCCGTTGATGGAAATTTCTTGATTAATGAGTGATTCGATTAATTTGTCATTTTGTATCCTTATTTTGCCTAGATCGCCTTTTCGGGTTTTAATCTATCGGGATAATTTACATTTATTGTCTCTAATTTTTGCTGGACCGCCCTTTCGGGTTTTGTCCACCAGCTGTTCTTTTGTTTTTATTTTTAAACAAAGTATTTCTTGGTATCGGCATTCACAGGATCTGGGAGTTCATCACCGTCCATGGTTATGAGAGTCATAGCACCGAAAAGCTTCTTTTGACGATGTATGGGCCTTCGTAATTAGGAGTCCATTTGCCCTAGAATCGAGGTTGAAAAGAGAATCTTTTTAAGCAGGTCGCCTTCTCGGAATTCACGAGTCGTACCTTTTTGTTGAAAGCTTTCTTCATTCTTCTTTGATATAGTTGTCCATGACACAGAGCGGTCAGGCGCTTTTCTTCGATTAAGTTCAGCTGGTCATATCTGCTTTGACACCACTCGGCCTCAGATAACTTAATTTCCATGAGAACTCTCATTGACGGAATCTCAACTTCTACCTGCTTCCATACCGTATACTAGAGAAAAGGTTGCCCACAATGGATGTGCGTCTTGAAATCGATACCCGTGCAGAGCAAATGGCAGCATTTCGTGCTAGTCTTTGTAGGTGACAACCATCTTCTGGACGATCTTCTTGATGTTTTTGTTGGCAGCTTCAACGGCGCCGTTCATCTTTGGCCGGTAAGGAGATGAGTTATGATGCTCAATCTTGAATTCCTCACACAGTTCTTTCATCATCTTGTTGTTCAAGTTCGATCCATTGTCTGTAATGATCTTACTTGGAACTCCATATCGGCAAATGAGGTTGTTCTTGATGAACCTCACAACCAATTGTCTTGTAACGTTGGTGTAAGACGCTGCTTCGACCCATTTGGTGAAGTAATCAATATCCACTAAAATGAAACGATGTCCATTGGACGCTTTTGGTTCAATCATCCCAATCATGTCGATGCCCCACATGGAGAAAGGCCACGGAGAAGAGAGAACGTTGAGTAGAGTCGGTGGCACATGGATCTTATCTGCGTAGATCTGGCATTTGTGACATCTCTTAACGTGTTTACAGCAGCAATCGGATTCCATTGTTATCCAATAATATCCTGCTCTTAAGATTTTTCTGTACATTGCATGCCCATTTGAATGGGTTCCAAAGGACCTTTCATGCACTTCATGGATGATCGTGTCTGCTTCTTGTCTGTCGACACATCTGAGCAGGACCATGTCGAAGTTTCTTTTGTATAGCACCTCTTCATTCATGAAGAAATTTCTAGAAATCCTCCTTAGAGTCTTCCTATCTTTGTACGATGCCCTAAGTGGGTACTCTCGAGTTTGAAGGAAACGCTTGATGTCGTGGAACCACGATTTATCATCGAAGACTGCTTCAGTTGCGAACATATATGCAGGTCTTTCAAGGAGTCTGATACAGATCTTAGGCATATCATTCCAATTGTTGACTTTGAACATGGAAGATAGAGTAGCCAAGGCGTCTGCCATTCGATTCTGATCTCGAGGGATATGATGCAGTTCAACTTTATTGAAGAAAGTCAACAAACGTCTCGCATAATCTCTGTAAGGAATCAGACCAAGATGATGAGTTTCATACTTGTCTTTGATTTGATTGATCACAAGGGTTGAATCTCCATATATGTCAAGGATCTTGATCCTCAAGTCGATGGCTTCTTCGATACCCATGATACAAGCTTCATATTCTGCGATGTTGTTGGTGCAATCAAATAGCAATCTGGCGGAAAATGGGATATGAGAACCCTCGGGAGTGATGATGACTACCCCAATTCCATTGCCAAAGACATTAACTGCTCCATAAAAAATTAGGCCCCATCTAGATTCTGGATCTGGACCTTCTTCCGGTAGCGGTTCGTCACAATCTTTCATCTTTAAGTACATAACATCCTCGTCTGGGAAGTCAAACTTGAGAGATTGGTATTCGTTGAGCGGCTGATAAGCCAAGTGATCGGCGAGAATGCTTCCTTTGACCGCTTTTTGAGCACGGTACTGGATGTCATACTCAGATAATAGCATCTGCCATCGAGCAATTCTTCCTGTTAAGGCAGGCTTTTCAAAGACATACTTGATTGGATCCATTTTGGAGATTAACCAAGTCGTGTGATTGATCATGTACTGGCGGAGACGTTTTGAAGCCCATACCAAAGCACAACATGTTCTCTCGAGCATGGAGTAACGAGTTTCACAGTCTGTGAACTTTTTACTCAAGTACTAGATGGCATGCTCCTTCTTACCGGTTTCATCTTGTTGTCCAAGCACGCAGCCCATGGAATCTTCTAGCACGGTAAGGTACATGATTAACGGTCTTCCTTCAACTGGAGGGATCAGTATTGGTGGTTCTGAGAGGTATTCCTTGATACTGTCAAACGCTTTTTGGCAATCTTCTATCCACACAACCTCTTGATTTTTGCGGAGAAGCTTGAATATCAGCCCACATGTAGCAGTCGTTTGAGAGATAAATCTGGAGATGTAATTCAACCGTCCGAGAAATCCTCTTACTTGCTTTTCCGTATGTGGCGTAGGCACTTCCTGAATAGCCTTGACTTTGTCAGGGTCAACTTCAATACCTCTTTGACTGACGATGAAACCTAGGAGTTTTCCAGATCTTACTCCAAAGGTACATTTGTTAGGATTCAGGCGGAGCTGAAATTTCCTTAATCGCTGAAACAATTTCAAGAGATATTCTATATGCTCTTCTTCAGTGTCAGACTTTGCTATCATGTCGTCCACATAGACTTCGATCTCTTTGTGCATCATGTCATGAAAGAGAGTAGTCATTGCCCTCTGGTAAGTTGCGCCGACATTCTTTAATCTAAACGACATTACTTTGTAGCAAAAGGTGCCCCACGGCGTGATGAAAGATGTCTTCTCCATGTCTTCAGGAGCCATTCTGATCTGATTATAACCAGAGAAACTGTCCATGAAGGAAAAGACGTTGAACTTTGCGGTACTATCCACTAGCATGTCGATATGCGGTAGTGGGAAATCGTCTTTTGGACTCGCTTTGTTCAAGTCCCGGTAGTCAACACACATTCTGACCTTTCCATCTTTCTTGGAGACAGGCACTATGTTGGCTAGCCATTGAGGATATTCAGAAGTGACGAGGAAACCTGCGTCGAGCTGCTTTTGAACTTCCTTTTTGATTTTGTCGGCCATTTCAAGGTGAACTCTTCTCAGTTTCTGCTTAACGGGTGGACACTCTGGTCTTAATGGAAAACGATGCTCCACGATGCTGGTATCTAAACCCGGCATGTCTTGGTAGGACCAAGTGAACACATCAACATATTCTTTGAGAAGATCTATCAGTTTGCTCCTGACGTCGCTGTCGAGTGAAGCTCCGATGTTTACTTCTTTTTTATCTTCTTCAGAACCCAAGTTAACTGCTTCCAGAGGCTCTTTGTGAGGCGGAATGACTCTTTCCTCGTGCTTAAGTAGTCGAGAAATCTCATCCAGGATCTCTTCTTCAACTTCTTCCTCGGCGACTTCACTGTGGATTTCAAAGTTGGGAGAGAGCATAGAGTTATTGCTTTCAATGGATTTGTCCATCTGTTAATCTGCATATTTGATTTATGTTTGATTAATTAACTCTTCTTTTCCATCATCATCATTTTTTTTTTAAAGTTAATGTGAAAGTGTATGCAGATTATATTATTTTTTTATTGTGTTTTTTAGGATTATCATTTCCAAGAAAGGGTAAAAAATGAAAATAAACACAAAATGTGGAATCAAAACAACGCGTTTTATTTATGATTCACAATATGAAACAGGGCCCTAAAATACAAACTCATTTGTCTTAGGCAAGACAAAGAGAAATTATTTAAAAGCTAAACCCTATAAAACATCTCTTCACTTTGGGAGAAGTGAGAGTTCAAAACAAAAGCAAAGATAAACTACTTAGAACTATGAACATTAGTCCGAACTTCAACAGGTTTCCAGTAGTGGCGAACTCCTTAGAAATCGAGGTACTCTGGTAGTTTTCCACTTGGTTTAATCCTTGAGTAGACTTTGGTCGTTGGCCGAGCAGGCTTTGAAGACTCTGGACGATGGACCTTGCCTTTTGTGCTGCTAAAGCGATCTTCTTCGGCTTGATGAACAGATCGGGAAGCATTGGATACAGCATATGTACTTTCTATTGGCATTTGCGTTGGATTCTAGGGATGTACCCTCAATCTTACAGTGTAGAGACTCATTGTCGGCGACACTTTCCAATTCGTATCCCGAATCATATCCCTGATCCTCGGTAATCACGTTGATGTAGTGATAGTTAGGATCTGGTTTAACAAATTCCACAGGCGCGTTAAAGCAGAGATCTTCGTTTGGAACCTCGATTGGCTGATTAGATCGGGAAGATGTATACTCCTCTTCTGGTTGACTAGGATACTCAAAAGAATCACCCCATCCAGCGGGCTGGATATCTTCAATTCTGATTTTTGAGCTTTCTGGCGCAGTGTATTTCACCATGTAGTCAAACTTGCCACTGTGGAATACTTCTTTGATTGGACGAAGTGCCTCATCTCTTTGCTTGTCTTTGGGGAATACGGGTGCGAACCCGAGTCCGGCTTTTGTCTCGTTGTTGACAGGTTTGATTACTTGTCCCCAACCTTCAGCATTGCCATCTTTCACTATTTGTGCCGCTTCTTTATACCAAGAGATAGATGATTTGTTTTTGCTAGTAGATTCATCTTCTAACGGATGTCCTGGGAGATGTGTCCCTTCAATGTCGTTAGCTGTGATGAAAGAAAAACTGGATAAATGGCTTACTAGCAACGCTTGTTCACCAATGATGGTTACTAGCTTCCCATTTACTGTGAATTTCAGCTCCTGATGGAGAGATGATGTCACAGCTCCTACTTCGTGGATCCATGGTCTTCCTAGCAAACAACTGTAAGCAGCTGGCACATCCATGACCTGGAAAGTAATTTGGAAAGTATGCGGACCAATTGTCATCGGGAGATCGACTTCCCCAATAACAGACTTCCTTGACCCGTCAAAGGCTCTTACAACTATGTCATTGAACTTCATCGGTGTTCCTTTGTAAGCCAAACGAGCGAGAGTCGTTTTCGGTATTACGTTTAAAGATGAACCAGTATCTACTAATACATTGGACAGGGAATCTGTTTGACAAATCATCGAGATATGCAGAGCCAAATTGTGATCTTTCCCTTCCTTTGGAAGTTCCTCATCACTGAAACTTAGATTATTGCAAGCTGTTATGTTGCCCACAATACCTCCAAACTGGTCTGTAGTCACGTCATGATCTACATAAGCTTGATCTAGTACCTTCATCAAAGCTTCTCGGTGAGCTTGAGTTGATAGAGATAGTATAGAAATCTTGGAAGAGTGCATCGGTGATCCACGACTACGTATTCGCTTTTCTTGATTAACCGATATCTCATCAAAATCGTGTTGGCGTTGGTTCTATCGGTGGACCAACATTTGTGCTGGATTAACGGCGGGAATCATTGTGGGATTCTCGGGAGATATGTTAACTGGATTTTGTCTAATAACAGGAACAGCAGGCGGTCTTGGTGGTAACGGAGTATGTACTCGTCCACTTCGCGTTACTCGTCCGATCTCAGTTATGTTGACATTAGCAGGAAGAGTTGGCATGGGTTTCTTCTTCCCATCCTCTATCACAGTTGCATTATATTGATAGGGAATCGCTTTATTAGAACTATATGGAACAGGACCGGGTAGGAAAATCACCAAAGGAAATCCTGGAACGTTTGAACCATTATATTCAATCTCCACACGCTTGGGCGTATTGAAACAGGGGACAATAACGTTTACTTCGGGAATTTCCGAGTTGATATCTGAGACTAAAAGCTCATGCGGAAAATGCCCTATTGTATTCACGTCATAGTCATCTCTATTTCTGTAGATCTGTATGTCACCAATGTCTAGCAATCGTTGAATGTCTGCTCTTATGGTGGGACATCCTTGAAGATCTTTGAAGCAGATGTTGCAAGCTGCGTAATCATGTTTAGTGAAAGCACCCATTGTACTGTATGTATCATGGAGATGTACCAAGTTTCCTCTGATCAGATTTACGTCTGTGACAAGATACCGATCTGTATTTCTTAGTATCAAATTCATTGTATGTCCACTGTGACTGGGAAGTGGATTTGCTTGCACGTTTGGATTTGTATTTCTAAAGGAAAGAAGATTAGACCTTACTAATCTCTGTACTTCAGCTTTTAACGCTATGCAATGCTCAAGATCATGGCCCGGTGCCCCTTGATGAAAAGGGCAAGATACGTCCGCTTTGTACCTGTCATACCCCAAAATTTTCCCTCCATCTTCTCAAGATATCTCATACATCCATACTCAAAGGTTCCTCAAGAGTTGATCAGACAAAACTCTCTCCTAGACAATCAACCCAAATTAGGGTTTGGCAATTCTCAGCTTCAGATGGACTTCCAACATCTCCAATTTCCTTCATGCCTCCTCATATGCTTCAAAGATTCTCCATGTCAAGTTTCAAGCCTTACAAGTCAAGATTGCTCAGACAATTGCTCAGATGGTTGAAAATCAGTTGTATTGGACAAAAAGTCAATTGTGGTCAACATACAGTCAAACTTCATAATTTTTGGTCAACAACCTCATTTGAAGTTACATTCATCATTTGATCAAGGGTTGATCATGATTCATCAAGAAAACTCAAGATATGCTCAAAAGTCAAACTTTCTAAATTAGGGTTTCTAGGTGAAAAGTCAACCTGAACTTTGCTGATCATAACTTTCTCAGAAATTTTTCCACCACCTCTTGTTTTGAAGGAAATTCAATTCTCTACAACTTCATGTCTCACAAGAATGTCCAAAAAATGCTTCATTTGAGAGGTATGGCTCAAAATATTACAGGTCATTTTCAAAGTCAACAAAAAGTCAACATTTTGTTTTGAAGATATATTGAGCATGGAAACTCCAATTGAGATGAGATCAAAAAGGTTGGTTAGAGGACTCTTAGAGCTTTTCAAAAAGTCCAAGAACACTCAAAAATGTGGAAAATTGAGCAAGATACACTATTCAGAAGTTGGGCAATTTTGGACAATTGCACAAAACGACATTTTGGTCAAAATGCAAAATTTTCCAAATGGGGCTAAAATCTTTTGATCCAAACTTGTTCATGACATTATTCTTGACCCATAAATGCTTGGCCATGGCAATTTTCTATTTTATTAATTTATTTTTGAATTTTAGAACATTTAATTCAAAATTAAATTATATAAAATATGAAAATAATATATTTTTCCAAAAGGGCTGATTTTATACCAAACTTGAAGTCCAAGAAAGCCCATAACAATTGCCAAATTCGTGCATGATCATGCATTAAAGGGAAAATCAAATTTCTTTCAAAAAAATTGATTTTATTTGAAAATTATTGAATGCATTCCAAATCAAATCTTCTTGCCTTATTTTTCCTCTCACAATTCTTCTATAAATACTCAGCAAGATCACAAGCACAAAGGACGAAACCCTAGCCCAAGAAAGAACCCTTATTCTTGCAATTTTTTTTAAGAAACTTGAAAAATCGTGTTTTAAAATCCAGCCACTTTCAGCCCTCAAACATCATTCCATCGTCCTCAGAGGGTAAGTTTGAGTAGGAATACATTATTGCCATTGATCAAACCATCCAGAATCGATGCATATGCATACATACATATTCAAAACTTTTTGATTTTTGCATCTTATTATTCTGCTTGTGTTAATTGATTCTAATGCTTCTAACACGTTCATGAGATGTCAAGGGTTTGATCTGGGCAATCGCCATTGAGTTTGGACGTCAAAATCGTGAGATGCCATACCTAGGGCTTTTCGGTCTGATGAGCTTGAATCGATAATTCTGGTGTTTTCAATTGGCGAGACCACCATTGGACTCGGAAGGGTCGATTTAGGGGACAAGGTTCTTCTTTCTTGTTTATTGCTCGTGTTTTGCGGGTTAGGAAATTGAGCGGCTGAGAAGGCAGGAGCTAGGGCTCGGCGTCGGGGAATTGACTCGGCGATGCATGGGTGGCACGATCGTGCGTTCTGATTCGCTCTCCCTTTCCAACTGGACCCCAGCGTCTTGACTTGGTTTGACTCGATTCCGGGACGTGTCATCACTCAAAAACAATGGATTTTGTTTTTTCCAACACCAGAAGCTACTTGTCCTAGTGGTAAAGGCGCATACTGTTCCAAGATACTCTCAAGGGTCCCCTGTTCGATCCACTCTGTCATACCCCAAAATTTTCCCTCCATCATCTCAAGATATTTCATACATCCATACTCAAGGATTCCTCAAGAGTCGATCAGACAAACTCTCTCCTAGACAATCAACCCAAACTAGGGTTTGGCAATTCTCAGATCAAGATGAGCTTCCAACATCTCCAATGGTCTTCATGCCTCCTCATATGCTTCAAAGATTCTCCATGTCAAGTTTCAAGACTTACAAGTCAAGTTTCCTCAAACAATTGCTCAGATGGTTGAAAATCAGTTGTATTGGACAAAAAGTCAACTATGGTCAACATATAGTCAAACTTCATAATTTTTGGTCAACATCCTCATTTTGAAGTTACATTCATCATTTGATCAAGGGTTGATCATGATTCATCAAGAAAACTCAAGATTTGCTCAAAAGTCAAACTTTCTAATTTAGGGTTTCTAGATGAAAAGTCAACTGAACTATGAGTGATCATAACTTCTTCATACTTTCTCAGAAATTTTTCCACCACCTCTTGTTTTTAAGGAAATTCAATTCTCTACAACTTCATGTCTCATAAGAATGTCCAAAAAATGCTTCATTTGAGAGGTATGGCTCAAAACATTACAGGTCATTTTCCATGTCAACAAATAGTCAACTTTTTGTTTTGAAGATATATTGAGCATGGAAACTCCAATTGACATGAGACCAAAAAGGTTGGTTAGAGGACTCTTAGAGCTTTCCAAAAAGTCCAAGAACACTCAAAAATGTGGAAAAATGAGCAAGATACACCATTCACAAGTTGGGCAATTTTGAAAGAGTGCACAAAGAGAGATGCTTCTAAAATCAAAATTTTGCAAATGGGCTTACTTTTCTCCATTCAAACTTGTTCCTTATACAATTAGGAATATCAAGCCCAATGCCACGAATTTTTATTTTATTTTCTATTTAATTTGGAATTTATTCATTTAAATAAAATTAAATTCAAAATAAAGTATAAAATCAAAATTAATTGCAAACTTGATTTTTATTTCTTCCTTGGGATCCAATGAACTCATTAAAGCCATCAATTTTCGAAATTGGATTGATATAGCAAGATTGGATTGAGAATTAATCAAAAATTTGAAGATTTGATTTTCTACAAAAATCAAATTTGATTGGCATTGATTATTGATCAATTCTTTCCCAAAACAACTCCAAATCCATCCAGTATAAATGTACAATGCATACCTATCAAGAGAGAACGAAAAAAATTGGCTCAAGAACCCTAACCTAGAACTCAAAAAACTGTGCCTCTCAAGCAACAAGCATCCTTGGATTTAGGTGGTTTCAAGCAATTTTGAGCATTCCATCTTGTTCCTTGTGCCATTCAGAATCGATCCAGACCTTTACATTGCTCGAATCCATCCAGAATCGTGAAATCCGAGTTTGGTTTGTTCTTGAAAAATCCAAAATCGTATTCTATTATTCATGCATTATTAACATGTTTTGTGTTTGTTTTTGTGATTAGTGATGAGTTTGCAAGCATTCTGGGCACTTTGATTGAATTTCCATGGCCGGAAACACGTATCACCATTGTTAGGGTTCCTATGCCGTTTTAGGGTTTCACAAAATAGGAAAAATTGGACCACGAGACCATGACCAATGAACTCGGAATGATGCCTGGAATCGAACCATGGCTTTAGAATTTATTTATATTATGTGTGCTTGATTTTCCATGTAGCCAGGGCCTGTAGCGTCGAAGGAAGGCAGATGCTAGCTTTTGAAAATTCAAAACGAAAGAGACGAAGCTTGGCGCGTGATCTGGAGCATCAGGGAGCGACACTTGTTCTTCTTTTAATCGTTCCAGTTTTCAAACAGTGAAGCAAGCTGGCTCAGTTGGTTAAAGCGTTTCCTGTGTATAGATGCCCTCCCAGGTCCCCAGTTCGAATCTCCCCAGGACCGGTTTTGATTTCCTTTTTCACAAACTTGCATTTTTCCATATTTTCATATTTAATATTTTTGCATCAATTTTAATTCTTTTCATATTTTTATTTCTGCATTAAAAATCATCAAAATTATTTTTCTTTTACATTATTTCAGAAAACCTTTATTTAATTTATAAAATTAAAAATACAATTTGCATGCATATTTATTTTATTCATAATTTTGCATTTAAATCACTTTTAATTCATTTTAATTATTAAATTGCATCAAAAATCCCAAAAATTATTTTAGCATATTTATATTATTTCCAGCATGTCATATTTTCCCAATTAAAAACTTGCATTTTCTAACATTTTTCTCTTATTCGATTCATCATATTTTCGATTTCTCTTATCTTTCACGGTTATTCGCTTGAGACGTTTCTTTACCATTTTCATTTATTTTTCCAATAATGTAACTGTTTATGGGATGTAATAGTTTAAATTAGGTTTTATTTTCCATAAGTTTAAATTATGTATACGCCCCAAAGCCATGTAATAGCGTAGGACATTTACCTTTCCGCACTTTACATTCCGCATTTTAATTTCCGCACTTATAAATTGCTAGTAACTAGGCGTGTATGGCAAGACTAAAATCAACATAGCTCACTAATTTTCAAGATAAAATATCGAAATCAACACACTCTTTTCACACATGCACCCTTAGGGTAATTCTCTCGTTGCCTTCTGAATTCAAATGGTCAGTCCCTCGAGCGTGAGGTATCTAGCACCGTTGCCTTCAAAACAAATCATCATAGTCCCTTGATACAAAGATCATAAGACCCACGATGTCGCCTCCGAATACATGATCTTGACCCTCGATTGTCGCCTACGAAAATGATGATAGTCCCTTGAATGTGCTAGGATACTTCCTACAAGTTGCCTTCTATGACCATCCGATGTCCCTTGAATGTCCGCTTACATCCAACGAATGGAGTTACCTACCAACTAATGGTATGGATAGCGCTATTCTAAAGGCGTAATAACAACAAGCGACCAATTCTGAGTAGGTAATAAGACTTTTAGTTGCTTGCTCTATCAAAATACTTTTCACACCTCACGCTTTTGTCAAAGTTCAAATTCTTTTCAAAACTAAACATTTCCGAACACTTTGTATACATTCCTACATGAATCATTACAAAGTCAAAGCGAAATGCCTTTTCAAAACATTTTTGTCAAACACACAGAAAGCACAATTTTAAAGTGATCTAAGAGCAACTAAGAGCCCGTAGGTAACTACGGATGGAAAGGGGTGCTAATACCTTCCCTTCCCATAACCATTCTCCCATACTCAGAATCTAACGAAGGTCTTTTTCTGTACTTTTACCTTCCCTTAATTGGATAAAAATAAAAGTCGGTGGCGACTCTTGCTATCCGCACATTTGCGATACCAAAAACACTAAAAAGTCAGTTCACCGTATCACAGAACTGGCGACTCTGCTGGGGAAACACCCTAAAGAGAGAATTACCTTAGGGATTTCTAGATCACCTTTACTGCTTTTTGTTTGACTTGCTTGCTTTATCTTTAAGGGTTGCTTAGGTATTATATTGTTGGGGGATCCTACACGGATCCGGGTTTCCTTTTAGGTAAGTAGCAATGATCGTCGCGACCGTTAGGCGTATATCAAAGCGGTCAACATGATGGCTACGTTAGCGTGACACTTTGGATGTCTGATACTCTTCATTCCCAAGTTGAGGATAGTATTTGGCTTCTGCGTGGTGTCATCAGCTAACTAAACTTTTAGAACCTTAATTGACCCATCTTGGCCATTAGAAGGTAGTGAGATGGCGGCTTTGAGTCAGACTAAGGTTGGTTGATACTCGATGCTACGCTCATTAAGATCGGACTTTTGGGATATTTTCGATCGACCACTTGGTAGTCGTATTGAAATAAGCGCCTCGAGAAAGATCAATGATGTGAGATTCCTAGAACCGGTTACTATTATAGGACAGGATGAACCAACTCAAACTTTTGGTGGGGTAATCACCTATACCTCATGCAAGCCTTAACCTAGGCTCATTGTGTGAATTGTTTGTGTGTGCTAAACATGACATCATGACATCATTTGCATTGCATATCATTTCTAACTATTTCAAGGACCTAGGGATTTATCTTTGCTCTGTTTTGAGGAATTATGGCTTCTAGAAAGACTATCGAATCAACTTCATGGGTATACCTTCTCAGCTCAAAGAATTGGTTTCAAAATTCCGACCATGCTCGGTTCATCAAAAGACATGGTTATCTACTTGATTTGGTTATCTCGGTTTTGAAGAAGATATGATGCATGTCCTATTCAGTTCTTGACCGAAACACCATTGCTTTACATTCCCAGATTATCGGTTGGTTCCTACCTTGGAAGAGTTCTCTAAGCTACTTGGGATACATTCTTGACCAAATGCCATTCACCGGTTTGAAAAGGTTCCTAAAATGCGAAGACATCGCATCGATACATCTTAAGCGCTCATACATTGAAGCCAATTGGGAAACCAGAAGTGGAGTTAAGGGTTTACTTTCCAAGTTCTTAATTAAGAAAGCCCGAGAATTCCTCAAAGTTATGAGTTTCCATGCATTCGAAGACATTGTGGCCTTGCTAATCTATGGTTTGGTTCTATTCCCTAACTCGGATCAATTCATAAATGTCAACGCCATCAAGTTGTTTCTTACCCGCAATCCAATGCCTACTTTACTTGGAGACATCCTACATTCTCTCCACACTCGTGCTACCAAGAGACAAGAAACTCTCATGTGTTGTGTCCCGTTACTTTCCAGGTGGTTATTTCGCACCTTCCTCCATCAGTTTTGAAGAACGAACAAAGGTTGAGATGGTCTCAAAGACTAATGTCACTCTCTCATTCAGATATCCGTTGGAATCTTTTCTCTCAAAAGGACTTCACATTCATTGAGCGTTGTGGAGAATTCCCTAATGTACCACTCCTTGGTATAAGAGGAGGTATTACTTATAACCCTTCTCTAGCTCTACGTCAGTTTGGTTTTGCTCGAAGAGATGGTCCACATGATATGCTTCTCCAAGATATTGTGTTCGATTACAATCACGATCTCGAATTAACCGAAGGTTCATACGCTTGGGGCATGGTAAAGAAGCGATACCAAGACTTTGGGGCACCAAAACTCCATTCCTTGGGAACCTTACCTCAAATGGGTGCGAGCTCGAGCTCAAAACCTCATGATGCCATTCACGCTGTTTACCCGTAATTATGGAACTGTTGCTATAGGTGGCGTACCTATCCGTTCTCTATCCCGACATGCCTACTGATTTTGAAGACTTGAAGAGATCACGGATTCAACTCAAGGAAGAGAGGATACCTTTGAAGCTCGATGCTATGCAAGTGAGAAGAAAGTGCTAGAGTTGACCAAGCTACTTCACGAGGAGCGAAACATCAGCCTACATCGGCACCAAGAGGAGCGCCATGAGACTTAGAGCTTTAGGATTCTCTTTTATTATTTTGAACTATCTCTTGTACTTAAAGAAAACAAAAAAAAAAAAGAATAATAAAAAGAGAGCTAATAAATGTTTGTTCATTGCTTGTTTAACAAATTTAAATCTCTAAGGTCCTTGAAAACATTGCATTGCATTCGCATAAACATTGCATATCATAGCATAACATTGCATCACAGGTACATTGAAGATTGGTTTTCTCATTTGCTCGCTATTTATTTTAGCAGAAATGGCTCTTGAACAAACTGTCAAAGATCTTCAGGCTCGAATGCTCGGTTCGAGATGTTTACCGCTTGGTCCAAGGCCAAGAAGATCGAAGAAGCTCATCAACGAAAGAAGAAGGATGTTGGTCTTCTCAACATGGGCAGACGCTACAAAGGAGGTCCTAGAGTGGTTAGTCGAATTGAGCTCTCTAAAGGAAGTGTCAAGAAGGAAGATGAGCAAAGTAACAAGGGTGATGGTGAAGGCAGTCAGCCTGAGCTTGAGAAGAACTATGATGATGGCCAATACTACGATGAAGATGACAAGTACAAACAACTTGAAGACCGTCTGAATCTTGTGGAAAACACGAAGATGTCCGGGCTGAATTTTGATGATTTGAGTCTTGTCCACAGTGTTGTGATTCCTCCCAAGTTCAAAGTTCAACTTTTGCCAAATATGATGGCATGTCTTGCCTAAGCTGCATTTGAAGTCTTATGTCGGAAGATCAATCCCGATGACGAGAAAGTTGTGGATGCACTATTTTCAAGAGAGTTTGTCGGAACCGGTTGGAATGGTACTATCACTAGAGAATGACCGTATCCGTACTTGGGTGACTTAGCGATGCTTTCTGACGATGAGAGTATAATCTTGAATTGACATCCACTTGCATGCAACTACAAAGCATGTCTATGGGTCGTGACGAGAAGTTCAAGGTATGCTCGAAGTGGAGACCTAGCAGGCGAGTTCAACCACCCTTGTCCAATAGGGAGTTGGTTGATATGTTCATGGGAACAACAAGCCCATTCTTCAATCATCGATTGGAAACTCTTGACCAGATTCACGAGTGATTTTATGACGGCGTATTGAAGTGGTATCAAAGTGGAAAGATTCGAGATAGAGACATCTTCAAGCTGCGAAGAGATCTTTTGGTGGTAAAAAAGCCAATGTCGTGTATGGTCGGAAAAGCGAGCCAAGACCGACCGTGCTCAATCTGTGGGGCGGTTGTGATCTCGATCCTACATCGGCACAACCTCGGTGAGACAACGTGCGTAACGAGCAGCAGCGAGGCGGTTCTGAAGATCAATATGCCTTTGTGCAAGCCTTGCAACACATGTTGAAAGCGGTGATTACCATGAGGATCCTCCTCAGTGTCAATACTTCCTCTCAAGATACAATCCTAATGCTAAGTGTGCTTACCATTCCAATAGCCGGGACATAATCTTGATGATTGTTGGGCTCGAAGAACAAGATTCAAGATATGATTGAAGCTAAGCGTTGAATTTGATCCTCTGTTGAGACTCGAATGTGATCAGCGCCTATGCCTAATCATGACAAGAGTTCCAATCTTTGTTGGCGGCGATACTTATGTTTTCAACATAGATGACTTGACCATTCCTCGATGGTATTAAGAAGAATTTGTTGCAAGCGGTGTCAACCAGGATGCCCGAGAGTCGTTGGTGCCCATCCGCCGATGGTTGTGCTTGGTTGAGAAGGCGTGTTCAGTGCATGATGGATAACTGTGAGATACTATTTCTGAAACCACCTGTGCAGAAGCTGTGTGAAGAAATGTCTAAGTTGAATATTGACAATGCGAATGAAACTGTCTATGTGGGATACCTTGGGGCAGCCAAGTGGAAAGTATGATTACATGGTGAAGTACACTGTTCCTGAAAGCTACAAGGTTCCTATTGAAGATGTTAAGGCGACCGGATGGGGTGACGATTTCCCAGAAGATTATGCTGATGTTAACACAATAAGAATTTCCTCTGCTAATTCCGTACCTAGGGTGGCACCTCTCATTATTACTTCTCCAAGACCAGTTCCATATTCCTCTGACAAGGCTATCCCTTGGAATTATGGAGCTGATGTTTACTATCATGGCGTCAAGCAAGACCCTCTGACCATTGAAGATCTTACATTTGAAGCTACCATTCCGACATTGACAACATCACGGATCTAGTAAGGTGACCAGAACGGAAGGTATTCTCTCGATATCTCTCCTCCAACGCGACTCCGGCTCGCATTCCACTATCAATCCATTCCCCAAGCTAGAGGAAAGAACCGGTGACTCATCTTGCTCAGCCGAAGTACCAAAGGAATTCTTGAAGACACCTCAAACAAGAAATGGAGAAATTCGAAGATCATCAAGAAGAGTGATTACAATGTTGTGGAGCAGTTAGAGACTCCGTCCAAAATCTCCATGCTTGCTTTGCTCTTATGCTCGAGGCTCATGCTAATGCCTTGGTGAAGTTTACGAAGAATGCTCATGTGCATGAAGACCTACCGACCGTTTGAAGTTTGTATTGCTAGCAACAACCCTAGGCTTCTCGATCTTGATTTGACTCTGGGAAAAACACAACAAAGCCTTGCACATCTCATTGAATGCAAGGGCACTACATTGTCTCATGTCTTGGTAGATACGGTTACGCTCTGAATATCCTTCAAAAGGCTTTTGATCGGCTTGATGTCGAAGGTTGGTTCGAGACCGGTGACATTATTGTGAGAGCTTTTGATGGTTCTAGCGAGCGATGCTTGGAAACTCACTTTGCTGTTAAAGTCGGTTCCCGACTTTTGATTCCACATTCTTTGTTATGGACATTCGTCCGACTTACTCTTACCTACTTGGGCCCTTGGATACATGGGGCGATACCTCTACCTTGCATCGGTGAAGTACCGGTGAAAGGCAAAGTTGTTCGATATGTGGTGAAGAAGAGTATATGTCGATCATCTACAGTCATTCCGTTATTTTGAGATGGAAGATGAATTCTTGAGACTCCTGTCAAGCTTTTGAAACAATCCCAGTCATGCTGTTGACTCTCCTGTCCTCTGAAGTTACACAGCCCGCCTAGGATGGCCTCATTGAAAGATGCTCAAGCAGTTGAAGAAGGTAGTTCTATTTGGGGTCAGCTCACGATCTTCCTTTCAAATCCGACAAGGCTGGTTTAGGCTTCACCATCAAGTCGAGAAGATGATACGCCGCGAGCGTGCCGGCCAACTTCCCTTCCGCATCAGCCAAAGTGGAATCCATGCTATAGAAGATGACGACAACGGCTTCGACATCAGCAAGTGGATCTCCCCAACTCCAGATCAAGGGCTCAGCAATTGGAAGACTGAAGACGTCATACCAATCTCCTTTAGTCAGGAGTAATTGCTCTTGTTTTGTTTTTCTTTTCGTATTTCTTTATGTTTGAACAATAAACTTTGAAAGCCTAGTGCCTTGCCCGGGGCATCATGGCTCGTTTGCGAGGGTTATTATCTGTTGTTTGCGCGTTTTCATTCAATAAATTCGTTGGACTTTTGCATTCAATTGTTTGTCTTCTTTCTTTTACTTTATCACCCCTTCAAAAAGCTATGTGTTTCTCACACACACCCGTGATACCTGCGAGTCACTCGAATCTAGTTAATAAGACTATGCTATTGCTAAATATGACTTGATAATCCGATCTACCAAGCCGAAGGCGAAAGTGAGGAAGATTGTGAAGTGCCAAGAGAACTTGCGGGCTCTACAAGAAGAGCGAGTTATCTGCCACCACGAAGAGCAAGTTGAGGTTGTGAATTTGAGTCTGCGAAACAGAAAAGAGATCAAGATAGGAGGCGGATCTTGAGCAGTGTTAAAGAAAGGTTGGCTCGGATGCTACGAGACTATATTGAGTTTTTGCTTGTCATGCGAAGATATGCGGGTTTGGACATTGATATTGTGGTACACGATTGCCGACAAAAGAAGGTTTTCTCCCAGTGAAACAGAAAGTTCGTCGCATGCGTCCTGAGATGTCAGAGAAAATCAAAGCCGAAGTTATGAAGCAGTTCAACGTCGGTTTCCTAGCTGTTACTTCCTATCCACAATGGGTTGCGAATGTGGTACCCGTACCTAAGAAGGATGGCAAGGTACGAATGTGTGTGGATTCTGAGATCGAAGAAAAGCGAGTCAAAAGCGATTTTCCACTTCCTCATATTGATGTTCTGGTTGACAACACCGCTCAGCATAAGGTTTTCTCCTTCATGGATGGTTTCTCCGGTTACAATTAGATTAAAATGGCTCCTGAAGACATGGTGAAGACTACTTTTGTTACACAGTGGGGCACTCTCTGCTACAAGGTTATGCCGTTCGGACTGAAGAACGCGGGTGCCACTTATCAGGGTGCTATGGTGACATTATTTCATGACATGATTCATCACGAGATAGAGGTCTCGTCGGCGACATGATAGCTCGATCACGGTGAAGAAGAACATCTTGATCATTTGCAGAGACTGTTTGACTGATTGAAGAAGTACAGACTAAGACTTAATCCTAACAAATGCACTTTTGGAGTCAGATCCGGAAAACTCTTAGGGTTTGTTGTCAATGGTAAAGGTATTGAGGTTGACCCCGCCAAGGTTAAAGCTATTCAAGAGATGCCAGCGCCCCGTACCGAGAAGGAAGTCAGAGGTTTCTTGGGCCGATTGAACTACATTGCGATTCATTGCACACCTAACTGCTACTTGTGAGCCAATCTTTAAGTTACTTAAGAAAGATCAAGTAGTGGAATGGAATGACGATTGCCAGATCGCTTTTGACAAAATCAAGGAGTACCTACAGAATCCTCCCATCCTGATGCCGCCTGCCGAAGGAAGACCTCTTATCATGTACTTGACAGTGCTAGAGAATTCAATGGGATGTGTGTTGGGGCAACATGGCGAGTGCAGTCAAAAGAGCATGCAATATACTACCTTAGCAAAAGTTTACCTGTGAAACAAGATACTCACAGCTCGAGAAAACTTGCAACTCTTTAACTTGGGCTGCTCCGACTAAGGCGAGTATATGTTAACTCACACTACCTTGTTGATTTCCAAGATGGATCCGATAAAATACATATTTGAGAAACCAGCTCTCTCGGGAAGAATAGCAAGATGGCAAATGATTTTGACCGAATATGACATCGGTACACTTCTCAGAAAGCGATCAAAGGAAGTGTGGTAGCCGATCATTTGGCTCATCAAGCCGTGGAAGACTATCAGTCTATGCAGTTCGAATTTCTAGATGAAGATGTTTTACTAGTCACTGATTGTGAAAACCGGGCCGGACGAAGGACACGAACAAGGATCCCGATGGACCATGGTCTTTGATGGAGCCTCAAGCGCACAGCAATGGCATTGGCGCCATCATTACATCCCTACAGGGACATCGCCTTTCACATGATTATGTTTGGTTGCACGAACAACATGGCCGAATACGAAGCGTGCATTATGGGTATTAAAGCTGCTATTGACTTAAGAATCAAGTTCTTGCAAGTATATGGAGACTCGGCTTTAGTGATCAGTCAGATTAAGGGCGAGTGGGATACGAAGCATCCTAATCTCATTCCGTATCAAGAGCATGTTCTAAGCTTGATCCCCTACTTCGAAGAGATCACTTTCAATCACATTCCACGAGAAGAGAATCAGTTGGCAGACGCATTGGCTACTATGTCGTCTATGTTCAAGGTTAGATGGGACAACGAGGCTCCCCAGATCATCATTGAGAAATTTGACGAACCAGCGTATTGTTATGAGCTTGATACAGACGAGAAACCTTGGTACTATGACGTGAAGAGGTATCTTGAGACTCAGGAATATCCAGAGGGCATCACATTGATGATAAAGTTCATGAGAAGATTTGCATCAAATTCTTCCTCGACAGCGACATCTTATACAAAGCGCAACCACGACTTGTGCTTACTCCGTGTAGATCGAGAAACGACAATACGTATCATGGAAGAGTTACGAAGGCGCATTTGGTACCCTCCGGTGGACACACCATGGCTAAGAAGATTTTGAGAACAGGTTACTATTGGTCTACCATGGAAGCGATTGTCACCTTCGCTCGATCTTGTCAAAATGCGGTTATGCCGATAAAGTACGTACCTCGGTACCTCGAGCGTTTAACTTCTCCTTGGCCTTTTGCAATGTGGGGCATTGACATGATCGGAGAAATCAAGCCCACCGCTTCCAATGGACATCGTTTCATCCTTGTGGCAATTGACTATTTCACCAAGTGGGTAGAAGCAGCCTCGTTCGCATCTGTTACTAAGAATGTTGTGGCTCGATTCATCAAACATAATCTTATCTGTCGATATGGCATTCCCGAAAGGATTATCACAGATAACGGCTCTAATCTCAACAATAAGATGATCACTGAACTCTGCACGCAGTTCAAGATCAAGCATCATAATTCTTCTCCATATCGGCCTAAGATGAGCGGCGCAGTGGAAGCCGCCAATAAGAACATTAAGAAGATTATATAGAAGATGATAGTGACTTACAAAGATTGGCATGAGATGTTACCATTTTCTCTTCATGGTTATCGCTTTTCTGATGCGAACATCAGCGAACCCCTTCTCTCTTGTATACGGTATGGAAGCCGTCTTACCCATCGAAGTTCAGATACCCTCAACTAGAGTCCTCCAGGACACAGAGTTAGGCGAAGACAATTGGGTCCAGACTCGCCTTGACCAAATTAACTTGATTGATGAGAAACGACTCGCGTCCATTTGCCATGGACAGATCTATCAGAAGCGAATGATCAGAGCATTTAACAAGAGGGTCAAGCATCGAGTCTACCAAGTCGGTGATCTAGTAGTCAAGCGCATCATTCTTCCACAAGGTGATCCCAGGGGCAAATGGACTCCCACTTACTAGGGACCATTTGTAGTCAAGACAGTGTTTTCCGGAGGAGCTATGATACTTAGCACCATGGATGGTGAAGACTTCCACACCACAGTGAGCGGACATAGTCAAAAATACTACGCATGAAATAGACCCGCTAGGTCGGCGAACCTAGGCAAAAATAAGGGCATCTGGCGAACCAAAAGGTTCGGGCAAAAGTTAAGGATATATACAAAACATGTACACCGGCAAGTCAAAACACGAAAAGCGACTTGGGCAAAAAGGGTATCATGGTGAAAACCGAAAGGCGGTCTAGGCAAAGTTAGGGATTTAAGCGTAAGACTATGTCTCTTCGGATCACTGCTTCTAGACTACTATCGGCATTCAAGATTCAAATGGCGAAGATCGACCTACTCACTTTCTCTTGACAAGGAGATGAGATAGTGAAATATATGAGTACTAGCATAGTTGGAACTTAACGAGATTGTTTCGCATAGCTTTTACCTTTCTTGTGTACAAACTACTTGGCCATCGCCACCTTTCAAATAAGCATAAGCTTCTTTCTCTTTACAATTTTTGTTGTTGTCGTTTGCAATAAGTCCAACGTTTGTTTTGAATGACTATCGCATTTGACAATAAGAATCTAATCACAAACATACGGCGGGCATACAAAAGTAGTTACTACGGGCTTTAGGAATTGAGATAACGAAGGTCACAAAACATTCCCCAGAACATAATCCCGAGGTGTCACTCACTAAACCTCCCCAGTGGAGTATATGTTAATCCACGGCGGTGATTCCACTCAATGAGCAATGTTACATCAATAACACTTCATCGACTAAGATGTTTATCCCGGCGGATATCTCAACAATTCCCTTTTCTCCGGCGGTATCGGACTCGAGACTTGGTCGGATAGTACACGGAGAAAATCTACATCTCTATTCCCGTCGGAGATTCCAACGGACTGACCCGATCTCGGCAACCATCAAGCGTCCTACAGTGAGATCACGCTCAAAATCCCTAGTAGAGCGCCACCTAATTCTTCCCAGGGTCTACATGCAAGATCCCCAACGGACTTCCTCCCAGACTCTCCCCAGCAGGGTCTATGTATGAGATCTCCAACAACGAGCTTCTCAAATCTCTACCTTCCTCAACAATATCTAGGCCCAAGACTTGGTCAGATAGTGCATCGAGGAATCAGGATATCTTTCTTCTCCTTCAAAGCGGGTTCTCACCTACTCAATTCCCAAGCGGTCGAAATCCTCAAGCAGAACATCCGCATCTTCTTCAAGATGGATATGTTTTGAAATACCACAACATCTATCATTCATACATTACTCATAAAGTCATAATTCATGCATATGTCATTCATATACATTGTCATGCATCATACTTTGCATAAGACTAACAAATATTCTATCAAAGTTTCTCTTGTTTTTCCAAAGCAATTGAAAGTCACTTCAACTGGTCGAGTTAAGCCCGAATCGGCGGAAAACTATCGAAAGACCACCCCTAGTTGTCCTCCGACATGGTCGAGTTAAGCCCGAATCGGCGGAAAACTATCGAAAGACCACCCTAGTTGTCCTCCGACGGTGGTCGAGGATTAAGCCCCAATCGGCGGAAAACTATCGAAAGACCGCCTGGTTATCCTCCGATAACGGGCAATGGATCAACACCGATGCACTGGGGAAGATATCCACATTTGCCAACTACTACCTCCCTCGGAGTAATCGCACGAAGATTTATTCGATCCTTCTTATTATCAACAACAACTCGAGTCTAGCGTCGACTCGGTTGCCTTGGATGGCATCTTAAGCCCATCTCCGACTACTTGTCAACATTTCTTCGCCTTGAATCTGCATATTTGGTTAAAAATCAATACAAATCAATAACTTCATTCAAAGATGAGCACGAAGTCTAACATCGACTCCTCGGATGGCATCTTAAGCCCATCTCCATGCTCCTCACTTCGAGAAGCGACTACGAGCCTAGCGTGCGGCTCACTCCCAGCATCGATCTTTCGGATGGCATCTTAAGCCCATCCCGTCAATTCTCCTATCGACATTCTCGAGTCTAGCGTCGACTCATCCCCAGTATCCTGCTTCTCCAAATGGCATCTATAAGCCCATTCCGCATCATCGACCAGGCGAGTGCAAATTTTCGGTGTACTCGGTGTTCAATCATCTTCTACCTTGGTCACGAAGGCAGGCGTGTCAATCTAACCTTCGGTACAAGAAGATTGAGCAGGGCAGCTGTCATACCCAAAATTTGCCCTCCATCTTCTCAAGATATTTCATACATCCATACTCGAGGATTCCTCGAGAGTTGATCGGACAAACTCTCTCCTAGACAATCAACCCAAACTAGGGTTTGACAATTCTCAGATCAAGATGGACTTCCAACATCTCCAATGGTCTTCATGCCTCCTCATATGCTTCAAAGATTCTCCCTGTCAAGTTTCAAGCCTTACAAGTCAAGTTTCCTCAGACAATTGCTCAGATGGTTGAAAATCAGTTGTATTGGACAAAAGTCAACTATGGTCAACATATAGTCAAACTTCATAATTTTGGTCAACATCCTCATTTTGAAGTTACATTCATCATTTGATCAAGGGTTGATCATGATTCATCAAGAAAACTCAAGATTTGCTCAAAAGTCAAACTTTCTAAATTAGGGTTTCTAGATGAAAAGTCAACTGAACTTTGGTGATCATAACTTCTTCATACTTTCTCGAAATTTTCCACCACCTCTTGTTTTGAAGGAAATTCAATTCTCTACAACTTCATGTCTCACAAGAATGTCCAAAAAATGCTTCATTTGAGAGGTATGGCTCAAAACATTACAGGTCATTTTCAAAGTCAACAAAAAGTCAACTTTTGTTTTGAAGATATATTGAGCATGGAAACTCCAATTGAGATGAGACCAAAAGGTTGGTTAGAGGACTCTTAGAGCTTTCAAAAGTCCAAGAACACTCAAAATGTGGAAAATTGAGCAAGATACACCATTCACAAGTTGGGCAATTTTGAAAGAGTGCACAAGAGAGATGCTTCTAAAAATCAAAATTTTGCAAATGGGCTTACTTTTCTTCATTCAAACTTGTTCCTTATACAATTAGGAATATCCAAGCCCAATGCCATGAATTTTATTTTATTTTCTATTTAATTTGGAATTTATTCATTTAAATACAAATTAAATTCAAAAATAAAGTATAAAATCAAAATTAATTGCAAACTTGATTTTATTTCTTCCTTGGGATCCAATCAACTCATTAAAGCCAACAATTTTCGAAATTGGATTGATATAGCAAGATTGGATTGAAAATTAATCAAAATTTGAAGATTTGATTTTCTACAAAATCAAATTTGATTGGCATTGATTATTGATCAATTCTTTCCCAAAACAACTCCAAATCCATCCAGTATAAATGTACAATGCATACCTATCAAGAGAGAACGAAAAAAATTGGCTCAAGAACCCTAACCTAGAACTAAAAAAACCGTGCCTCTCAAGCAACAAGCAACCTTGGATTTAGGTGGTTTCAAGCAATTTTGAGCATTCCATCTTGTTCCTTGTGCCATTCAGAATCGATCCAGACCTTTACATTGCTCGAATCCATCCAGAATCGTGAAATCCGTGTTTGGTTTGTTCTTGAAAAATCCAAAATCGTATTCTATTATTCATGCATTATTAACATGTTTTGTGTTTGTTTTTGTGATTAGTGATGAGTTTGCAAGCATTCTGGGCACTTTGATTGAATTTCCATGGCCGGAAACACGTATCACCATTGTTAGGGTTCCTATGCCATTTTAGGGTTTCACAAAATAGGAAAAATTGGACCACGAGACCATGACCAATGAACTCGGAATGATGCCTGGAATCGAACCATGGCTTTAGAATTTATTTATATTATGTGTGATTGATTTTCCATGTAGCCAGGGCCTGTAGCGTCGAAGGAAGACCGACGCTAGCTTTTGAAAATTCAAAACAAAATAGACGAAGCTTGGCGCGTGATCTGGAGCATCAGGGAGCGACACTTGTTCTTCTTTTAATCGTTCCAGTTTTCAAACAGTGAAGCAAGCTGGCTCAGTTGGTTAAAGCGTTTCCTGTATAGATGCTCTCGGGTCCCGATTCGAATCTCCCGGGACGGTTTGATTTCCTTTTCACAAACTTGCATTTTCCATATTTTCATATTTAATATTTTGCATCAATTTTAATTCTTTTCATATTTTATTTATGCATTAAAAATCATCAAAATTATTTTTCTTTTACATTATTTCAGAAAACCTTTATTTAATTTATAAAATTAAAAATACAATTTTGCATGCATATTTATTTTTATTCATAATTTTGCATTTAAATCACTTTTAATTCATTTTTATTATTAAATTGCATCAAAAATCCCAAAAATTATTTTAGCATATTTATATTATTTCCAGCATGTCATATTTTCCCAATTAAAAACTTGCATTTTCTAACATTTTTCTCTTATTCAATTCATCATATTTTCGATTTCTCTTATCGTTTCACGAGTTATTCCGCAGACGATTCTTTACCATTTCATTTATTTTTTCAATAATGTAACTGTTTATGGGATGTAATAGTTTAAATTAGGTTTTATTTTCCATAAGTTTAAATTATGTATACGCCCCAAAGCCATGTAATAGCGTGGGACATTTACCTTTCCGCACTTTACATTCCGCATTTTATTTCCTTATAAATTGCTAGTAACTAGGCGTGTATGGCAAGACTAAAATCAACATAGCTCACTAATTTTCAAAGATAAAATATACGAAATCAACACACTCTTTTCACACATGCACCCTTAGGGTAATTCTCTCGTTGCCTTTACGAATTCAAATGGTCAAGTCCCTCGAGCGTAGAGGTATTCTAGCACCGTTGCCTTCAAAACAAATCATCATAGTCCCCGATACAAAGATCATAAGACCCACGATGTCGCCTCCGAATACATGATCTTGACCCTCGATTGTCGCCTCGAAAATGATGATAGTCCCTTGAATGTGCTAGGATACTTCCTACAATTGCCTTCTATGACCATCGATGTCCCTTGAATGTCCGCTTACATCCAGCGAATGGAGTTACCTACCAACTAATGGTATGGATAGCGCTATTCTAAAGGAACGTAAAGTAACACGAAAACGACCAATTTGAGTAGGTAATAAGACTTTTAGTTGCTTGCTCTATCAAAATACTTTTCACACCTCACGCTTTTGTCAAAGTTCAAATTCTTTTCAAAACTAAACATTTTCGAACACTTTGTATACATTCCTACGTGAATCATTAAAAAGTCAAAGCGAAATGCCTTTTCAAAGCATTTTTGTCAAACACACAAGAAAGCACAATTTTAAAGTGATCTAAGAGCAACTAAGAGCCCGTAGATAACTACGATGGAAAGGGGTACTAATACCTTCCCTTCCCATAACCATTCTCCCTTACTCAGAATCTAACGAAGGTCTTTTTCTGTACTTTTACCTTCCCTTAATTGGATAAAAATAAAAGTCGGTGGCGACTCTTGCTATCCGCACATTTGCGATACCAAAAACACTAAAAAGTCAGTTCACTGTATCACACACTCCAGGGCTGGTTTTGTGTTCTTTTACAAACTTTGCACTATTTTCTTATTTTTCTATTTTTCTTATTTTGCATATCATTTTAATTCTTTTCATATTTTTATTTATGCATTAAAAAATTATCAAAAATATTTTTTCTTTTTGCATTTATTTCCAGAAAATCTTTATTTAATTTATAAAATTAAAAAATACAATTTTGCATGCATATTTATTTTTATTCATAATTTAGCATTTAAATCAATTTTAATTAGTTTTAAATTATTAAATTGCATCCAAAAAATCCCAAAATATTATTTTAGCATATTTATGTTATTTCCAGCATGTCATATTTTTCTCGTTCAAAAACTTGCATTTTTCTAACATTTTTTCTCTTATTCGATTCATCTCGTATTTTCCGATTTTCTTATCTTTTCACAGGTTGTTCCGTTTAAGACGATTTCTTTATCATTTTCATTTTTTCCAATAATGTAATTGCTCATGGGATGTAATAGTTTAAATTAGGTTTTTATTTTCCGCAAGTTTAAATTATGTATCTGCGCCAAAGCCATGTAATAGCGTAGGACATTTATCTTTCCGCATCTTTACATTCCGCATTTTAATTTCCGCACCCTATAAATTGCTAGTAATTAGGCGTGTATGGCAAGATAAAATTGAACATAGCTCACTCTAACTTCAAAGATAACATATTTGAAATCAACACACTCTTTCACACAGGCACCCCTTAGGGTAATTCTCTCCCGTTGCCTTTTGAATGCAAATGGTCAGAGTCCCTCGAGCGTAGAGTATTCTAGCACCGTTGCCTTCAAACAAATCATCATAGTCCCTTGATACAAAGATCATAGACCCACGATGTAAGCCTCCGAATACATGATCTTGACCCTCGATTGTCACCTACAAAAATGATGATAGTCCTTGAATGTGCTAGGATACTTCCTCTGAGTTGCTTTGTGACCATCAGATGTCCCTTGAATGTCCCTTACATCCAACAAATAGGGTTACCTGCCAACTAATGGTATGGATAGCGCTATTCTAAAGGAACGTAAAATAATACGAAAACGACCAATTCTGTGTAGGTAATAAGACTTTTAGTTGCTTGCTCTATCAAGATGCTTTTCACACCACACACTTTTTGTCAAAGTTCAAACTCTTTTCAAAAACGAAACATTTCCAAACACTTTGTATACATTCCTACATGAATCATTACAAAGTCAAAGTGAAATGCCTTTTCAAAACATTTTTTTCAAACACACAGAAAGCAATTTTTAAAGTGATCTAAGAGCAACTAAGAGCCCGTAGATAACTACGGATGGAAAGGGGTGCTAATACCTTCCCTTTTCATAACCTTCTCCCTTACTCGGAATCTAACGAAGGTCTTTTTCTGTACTTTTACCTTCCCTTAATTGGATAAAAATAAAAGTCGGTGGCGACTCTTGCTATCCGCACATTTGCGATACAAAAACACTAAAAAGTCAGTTCACCGTATCCGAGCTGGCGACTCTGCTTGAAACACCTAAAGAGAATTACCTTAGGTTTCTAGATCATTTTCGCTTTTGTTTGACTTGCTTGCTTTATCTTTAAGGGTTGCTTGGGTATTATATTTGTGGGGATCCTACACGGATCGGGTTTCCTTTTAGGTAAGTAGCAATAAATCGTCGCGACCGTTAGGCGTATATCGAAACGGTCAACATGATGGCTACGTTAGTGTGACACTTTGGATGTCCTAATACTCTTCATTCCCAAGTTGAGGATAGTATTTGGCTTCTGCGTGGTGTCATCAAGCACTAACTAAACTTTTAGAACCTTAATTGACCCATCTTGGCCATTAGAAGGTAGTGAGATGGCCGGCTTTGGTGCAAGACTAAGGTTGGTTGATACTCGATGCTCGCTCATTAAGATCGGACTTTTGGGATATTTTGATCGACCACTTGGTAGTCGTATTGAAATAAGCGCCTCGAGAAAGATCAATGATATGAGATTCCTAGAACCGGTTACTATTATAGGGCAGGATGAACCAACTCAAACTTTTGGTGGGGTAATCACCTATACCTCATGCAAGCCTTAACCCTAGGCTCATTGTGTGAATTGTTTGTGTGTGCCAAACATGACATCATGACATCATTTGCATTGCATATCATTTCTAACTATTTCAAGGACCTAGGTTTATCTTTGCTCTGTTTTGTAGGAATTATGGCTTCTAGAAAGACTATCCGAATCAACTTCATGGGTATACCTTCTCACTCAAAGAATTGGTTTGAAATTCCGACCATGCTCGAGTTCATCAAAAGACATGGTTATCTACTTGACTTGGTCATCTCGGTTTTGAAGAAGATATGATGCATGTCCTATTCAGTTCTTGATCCGAAACACCATTGCTTTATATTCCCAATTATCGGTTGGTTCCTACCTTGGAAGAGTTCTCTAAGCTACTTGGGATACCTATTCTTGATCAAATTCCATTCAGGTCTAGAAAAGGTTCCTAAAATGCGAAGACATTACATCGACCTTACATCTTAAGCGCTCGGACATTGAAGCCAATTGGGAAACTAGGAGTGGAGTTAAGGGTTTACTTTCCAAATTCACGATGAAAAAGCAGAATTCCTCAAAGTTATGAGTTTCCATGCATTTGAAGACATTGTGGCCTTGCTAATCTATGGTTTGGTTCTATTCCTAACTCGGATCAATTCATAGATGTCAATGCCATCAAGTTGTTTCTTACCCGCAATCCGTGCCTACTTTACTTGGAGACATCCTACATTCTCTCCACACTCGTACTACTAAGAGACAAGGAACTCTCATGTGTTGTATACCGTTACTTTCTAGGTGGTTTATTTAGCACCTTCCTCCATCGATTTTGAAGAGCGAACAAAGGTTGAGATGGTCTCAAAGACTAATGTCACTCTCTCATTCGGATATCCGTTGGAATCTTTTCTCTCAAAGGATTTCACCTTCATTGAGCGTTGTGGAGAATTCCCTAATGTACCACTACTTGGTATAAGGGAGTATTACTTACAACCTTCCTTAGCTCTCGTCGGTTTGGTTTTGCTCGAAGAGATGGTCCACATGATATGCTTCTCCAAGATATTGTGTTCGATTACAATCACGATCTCGAATTAGCGAAGGTTCATACATGCTTGGGGCATGGTAAAGAAGACTGATACCAAGACTTTGGGGCACCAAAACTCCATTCCTTGGGAACCTTACCTCAAATGGGTGCGAGCTCGAGCTCAAAACCTCTTGATGCCATTCACGCCTGTTTTACCAGTAATTATGGAACCTATTGCTATAGGTGACGTACCCTATACCGTTCGCCATCGACATGCCTACTAATTTTGAAGACTTGAAGAGATCCTGGATTCAGCTAAAAGAAGAAAGGGATACATTCGAAGCTCAGTGCTATGCAAGAGAGAAGAAAGTGCTAGAGTTGACAAAGCTACTTCACGAGGAGCGAAGCATCAATGCCTACCTCGACATCAAGAGGAAGCGCCCATGGGAGACTTAGAGCTTTAGGATTTATATGTTTTTCTTTTATTTCTTTGGAACTATCTTTTGTACTTAAAAAAAGAATAAGAAGAGTACTAATAAATGTTTGTTCATTGCTTGTTTAACAAATTTAAATCTCTAAGGTCCTTGAAAACATTGCATTGCATTCGCATAAACATTGCATATCATAGCATAACATTGCATCACAGGTACATTGAAGATTGGTTTTCTCATTTGCTCGCTATTTATTTTAGCAGAAATGGCTCTTGAACAGTCATCAAAGATCTTCAAGCTCGAGAATGCTCGATTTAATGATGTTCACCGACTTGGTCCAAGGCCAAGAAGATCGAAGAAGCTCATCAACGAAAAGAAGAAGGTTGTTGGTCTCCTCAATATGGGGCGCTACAAAGGAGGTCCTAGAGTGGTTAGTCGATTGAGCTCTCGAAGGAAGTTTCAAGAAGGAGGATGAGCAAAGTAACAAGGGTGATGGTGAAGGCGGTCGACTGAGCTTGAGAAGAACTATGATGATGGCCAATACTCGATGAAGATGACAAGTACAAGCAACTTGAAGACCGTCGAATCTTGTGGAAAGCTTGAAGATGTCGGGCTGAATTTTGATGATTTGAGTCTTGTCCACGGTGTTGTGATTCCTCCCAGTTCAAAGTTCCAACTTTTGCTAAGTATGATGGCATGTCTTGCCCTAAGCTACATTTGAAGTCCTATGTCTAGAAGATCAATCCCACACGATGAGAGTTGTGGATGCACTATTTTCAAGAAAGTTTGTCGGAACTCAATTGGGTGGTATTATCGACTAGAGAATGGCCGTATCCGTACTTGGGTGACTTGGTGATGCTTTCTCTGAGACATGTATGGTACAATCTGAATTGACACCCACTCGCATGCAACTACAAAGCATGTCTATGGGTCGTGATGAGAAGTTCAAAGAGTATGCTCGGTGGAGAGATCTAGCGGTGAGTTCACCACCCTTGTCCAATAGGGAGTTGGTTGATATGTTCATGGGGACCACAGCAGGCCCATTCTTCAATCATCGATTGGAAACTCTTGACGGATTCACGGTGATATTGACATGACGGCGCATTGAAGCTGGTATCAAGAGTGGAAAGATTCAAGTAGAGACATCTTTAAATGCTGCGAAAAGATCTTTTGGTGGTAAGAAAGAAGTTAATGCTGTGTATGGACAGAAAAGCCGAGCCAAGACCGACCATGCTCAATCGTAGGGGCGGTTGTGATCTCGATCCTACATCGGCACAACATCGGTGAGACAGCAGCGTAGCGAGCAGCGCCACGAAGGCGGTTTACAAAGATCAACATGCCATTGTCACAAGCCTTACAACACATGTTGAAAGCGGTGATTACCTTGAGGATCCTCCTCATAATGTCAACACTTCCTCTCAGAGATACAATCCTAATGCTAAGTGTGCTTACCATTCCAATAGCCACGGACATAATCTTGATGATTGTTGGGCTCGAAGAACAAGATTCAAGATATGATTGAAGCTAAGCAGTTGAGTTTGACCCTCCATTGAGACTCGAATGTGATCAGCGCCTATGCCTAATCATGACAAGAGTTCCAATCTTTGTTGGTGAGGATACTTACATTTTCAACATAGATGACTTGACCATTCCTCGATGGTATTAAGAAGAATTTGTTGCAAGCGGTGTCAATCAGGATGCCGGAGAATTGTCGTTGGTGCCCATACACGATGGTTGTGCTTGGTTGAGAAGGCGTGTTCGGTGCATGATGGACAACGTGAGATACTATTTACGAAACCACATGCGGGCTGTGAAGAAATGTCTAAGTTGAAGATTGATAATGCGAATGAAACCGCACCATCTGTGTGGGATACCTTGGGGCAGCCAAGTGGAAAGTATGATTACATGGTGAAGTACACTGTTCCTGAGAGCTACAAAATTCCTATTGAAGATGTTAAAGCAACCGGATGGGGTGACGAGTTCCCAGAAGACTATGCTGATGTTAACACCATAAGGATTTCCTCTGCTGATTCTGCGCCCAGAGTGGCACCCCTCATCATTACTTCTCCCAGACCAGTCCCATATTCCTCTGACAAAGCTATCCCTCGGAATTATGGAGTTGATGTTTACTATCATGGTGTCAAGCAAGACCCTCTGACCGTTGAAGATCTTACAGTTGAAGCCACCATTCCTGATATTGACAACATCACCGGATCAAGTAAGGTGACTAGAACCGGAAGAGTATTCTCTCCAAAAATCTCTCCTCCCAAAGACACTGCGACTCCAGCTCGCATTCCAGCCATTCAACCCATTCCCCAAGCTAGAGGGACAGAACCAGTGACTCATCCTGCTCAGCCAGAAGTACCAAAGGAACAAAAAAGAAACGGAGGAAATTCTGAAGATTATCAAGAAGAGTGACTACAATGTTGTGGAACAGTTAGGACAGACTCCGTCCAAAATCTCCATGCTTGCACTGCTCTTGTGCTTTGAGGCTCATGCTAATGCCTTGGTGAAGTTTCAGAAGAATGGTCACGTACCGCAAGACACTACCACCGACCGGTTTGAAGTTTGTATTGCTAGCACTGCCAACAACGGCCTAGGCTTCTCGATCTTGATTTAATTCCTTAGGAAAGAAACACAACAAAGCCTTGCACATCTGTTGAATGCAAGGCGTTACCATCTCATGTTTTGGTTGATACCGGTTACGCTCTGAATATCCTACGAAGGCGCTTTTGATCGACTTGATGTCGAAGGTTGGTTCTGAGACCCGGTGACATTATTGTGAGAGCTTTTGATGGTTCTAAGCGATGCTTGGAAGATCATTACTTTTATCAAAGTCGGTTCCCGACTTTTGATTCCACTTTCTTTGTCATGGACATCCAGACATACTCTTGCCTACTTGGGCCCTTGGATACATGGGGCGGCATTACCTCTACCTAGCATCGATGAAGTATCCGTGAAAGGAAGGTTGTTACAGTATGTGGAGAAGAAGAATATGGTCGATCATCTACAATCATTCCGATACCTTGAGATGGAAGGTGAATTCTTGAGACTCCTGTCAAGATTTTGAAACAATCCCAGTCATGCCTATTGATTCTCCTGTCACTCCACGAATTACACCACTACGCTAGGATGGCCTCGAAAGGATGCTCAAGCATTGTTGAACAAGGAGGTAGTCTTGTTTGGGTCAACTCCCGATTTTCCTTCCAATCAAACAAAGTGGTTTAGGCTTCACCATCAAGGTCGGAAGATGATACGCATGACGTGTTGGCCAACTTCCTTTCGCATCGGCCAGTGGAATCCATGCTATAGAAGGCGATGATAACAACCGACATCGCAAGTGGATCTTCCAACTCGGATCAAGGGCTCGACAATTGGAAGGCGAAGACGTCATACCTATCTCCTTTAGTCGGGTAATTGCTCTTGTTTTGTTTTGCTTTTCGTATTTCTTTATGTTTGAACTATAAACTTTGAAAGCCTAGTGCCTTGCCCGGGGCATCAGGGCTCGTTTGCGAGGGTTATTATATTTTGTTTGCGTTTTCATTCAATAAATTCGTTGGACTTTTGCATTCAATTGTTTTCTTTCTTTTACTTTATCACCCCTTCAAAAGCTATGTGTTTCTTACACACACGTGATACAACTGCGAATCACTTTGAATCGTTAATAGACTATGCTATTGCTAAATATGACTTGATAATCCGATCTACCAAGCAAGACGAAAGTAGGAAGATTGTGAAGTGCCGGAGAACTTGACAGATTACTACTGACAAGAAGATCGAGTTATACTGACCACATGAAAGCAAGTTGAGGTTGTGAATTTGGGTACTAGCGAAGGCGAAAAGAGATCAAGATAGGAGCGGGTCTTGAGAGCAGTGTTAAAGAAAGATTGGTTCGATGCTACGAGACTATGTTGAGGTTTTGCTTAGTCATACAAAGACATGCTTGGTTTAGACATTGATATTGTGGTACAGATTGCCACAAAGAGGTTTTTCTCGGTGAAACGAAGGTTAAATCGCATGCGTCCCGAGATGTCGAGAAAAATCAAAGCGAAGTTATGAAATAGTTCAACGCCGCTTCCTAGCATTACTTCTATCCACAATGGGTTGCAAATGTGGTGCTGTACCTAAGAAGGATGGCAATACGAATGTGTGTGGATTACGAGATCGAAAAAGCAAGTCCGAAAGCGATTTCCCACTTCCTCACATTGATGTCTGGTTGACAACACCGCCCAACAAGGTTTTCTCCTTCATGGATGGTTTCTCCGGTTACAATCAGATTAAAATGGCTCACGAACATGGAGAAGACTACTTTCGTTACATTGGGGCACTTTCGCTACAAGGTTATGCCGTTTGAAAGGCGCCACTTATCGATGCTATGGTGACATTATTTCATGACATGATTCATCACGAGATAGAGGTCTCGTCGGCGACATGATAGCTCGATCACGGTGAAGAAAACATCTTGATCATTTGCAGAAATTGTTTGACAGGTTGAAGAAGTACAGGTTGAGACTTAATCCTAACAAGTGCACCTTTGGAGTCAGATCCGGAAAACTCCTAGGGTTTGTTGTCAGTGGTAAAGGTATTGAAATTGATCCCGCTAAGGTTAAAGCTATTCAAGAGATGCCAGCCACCCGCACCGAGAAGGAAGTTAGAGGTTTCTTGGACCGACTGAACTACATTGTCAGATTCATTGCACATCTAACCGCTACTTTTGAGCCAATCTTCAAGTTACTTAAGAAAGATCAAGTGGTAGAGTGGAACGACGATTGCCAGATCGCTTTTGACAAAATCAAGGAGTACCTTGAAATCCTCCGTCACGATGCCGCCTAGAAGGAAGACCTCTTATCATGTACTTGCGATGTTAGAGAATTCAATGGGGTGTGTGTTGGGGCAACATGACGAGTCCAGTCGAAAAGAGCATGCAATATACTACCTTAGCAAAAGTTTACCGATGAAACAAGATACTCACACTCGAGAAAACTTGCACTTTTAACTGGTGCTCCGACTAAAGCGATATATTGACCACACTACCTTGTTGATTTCAAAGATGGATCCGATAAAATACGTATTTGAGAAACCAGCTCTCTCGGAAGAATAGCAAGATGGCGATGATCTTGACCGAATCGACATCGATACACTTCTCGAAAGCAATCAAAGGAAGTGTAGTGCCGATCATTTGGCTCATCAAGCCGTAGATGACTATCGATCTATGCGATTCAATTTCCGATGAAGATGTTTTCTTAGTTACTAATTGTGAAGAACCGAGCCCGATGAAGGACTGAACAAGGATCCGATGGACTATGGTCTTTGATGGAGCCTCAACGCACTTGGCAATGGCATTGGCGCCATCATTACATCCCTATGACGGACATCGCCTTTCACCGCTTGATTATGTTTCATTGCACTAACAACATGGCGAATATGAGCGTGCATCATGGGTATCAAAGCTGCTATTGATTTAAGAATCAAGTTCTTGCAAGTATATGGAGACTCAGCTTTGGTGATTAGTCAGATTAAGGGCGAGTGAGATACGAAGCATCCGAATCTCATTCCGTATCGAGAGCATGTTCTGAGTTTGATCCCCTACTTCGAAGAAATCACTTTCAATCACATTCCACGAGAAGAACCGTTGGCGGGCGCATTGGCTACTATGTCGTCCATGTTCAAGGTCAGGTGGGACAACGAGGCTCCCCAGATCATCATTGAGAAGTTTGACGAACCAGCGTATTGTTATGAGCTTGACGCAGAAGAGAAACCTTGGTACTATGATGTGAAGAGGTATCTTGAGACTCAGGAATATCCCGCAGGGGCATCTGTCAACGATAAGAAATTCATGAGAAGATTTGCATCCAAATTCTTCCTCGACAACGGCATCCTATACAAGCGCAACCACGACTTGTGCTTACTCCATTATGTGACCGAGAAAACAAATACGTATCATGGAAGAGTTACACGAAGGCGCATTTGGTACCCATTCCAGTGGACATATGATGGCTAAGAAGATTTTGAGAACAGGTTACTATTGGTCCACCATGGAAGCTGATTGTCACCGCTATGCTCGATCTTGTCACAAATGCCAGATATATACCGACAAAGTGCACGTACCTCCAGTACCTCGAATGTTCTAACACTCCTTGGCCTTTTGCAATGTGGGGCATTGACATGATTGGAGAAATCAAGCCCACAGCTTCCAACGGACATCATTTTATCCTTGTGACAATTGACTATTTCACCAAGTGGGTAGAAGCAGCCTCGTTCGCATCTGTTACCAAAAATGTTGTGGCTCGATTCATCAAACTTAATCTTATCGTCGATATGGCATTCCGAAAGGATTATCACGAGATAACGGTTCCAATCTCAACAATAAGATGATCACCGAACTCGCAGCAGTTCAAGATCAAGCATCACAACTCTTCTCCTTATCGGCCTAAGATGAATGGCGCGATGGAAGCCGCCAAAAGAACATTAAGAAGATTATCTGAGAAGATGCGGTGACTTACAAGGATTGGCATGAGATGTTACCATTCGCTCTTCATGGTTATCCTTTTCTGATCGAACATCAACGAGGCAACCCCTTCTCTCTAGTATACGGTATGGAAGCCGTCACAATCGAGGTTCAAATACCCTCAACGAGTCCTCCAGGACGAGTTAAACGAAGGCGATTGGGTTCGAGACCGCCTCAATCGGATTTGATTGATGAGAAGCGACTTCGCATTCATACGCCATGGACGGTTTATCGAACGAATGATCGAGCATTTAACAAGAAGGTCAAGCAAAGTCTATCAAGTTGGTGACCTAGTAGTCAAGCGCATCATTACGCCACAAGGTGATTCGGGGCAAATGGACTCCCACCTCGAGGGACCGTTTGTAGTCAAGGCGATTTTCCGGGGCTATGATACTTAACTGTGGATGGTGAAGACTTCCCACACCGTGAACGAGACATAGTCAAAAATACTACACATACGAGACCCACTAGGTCGGTGACCTAGGCAAAGATAAGGGCATCCTAGCGAACCAAAAGGTTCGGGCAAAAGTTAAGGATATATACAAAACATGTACACCGGCAAGTCGAAAACGAAAAGGCTTGGGCAAAAAGGTATCGGTGGTGAAAACCGAAAGGCGGTCTAGGCAAAGTTAGGGATTCAAGCGTACGACTATGTCTCTTCGGATCACGCTTCCATACTACTATCGGCATTCAAGATTCAAATGGCGAAGATCGGTCTACTCACTTTCTCTTGACAAGAGGAGATGAGATAGTCGAAATATATGAGTACTAGCATAGTTGGAACTTAACGAGATTGTTTCCATAGCTTTTACCTTTCTTGTGTACAAACTACTTGGCCATCGCCACCTTTCAAATAAGCAAGCTTCTTTCTCTTTACAATTTTTGTTGTTGTCGTTTGCAATAAGTCCAACGTTTGTTTTGAATGACTATACGCATTTGACAATAAGAATCTAATCACAAACATACGAAAAGTGGGCATACAAGAGTAGTTACTACAGGCTCTAGGAATTGAGATGACGAAGGTCACCAATGCATTTCCCCGAGCATGATCCCCACAATGTCGCTCTGAACCTTCCCAGGAGTATCGTTAATCCCGACAGTGGTTCCACTCAACTGAGCAATGTTACATCAGTCTCCAAGCAGTAACACTTCATCCCCAACCGAGCTATTTATCATCAGCAGAATATCTCTCAACAATTCCCCTTTTCTCCAGCGGCGGTATCCGGACTCGAGACTTGGTCGGATAGTGCACGGAGAAAATCTACATCTTATTCTCGATCGGAGAGATTCCAGGCTGACCCGGTCTCCAACAACCATCAAACGCCCTACGGATCTCGCTCAAAATCCCGGTGGCGCCTTCTAATTTTCCTAACGGGATCTACATGCAAGATCCCAGCGGACTTCCTACGGACTCTCCCGGTAGGTCTATATGAGATCTCCAACAACGAGCTTCTCAAATCTCTACCTTCCTCAACAATATCTAGGCCCAAGACTTGGTCAGATAGTGCATCGGAGGAATCCAGGATATCTTTCTTCTCCTTCAAAAGCGGAGTTCTCACCTACTCAATCCCAGCGGAAGCGAAATCCTCAAGCGAACATCCACATCTTCTTCAAGATGGATATGTTTTGAAATACCACAACATCTATCACTCATACATTACTCATAAAGTCATAATTCATGCATATGTCATTCATACACATTGTCATGCATCATACTTTGCATAAGACTAACAAATATTCTATCAAAGTTTCTCTTGTTTTTCCAAAGCAATGAAAGTCACTCCGGCGGTCGAGATTAAGCCCGAATCGGCGGAAAACTATCTGAAAGACCGCCCCTAGTTGTCCTTCGACAAGCTGGTCGAGATTAAGCCGAATCGGCGGAAAACTATCGAAACACCACCCTAGTTGTCCCCGACGGTGATCGAGATTAAGCCGAATCGGCGGAAAACTATCGAAGACCGCCCTAGTTATCCTCCGATATGAGCGGTGGATCAACACCGATGCACAACGGGAAGATATCCACATTTGCCAACTACTACCTCCCTCGAGTAATCGCGCGATTTATTCGATCCTTCTTATTATCAATGACTCAGAGTCTAGCGTACTCGGTTGCCACGGATAACATCTTAAGCCCATCTCCGATTACTTATCGGTGTTTCTCCACCTTTGGAATCTGCATATTTGGTTAAAACCAATACAAACCAATAACTTCATTCAAAGGAGAGCACGAAGTCTAACATACGACTCCTCGGATGGCATCTTAAGCCCATCTCGCGCTCCTTCCACTATCAAGAACATCTGAGTCTAGCGTCGGCTCACTCCCGCATCGATCTTTCCGGATGGCATCTTAAGCCCATCCCCATCAAGCATCCTCGATTCTAGCGTATGACTCATTCCCAGCAAGTCTCTTCCTTCTCCAAATGGCATCGTAAGCCCATTCCGAATCATCCACCAGCAAGTGCAAATTTTGGGTGTACTCGGTGTTCAATCATCTTCTACCTTGGTCACGAAGGCAGTGTGTCAATCTAACCTTCAGTACAAGAAGATTGAGCAGGGGCAGTATCATACCCCAAAGTTTGCCCTCCATCTTCTCAGATATCTCATACATCCATACTCAAAGGTTCCTCAAGAGTTGATCAAACAAAACTCTCTCCTTGACAATCAACCCAAACTAGGGTTTGGCAATTCTCAGCTTCAGATGGACTTCCAACATCTCAATGTCCTTCATGCCTCCTCATATGCTTCAAAGATTCTCCATGTCAAGTTTCAAGCCTTACAAGTCAAGATTGCTCAGACAATTGCTCAGATGGTTGAAAATCAGTTGTATTGGACAAAAAGTCAACTGTGGTCAACATACAGTCAAACTTCATAATTTTTTGGTCAACATCCTCATTTTGAAGTTACATTCATCATTTGATCAAGGGTTGATCATGATTCATCAAAAAAACTCAAGATTTGCTCAAAAGTCAAACTTTCTAAATTAGGGTTTTAGGTGAAAAGTCAAGTGAACTTTGTTGATCATAACTTTCTCATACTTTCGAGAAATTTTTCCACCACCTCTTGTTTTGAAGGAAATACAATTCTCTACAACTTCATGTCTCACAAGAATGTCCAAAAATGCTTCATTTGAGAGGTATGGCTCAAAACATTACTGGTCATTTTCAAAGTCAACAAAAGTCAACATTTTGTTTTGAAGATATATTGAGCATGGAAACTACAATTGAGATGAGACCAAAAGGTTGGTTATAGGACTCTTAGAGCTTTCCAAAAGTCCAAGAACACTCAAAATGTGGAAAATTGAGCAAGATACACTATTTAGAAGTTGGGCAATTTTGGACAATTGCACAAAGGACATTTTGGTCAAAATGCAAAATTTTCCAAATGGGCCTAAAATCTTTTGATCAAACTTGTTCATGACATTATTATTGACCCATAAATGCTTGGCCATGGCAATTTTCTATTTTATTTATTTATTTTTGAATTTTAGAACATTTAATTCAAAATTAAATTATATAAAATATGAAAATAATATATTTTCAAAAGGTGATTTTATACCAAACTTGAAGTCCAAAAGCCCATAACAATTGCCAAATTCGTGCATGATCATGCATTAAAGGGAAAATCAAATTTCTTTCAGAAAAATTGATTTTATTTGAAAATTGTTGAATGCATTCCAAATCAAATCTTCTTGCCTTATTTTTCCTCTCACAATTCTTCTATAAATACTCAACAAGATCACAAGCACAAAGGACGAAACCCTAGCCCAAGAAAGAACCCTTATTCTTGCAAAAAAATTTTAACAAACTTGAAAAATCGTGTTTTAAAATCCAGCCACTTTCAGCCCTCAAACATCATTCCATCGTGCTCAGAGGCTAAGTTTGAGTAGGAATACATTATTGCCATTGATCAAACCATCCAGAATCGATGCATATACATACATACATTTTCAAATTTTTTTGATTTTTGCATCTTATTATTCTGCTTGTGTTAATTGATTCTAATGCTTCTAACATGTTCATGAGATGTCAAGGGTTTGATCTGGGCAATCGCCATTGAGTTTGGACGTCAAAATCGTGAGATGCCATACCTAGGGCTTTTCGATTACGATGAGCTTGAATCGATAATTAAGTGTTTTCAATCGGCCGAGACCACCATTGGACTCGGAAGGGTCGATTTAGGGGACAAGGTTCTTCTTTCTTGTTTATTGCTCGTGTTTTGCGAGTTAGGGAAATTGAGCGGCTGAGAAGACAACCGACTAGGGCTCGGCGTCATGGAGTTGACTCGGCGATGCATGGGTGGCACGATCGTGCGTTACGATTCGCTCTCCCTTCCAAGCTGGACCCCAGCGTCTTGACTTGGTTTGACTCATTCCCAGAGCGTCATCACTCAAAACAATGGATTTTGTTTTTCCAACACGAAGCCACTTGTCCTAGTGGTAAAGGCATCTTGTTCCAAGATGCTCTCAAGGGTCCCTGTTCGATCCACTCGAGGTTGGTTTTGTGTTCTTTTACAAACTTTGCACTATTTTCTTATTTTTCTATTTTCTTATTTTGCATATCATTTTAATTCTTTTCATATTTTTATTTATGCATTAAAAATTATCAAAAATATTTTTCTTTTTGCATTTATTTCAGAAAATCTTTATTTAATTTATAAAATTAAAAATACAATTTGCATGCATATTTATTTTTATTCATAATTTAGCATTTAAATCAATTTTAATTAGTTTTAAATTATTAAATTGCATCAAAAATCCCAAAAATTACTTTAGCATATTTATATTATTTCAGCATGTCATATTTTTCTCGTTCAAAACTTGCATTTTCTAACATTTTTCTCTTATTCGATTCATCTCGTATTTTCAGATTTTCTTATCTTTTCACGGTTGTTCCGTTTAGACGATTTCTTTATCATTTTCATTTTTCCAATAATGTAATTGCTCATGGGATGTAATAGTTTAAATTAGGTTTTATTTTCCATAAGTTTAAATTATGTATCATCCCAAAGCCATGTAATAGCGTAGGACATTTATCTTTCCATCTTTACATTCCGCATTTTAATTTCCGCACCCTATAAATTGCTAGTAATTAGGCGTGTGGCAAGATAAAATTGAACATAGCTCACTAACTTCAAAGATAACATATTTGAAATCAACACACTCTTTCACACACTTAGGGTAATTCTCTCGTTGCCTTTTGAATGCAAATGGTCAAGTCCTCGAGCGTAGAGGTATTCTAGCACCGTTGCCTTCAAACAAATCATCATAGTCCCTTGATACAAGATCATAGACCCACGATGTCGCCTCCGAATACATGATCTTGACCCTCGATTGTCGCCTCGAAAATGATGATAGTCCTTGAATGTGCTAGGATACTTCCTACAAGTTGCTTTCTATGACCATCCGATGTCCTTATGTCCCTTACATCCAACAAATAGGGTTACCTACCAACTAATGGTATGGATAGCGCTATTCTAAAGGCGATAAAACAATCGAAAACGATCAATTCGAGTAGGTAATAAGACTTTTAGTTGCTTGCTCTATCAAGATGCTTTTCACACCACACTTTTTGTCAAAGTTCAAACTCTTTTCAAAAGCGAAACATTTCCAAACACTTTGTATACATTCCTACATGAATCATTACAAAGTCAAAGTGAAATGCCTTTTCAAAACATTTTGTCAAACACACGAGCAATTTTAAAGTGATCTAAGAGCAACTAAGAGCCGTAGATAACTACGGATGGAAAGGGTGCTAATACCTTCCCTTTTCATAACCTTCTCTTCGAGAATCTAACGAAGGTCTTTTACGTACTTTTACCTTCCCTTAATTGGATAAAAATAAAAGTCGGTGGCGACTCTTTCTATCCGCACATTTGCGATACAAAAACACTAAAAGTCAGTTCAAGTATCACGGTACCACCACGGCAATTTTTACGGGCCGGAGGTGGTGACCTTGTTGCACGAGATTCCTCTCTATTAATGCGGGTATAGTTACGTATCGTCATTGGAATTGGGTCGAATGCGAGACCACAGGCGCCGGTTTTGATTGTTGAACTGCGAGCATTGGCGAGGTATTGAGTTTGTTGGAGCTAGCAATTCACGTATTGGACTTGTGTTAACGGTGGGAGTTATGGCACTACACCATTGTTGGTGACATTCTTTCGCGGTTTCCCTCGGGATACCATTCCTATGTCATGTTCCTTTTTCTTTGGAAAACTGGTTCCAACCTTCCTAGTTCCACTCGAAGATCCTGCCTCTTTGGTTAGGCGTCCGGTTCGAACTCCTTCCTCTAGCCGCATTCCATGCTTACCATCTCGGTGAAATCTCCGGGAGCACTAGCGATCATTCGTTCGTAGTAAAATGGACCGAGAGTGTTTAATAAAACCTTGGCCATCTCCTTCTCTTCTAATGGTGGATTGACTTGGCAATTTCCTCCATCGTTAGCGTATTCTTTGAATGTCTCTTTTCCTTTTGAGACATGGAGCGGAGTTGATCCCAGGAGCCATATCAAGTTGAACTTATATTTTTGTCTGAAGGCTTCACCTAAGTCATTGAATGTTTGGATACTCATGCTGTTTAGTCCATGTACCACTTGATGCGGCACGATGAGACTATCTTGGAAGTAATGGATTAACAATTGGTGATTGTCGTTGTCGTAGACATTTTCTGGCATACATCGTAAGATGACTATGTGGACGGGGAGTTTCCTTTGTACTTTTCAAAGTCGGGGACTTTGAATTTTGCAGTATCCTTCACGAGGAACTAGGCACGGATCATGGGCGTTCTTCAGTTCCTTTCCACGGATCGTTTTAATCTTAAAATTGCATTTTAAGTAGGTGTTCTGGAGATTCTCCATAGAACCACGAGGATTCGTGTTATCGTGCGAATATGGTGAACTTCTTCGTGCTGTGATGTGCACTCTGAGCGAGTTAAATCATGATCGGTTGAGAAACCGTCATAGTGACTTGTGGAAAAGTTATTCCACGTTGCGGGGTAAGTGTTGAGCTTTCTTTGAAAAGTAGGTACTTGCGTAGTTGTTTGTATTTGAGAAGTCGGTTGTGAAATCCGATGCGAAATTGAAAGGCATGCCCATGGATAACCTTGACATCGAAGGGTGAACTCTGCATGATTGAAGCGGAGTAGTAGTGACCTCGAAATTGCCGCTTGATTTTGGTGCTTGCCTTGCGACTTTCTTGCGATTGCCAATGAACTTACTAGAGAGTGAGTCTTTCCACCTCTTCTTGCAATGTTGTCCTTTGTGCTCTGACTCAACATTTTCTTGCTCAAATCCTTTCATTACTTTTCTCCTTTTTGAGCGTGTATTGTATGTTTGAGTTGGGCTGGGCGTGGTCGAGAAACTCTAAGGCAACGACTTGCGATCTTTTCCTATCTGGAAAAATTCCAAAAGATCGGACTCTAGACAATAGACTCAAAATGCAAAGTATAATGCATGATTATAAATGCAAAGGAATTTCAAAATTTACGCTAAAGAGAAATTTACGGCAAATATTTGGATGGAAAACATTCATTTTATTAATTATTGAAAGAAGATTACAACAATTTTGTTTTGAGCATTGCTCACACAAATGATAAAATAAATGATAAAAATTACAATCTAAACTAATTAATCGTCCTCGTCGGATGAAGATCCAAAGGCTTGATGTAGCTTCACTTGATTTCCTTCCCATAGTGAGCTTTGATTCGACTTTCTCGGCTTTTAACTTGCGATGACTTTCTTCCATTCGTCGGGAGCGGGATCGTGGTTGTCATTTCCTCGCTTTCTTTTCCTTTCTTTGATATATCTTTTGATTGCGTTATCCTTCTGGAGAATTTTCTCATCTTTCTCCATGAGCTATTCATCCTGGAAGTAAAGCGTCTTTTCATGATCTTTGACCTGCTTCTTAAGCTTCTCGTTTTCGAGATCAGTCTTAAGGAATTTGTCTTCCAAAGCTTCTTTCTCAAACCTCATCTTGGCCAAAGCTTCTTGGTATTCTCCCATAGTTTCGACGGGGAAAATTGTTGATTTGGAAGCTGTTGAGAACATGGGTTCTTCATAAGCATAAGGCATTCGAAATTCCTTAGCTCTTTTCTTTACCCAAGAAGTGTAGATTTCCATGGCTACACAGTTCTTTGCCTTCCCTTTTTCCTTCCTTCGGATGTGATGCCAAGCTCTGATCATTCTAGCTTTCAAACCTTGGGAATCCTCTCCTTCATGATAGAAGTAACTCTCTACTGTAAAACCAAGAGGTTTACTAGAGTTTGCGTATCCGAGTTGACGTCTTGCCAGGAATGGGTTGTAGTTGATTCCTCTTTTTGTACCGATGAGAGGTACGTTGGCAAATTCTCCACAGCTCTTAATGATTTTCATCTCATTGTCTGCCAAGGTATACCAATGGATATCGTCGTTTGTAAGAGACATGAGTCTTCTTGACCAATGCCAATCGTCTTTGTTTTTCGCGAAAGATAGGAGATTTAGGCAAGTGTGAGACAATCCATTTGAAAAACAGAGGTACACAACACACGATAGTTCCATCTCCTTGACGATTCCTATGATGAATGGAGAAGTGCGTATCACCAAGCAAAGTGGGAACGGGATTTCCAATCAGAAAAATCCTTATGGCGTTGATATCAACGAAACTTGGGACGTTGGGAAACAACACCAATCCATAGATGAGTAAAGCTAAAATAGCTTCAAAGGCTACCATACTACTGACTTCAGAGAATTTAAGAGCCTTCTCCATTAGGAACTTTGAAGTTAGTCCTAAGAGTTTTCCTTTGGTAGTTAGGTTTTTTTCTATCTCAGATTTCTTTAAGTGAGTCATTGTTGCAATGACTGGTGACTTGGGAATGGCTTCCAAACCATTGAAAGGCACTTTATATGATACTGAGATACCTAGGATGTGGGCGTACTCTTCCAAAGTAGGCATCAACTGATAATTAGGGAAAGTGAAACAGCGATAGACAGGATCGTAAAACTGAATGAAAGTTTTGAGAAGTCCTTCATCAATGTTAGTGTTCAGAATAGTTAAAAGAGTTCCATAGCATTTTCTGAAATTCGAGGGATCTTCTACCAAGGATGCTAACTCTTTCAACTTCCCTACGTCAGGAATTCTAAAACTGTATCTCTTGGTGAATCTTCCTCTGACGTCCATCACTCTAACCTAAAATATTTACAAAGAAAAAATCTCTAAATTCTTTGGAAATGGGAAGAGAAATGAAGTTTTTGAATAAATGCATGAATGCGACAAACAAATGGTTAGTAGTTATACACACGGTCAAGCGTTCAAAGTCACGAGCATGAGGCCAACGATAAGAATCAAACGTGGGTAAGTTCTAAGGGCTTATTCATACGTGAAAGCGGGTTCTCGATATCACAGGCTCAACGCTTCTCTTTGAAATATTATCGGTTTGTTGAATACTAAAGTCAATAATATTTTTCAAGAAAAACTTTTGATCGTAGTCTCGCATGACAATTATTCTAGGCTTACGCGAATAATTCGCACTACATCCTAAATGGCGAGGATGGGTTATGTGTTCTACCACTCGACCATAAGTTCTCTTGAAAGCAAAATGTCTTCGCAAATACTTGCTAAACACAAATACTCCCAAGACAACCTCCAGAGAGAGGATCTCAAATTAACCGTAAATCTTGAGACTTCTCACAAGTTAATAGGACTATACCCCACCTAAATCTTAAAATGTTTCTTAAATCCGGTTGGGATTTCTTTCCATCGATGAAATCGCGAAAACACACAATAAAGAAAAACAAACATATGCACATATGAAAGCTTAACCCTTTTTTCTTTTGAAAACAAAAAAGCTTGGTGCTCTTGAGCAGTCACATTTTTTGAAAATCAAAGTTTCAGTACTCCCAAGTCGCCATTTTCTATTCGCGTTAAAAGTGGCGTGCTAAAGAATCGAATCGAATTGGATCCTCGCTCGAAGCGATTTACTCTTTTGATTTGTTTATAAAGGCCGCGAGCATCAAGCTTTATTATTTTCAACACAAGAAAAGATGATTTAATGATTATGAAAGGGGAAAATGCTAATACCCTCAATTGATTATGATATGCATTACGACTAGCGTAAATTAGGCGTAGCATGGGAGTATTCAGGTAAGGGGTTTGTTATATAAAGGAAATAGATGGAGCACCCTAAATATATATAGTTATCTATAGCTTTATATATGAATACGTTTGATATGTTTCTGTGTTTTAATTGCTATTTCTATGATTGGGAAAGTTTCTCCTTTGGGATTTTAAGAAGGATAGGTTATGTGGGATCCTAGTGTTCGTTATTATTGTGCTCGCAAAGATCTTTGGATCTTCTGCATACATATCCCTTAATGGGAATCAGAGCATTTGTAGCTCGGATCTAAAGGGATCTATGGTTTGTTTGGTCTGAGGGAGAAAGAAATTTGCTCGGCAAGGATGAGACCTTGTGCCTACGTATTCTCAAAGGGATGTTGAGAAAGTCAGAGCAATCGTAGTTCCCACTTATGCTAGTGGAAAGCAACGGGATGTTAGTAAGAGACACAGACAAATGTCATCTTAATGAAAAATGTATCTAATCTATTTCATCACATACATTTTTGAAAAGTTTGACTGATATCTTTCATCGTAAGTTATAGGTATTTTGCTTGAGTATACAAGCGTTACCACTTACATGATTAAGAAAGATGTTTGAAAAAGAATTGGATCTTTTAACTGTAAGCATTGGGTGTTTTGCTCGAGTGTACGAGCGTTACCACTTACAGATTAAGAGATGTTTCTATTTGAAAAGAGTTTGAAAAAAAGTTTTTGATTGTATGTGATGTGATAGATGAGATACTTCTTCCATAGAGATGATAAACGTCTAAATCTCAAGGAGAAATTGATTGGATTGAAGGGATGCTTTTAAGAAGCCCATGGGTCCTTGTATTGTAAGCCCAAGATGAGGCATTCCGAGGGTCATCGAGGGTCCTTGTATGAAGCTCAAGAGGAAGCTATAGGGTATGGTGGTTTTGGCTTTAAAAGTTTCAGGAAACCATCCTTTTGGAATTAAGAGCAATTTCAGGAAATTATACTCTCAGGTTCTATCCTAACGCTGATTCTTTGTATTGGAAGCCCAATAGGAGGCTGTTAAGAGATTTCTGGTCTCTTTCATTATATGATGCCCAAGAGAAGGCTAAACTCAATGAGGAGTTCTTTTGAGCGAAGCCCGAGGAGGTGACTCGGCGAAGTGTTGTCTTATATGAAGCCTAAGCGGAGGCTAAACTCAGATGAATGAGTTTTCTTATATGAAGCCTAAGAGGAGGCTGAACTCGGTTGAAATAAGTTACCTTGTACAAATCCCAAGAGGAGGCTAAACTCAACGAGGGATGAGTTATCTTGTATAAAACCGAGAAGGTTAAACTGTAGGGTCTATTGGTTAGACTAATTGTTATATTAGCAGTTGTATAAACAAGTGTGTGTGTGATATGTATTCACAAAAGTTTATGAAGGAAATATAAACAGATGCATGATGTTTATTTACAAGAGTTTATGAAGGAAATATAAACAAGTGTTTGTGAAACGAGCGTTTAAAACAGCGTAACTTGATTATTTACAAGTTTGGATTGTGTACAAGGAAGTAAATATGTACGAGCAGTATTTATGTACGAAGTTGTGGATGTACATAGGATGGTTGGGACTTACACCGTAAGGAGGCCATTGGTTTAAAAGCAGTTTCACGGAATAATGCTCCTTTCAATACCAATGGTATTATACACAATGATGAAAACAAACGATCGAAGTTTGTATGTACTAGTATTTACAAAATATCTATTATATACGGTAAAAATTTATGTATATGAAAAGAATTTGATGTGTACAAGAAAAATATGTATGTACATAAAGAATGTTGGGACTTACACGTAAGGGAGGCCCATGATCGGTTAAGAAATTCGAGAGAAAGCAATTCGGTTTTATCGTTTAATCGGATCGATCATGGAAAAAGATGTAAGTTTGATGAAAAGTTTTGAAAAATGTTTTTGAAAGTGTTTTTGAAATGTGAAATTTACTTGTAAGAAGTTTTGAAAAGAATCGGGCTTCGAAAGTTTGAAAAAAATCACCTTTAAAGGTGTTTTGAAAAGTACTCAAAAGTACCGTTTTCGGCTCGATCAAAATATAATCGGATGAAAGTTTTTAAAATTTTGACACTATCATAAAATAGATACATTAATTGACAAGTGTACAAAAAATCACCTCAAAATGAGGAGTTTTGATTGGGTTTTGAAAAAGTCAAAGTTTGTAAAAAAATTGAAGTGAAAAATTAAAAAGTTTGGCAAAATGGTCCCAAGGCTACTCGAACCCGGGACCTGTTAGGCAAGGCATGGCATGAGAGTCTTAAGAGTGGCAACATAACAATACATCCGTGTATTATGATCAAACAATGTTATATATTATAAATGGATATTTGAATTTTCAAAAAAATGCGCGCAGCTTGTTCTTCATCTCCAATCCTTCAATCAATCCTCAAATCTTCGTTTCTTGATGAAATCAAAAGATGTAAACATGAAACTTGATCGTTTCAAGCCCAGGAACATGATGGTGTTCTTTAATTTCATTTATTTTAAGCCTATCATGTTTGAATTTCTCAAGAACACGAAGAACCCTAAAACTGAATATCCTAATTGAAATCGTGTATGGTGGATGATTTTATCAATTGATTGAGGGTTATTGATCGTTGATAGTGCGAAACAAAGCGGCAAGAGTTTTTGGATTTGAATCAAAGAATCACGAGTTTGAAGTTCGAGCTCTTACATTCAAGAGATCGAGATTACGCTTTAAGTGCTTCGGTGTGTTTTAATGATTCTTAGAGCATCATCGGCCTTCAAGGATCATGTATGAATGGTGCCTTGTTACGAAATGGCTTGGATAACTCGACCAAGTCGACATATGGCTCAAAGTGGCGGAAATCGTGGTTAGAGCTGTTACAGATGGAAGCTAATGATCTGCATCATCTATATGAAGTGTATTGATGATGTTTGAGTGAAGAAATCACAACTTGTTCAAGCCAATGTTCAAATTCGATAGTTATGGCAGGTTTGGGCAAGTTGTAGAACATGGAATGTAAATCTGATTTCTAGCTTTGCTTATGTTTCTTTTAAGTTTCAAACAAGTTTCATATTGATATTAAAACATGTTAGACACCAAATTACTCAAAGTTTTTCACAAGTTTTCAAAAATGCAAGTTTTCTCAAATAACACTATGTTTCTTGATTTTTAAGAAAGAAGAGAGAAAGCATGTACTTGCATGGATTTGGTGTGGTTTGAAACTGCAAACAAGACCTCTATTTATAGGTCACAAGTTACGAAGATAAGTGAGAAAGTTTGGCTTTGGTATTTTCAACTTGCCTTAGAGGGCAAGGAAGTCTTTTTTGCATTAAATGCAAAAGGAAGCTTCCTTTTTTAACCATGGTTAATTTCCAACTTGATCTTATCCATCATAATTACATCCAACTGATTTTTATCAGTTCTAGCTTATCTTTGCAAGGTGGCATGTGTTCTAGAAGAAGAAAATGCAAAAGGACCTATAAATTTGAAAGTTTGTACTTGGAAATTATGGATTTTGGAGCTCTAAGTTTCAAAATCAAAGGTATGGCTAGACTCCATGGATTTGAGAGTTATTTGACATTTTGGAAAGCTTGTTTCAAGGGCTACAACTTTCATGTTTTGAGTTTTTTCCAATTCAAAGTGGAACTATGTGAAAAAATGCCATGAAGTTTGGAAAAAATGTGAAATTTTAACACTTGAAAAATTTTCTAAGTGTTGAAAATTTTGACTTTTTGTTGACTTTTCCAAATTTCTTGATTTTTTATGATCATGATGGATCATTTAAAGTATTTTGATGATTGAAAAGTTTTGTCTTGAAAAAATTGACTTTTCGGTCGGATGAAATTTCATCGGATGTTTGAATTTGGTGATGAATTCTGTGAACTTCTGTGATGTTTTGAATCCAGAAATTAGGTCAACATGTTGTATATAAGATATGAAGATCAATCTCCAACTAAAAAAGTCAATCATTGATCAGAAAATCAGAGATTGCTCATGCTCGATGAAAACCCTAATTGGTCGATCCTTGATAGATCAATGAGAAAAGTTGGATATCGAAGATCGAGAGGTTGATTTGATCAAGATAGATCCAATGAAGTGGGTAAGACTTAAACCCTAATTGCTTTCCTCTTGAATCAGATGAAAATTTGTGAAACCCTAATTTTGACCCTGTGAAATCCACACTCGATTGATTCTGTTCTGGACTGTTAAAGATGAAATAATGAAAATGTGAGGTGGTATATTAGGTCAAAAATTGGGGTATGACACCTACACAACACACTCATTTTCTGATTTTTTTGCAAATGCCTTCAAAACAGAATTTTGGGACATTAAGACCACAATTCCCTCACTCTTTGAGCTCTATATAATATCACAAGCTTATTGAAGCAAACAATAAACGCCTTCTTGCACCAAAAACCAGATATGAAGTTTTCTCTTCTTTTTCTTCTTCAAGTTTTGCTTCAAATCTTTATTTTCCTCCATTCAAGGCCTTGTTTATTCTTCTTATCTTCTTCCTTGAAGCTCAGAGATCATGAGCGTGGGATTTTTTCTTGTGTTCAGAGGCATTAGTTGAGTTTATTTCTCAACTCAAGAGGTAGGATCTTGAGCTCAAATCTTCATTTTTGTTTGCTTTCTGGTGAAATAAAGCATGTATGTGTGTGTATATTTAGCCAAACATTAGGTTTGAAGTATATCTTTGCTTGTTTGTGAAGCATGTTGCATAATATGAAGTTCTGAAAATTTGTGTTTGGATGATTTTCGTGGTCTGATTTCTTGATGTGTGTTTATTCTTTTTGAAATTTACGAATTGCTTGTTGTTCCTTGCAATGTGAGCTTTAATTTGAGCCTTGAATCACGTAATTTTGTTAAGAAACAAGCAAGATACGAGGATCAGATGTTGGGGTGTTGATTTGGGTGTAAACACGCGTTTAAGGTTTGTCTAGAGGTTGAACATGATGGCGTGGCAAAATTTGATTGGTTGGCTTGTTAATTTTGTTTTATTTAAATTTTGTTTTATTTAAATTTTGTTTTATTTAACATCTTGTGTAATTTTATTTTGTGCTCAAAAATCTTCGAACAATTATGAAAAAAAATATCATAGGTTCTTTTCAGTCTCTAATATTTTGTGGAATTTTTCTGGAATATTTGTGAATATTTTGATTGGTCAAATAAATTTTGGGATTAATTAATTTTGATTTAATTAGTTTTTGTTGTAAATTCTTGAAACAATATTTCCCATTATAAACAATTCCAGGAAAATTATTTTGAACCCTTTGATTGGTTTATGATGAGTCCTTGATTTTATTTTATAATTTTATAAATTTTGCATAACTAAATAAATTTTGGTATTATATTGCATTTCATGCATTTTAATTATTATTAAAATATTTTCCTCCATGCATAAATTGCATAAAAAATATTTTGAATCATTTTGTGTATATAGGTTGCATTTCTAAATTTTATTTCATAATTTTGATTTCTTTGCATAATTAAATAAATCTTTTGCATCATACTGCATTTCATTCATTTTAATTATTATTAAAATGTTTTCCATTGTAAAAAATATTTAGGCTATTTGTTTGGTCTATTTGTGATCTTTGATTTTTATTTCATAATTTTTCTAATTGTTTGATTTATTTTAGGAAATATGTGAGTAATTTCTTATTTTTGCAATTTTAATTAATTTAAAAATACTATTTCAACTATAAAAAAATTCACCAATTTTATTTTGATCCTTTCTCATGATATGTAATTGGTTTTTGACCTAGAATCAATAATTTTGGCATTTTTGTTTTTGTGAATATTTTTCATTGATTATTTGATATATTAATCTTTCTAGATTTAATTTTTAAAATTTTCTTTTATTAAAAATTTCAAAAGTTAACTTCTCTGACTTTTAGAGGTTCATATCTTGACGTGTGAATTTTGATTTGAATTTAGTTGATGTGAGTCATATTTGTTTGAATTTATGTGAATCAATCATTTTCATGATGTTTGGTTGCTTAGACCTCAAGTTAGGGTTTGTATGCTAACTTCTATTGACTTTTAAGTCAATTTTCAATTAGATTAGGGTTACATGATCCTTTAGGATTTTAGAACTAATTTTGTTTAGATTTTAGGACTTGTTTTGACACTTTTCACTTTTAAGTCAAATTAAGGTTCCTAATTGTTGATTTCCTAGGTTATACTAACTTGTTTGATTTTATTTAAACATGAAATATGTTAATCTTCACCCAATGCTTTTGTTGCTGACTTTTTGATGTTCTAAGAGGCTTGTATTATTTTTGTTTCAATTTTATGAATCAGGCTTCTACTTATTTGTCCAAGCTTTCTCTTATGCATGCATTGGTGTTTTGTGTAACTTATGAATATGAGGAATGCACTTGAGCCATCCATGAGGAATATGTGTTTTCTTTTCTTCATCCTCATGGCCTATTGTAGACTTGAGTTCACCTTGAACCATTCAAGCTCTCACTATTTGGCCATCTATTGTCCCTATTACGTAGGGTTTGCTCATGATCATGGTTTAGGAGGTAACTTTCATGTACCACCTTTAGTACCTTATGTGAGGAAACTTGATACCTAATTCACTATTTTTTTGATCTTGTATGTTTTATTTGTCATAATTTGATGCTTCTATAAACCCATGATGGCCATTCATTGTCATTCCATCTTGGTCTCTTTTGGAAGCTAAGTTGGTCACCATTGTAGCTTAGACTTTCTTTCTCTTTAAGATTTCAATGATGCTTCCTATTATCTTTGTCCCATTGTGGTACCTTGATGTTGATTTTATACCAATAACATCCAAGAACCTTAATTCTTGATTCCCTTTGATAACTTTTGTTTTGGGCATAAGGGGCTAAATTTGCACATTGTCATGAGACTCTAACATGTTAGATTAGTAGCATTTCTTGGAGTTATTGTAAGTTCATGATAGATACTTATAATAAGGATATATCACTGGCATAGGACCTATAAGAATCAAATTTTCTTTCCACACTTGATTTATATTATCCATCATTGATTTTAGACAAGTGTTTTCCATCTAGCATGTTGTTGACTATCAATTAGGTGATTTATTTTGTGTATTGAAGCTTTGTCTTCTACATTTGTTGCTCATGAACTTCATCTTGAGTTAAATTATTCAACAAGTCAAACATGTCTTAATTATCCAATTAAGACCATTTTTTATCCTTGTTATATGCTTTGAATTTAACAAGTTTTGTGTGCCTTTGAGTGCAAGCTTTCTTCTTTGGTTGGGATGCATTTGTTTATGTTTGGATTAGCTCTTAAGCTACTGACTTTGCATGTGCTAACCTCTCCTAGTATTAACCCCTATTCATAGGTGCTTGGTTTATGATTGTTTTTCCCTTAGAGGCTTGTTTGTGCTTGTACATGCTAGTTTTGTTCTAACTTGTTGAATTTTTTGTGTATGACCTTTGAAGGTAGCTAGTTTTCATGTCTTGCTTAGGATGTTTAAGCTATTTACCCTATACGTCTTATCACCTTTTCATCTTGTCTCTTGACCTTGTTTTACTTGTTGACTTGTATGTTTGCTTAAGTTGACTTTAGGGTTGGATTTTGACTTCTTCCTTTGTTAGCTTTTGTGTTATTTGTAGTGGTGATGTTTGTAATTTGATTTTTTCTATGTATGAGTGTTACCTCAATATGTTATCTTCTTACTTCACTCTTATGTGACACTTTTAAAGCATGTTCACACAAGTGTACATTTTGTACACACTCCACCACACACTTTTTGATGCATGTCTATGTTTGCTCCTGATAATTTGCTTGTGAATCTTCATGATGATTGTGTATATGATGTGAATATGTTATTATTATACTAGATACTTATTTTAATGCCTTGATTATCTTCCAAAGCTCACTTCTCTTCATCTATGCACCACCACACCTTATTTGACCTTTTAGATGCATTCTACGTCAACTTTTTGACTAGTTTTTGTACTAAGTGTTGCATATGTGCTCTTTTAAGTTTCTTATAATTTTATTGTATTTAATATGATTCTTGACTTATTTTTTGTGGCTCCTGATCTCACACTTATGTGACACTTAGCACAAGTATGCCCAAGCACACACATTCACACACGCTTTTGCATACACTTACATGGATTGATTTTGTTCTCCATAAGTAATTTGTTATCGAATTTTCCTTATGCATGTTTGTTTGTTTTGATTGATGTATTGGAATAATTTGCTACTTTATTTTATATTTTCTAACTTTGCATGATTCACTTCCTTTCATCTATGCCGTTTTTTTGGCTTCTTTCGACTTGTAAACGATTTCTAGGTCAAAGTTTCGACTAGTTTTTTTTGTTCTAGTGTTGTAATTGCATCTTTGTGGTATATTTTATTTTTGATTTGATTATGAATTATTTTATGTGATATTTCTACTATAATCACTTCATCTTGACACTCTATTTTCATGTTATGAATGTCACACATTTGCATCCACCTTACCACATAGTTGTTGCATGTTTACGCACTTTTATAGACTTCTATTAATGATGTTAGATTGTTAGCTATTGACTTTTGTGTCATTTTACCTTTTTATTTTTTCTTCATCTTATCTATGCTTAAAATCTCTCACAATCTGTTTTTCGTATGCTTTTAGGACTAGTTTTGATCTAGTTTGTGCACTAGCTTTGCATGTATGTCTTTATAATGATGTTTAATGTTTGTTTATGGTTTGTATAAACTTTTATATGTATGTTGTGTATCGACCTCACTTCACATAATTCCATGCATGATTGTTCACTCATTTACTTCATCTTTTACCACCTATTGTTGGTGTTTTGTTTGTGTGCTTTTGCCAAAGAATTTTGTTGCCTTTTCCCATTTTCTCATTTGGTTTTCTTTAACCAAGATGATTGATCTTATAGTTTTCCCTTAGGATCACTCGATTAGGTTAGTTATCGAGCTTAGACATTAGGGTAGGTATCCATACATGTCAACATTAGGTAAATAATCTAAGTAGTTTCCCTTTATATCCATAACCTAGGAACAACTTTGTATGATAATAATTAGGATTAAAAATAGGTTAGTTCCCCTTAGCCATTTTACCTTTATCCTTTTGCATTCCTAAAATTAAAGCTTTGTTTTGTCAACTACATTAAGAAATCCTAATAATGATTGAAACTTTTTCCAAAATAAAAGATACCAACCAAATCTTGTAGTGTCTTAGGTCGTTCCATCTTCCCTCGAGTTCTTGACGTTAAATCGTCCCTCATTCGACATTCCGTCGTCCCCTCTATTGCTGACGTTCTGTCATCCCCTCTGTTGTTGATGCTCCGCCGTCCCCTGTTGTTGTTGACGTTCTGTTGTCCCATTTATTGCTGACGTTCCGTCATCCTTTTTGTTGCTGACATTTTGTCGTCTCCGCCTGCTGACGTTTCTTCGTCCCACCTGTAGCAAATGTTTCATCTTCGTGGAGGTGTTTTGTCATCGTTATTTGTTGTCTCGTATTCTAAACTAAAAAAAATACCAACTAAAATATGTGAGCCGAACTACGGCGTTCTGACTTTCCCATTGCACGAGGGAATACGTAGGCATCCTGTCGTGGGGCTTGATCGAGCAACCTTTGTAAATATTTTCTTCTTTTCCCCATGTTTTCTTTCTTTTAATTCTTTATTCTTTATTCCTTTTGCATGCATTATATCTTATATCTGATATAGTTAGATTTTTACACCCATTAGATAGAAAGTAAAAGCGGATACGGTACTATGGACGTGTGGGGTGCTAATACCTTCCCTCACGTAGACTTCCTTACCCGATCTCCGTCAAGGACCGTGATTTCTCGATTTCGGGTTTACTCGATGTTTACCTTTCCCTTATGGCGGGATAAAAGCGTTCGATGGCGACTTCATTGATTTATTTTCTTTGATTTTCGGTAGGTTGTTTCAAGTCTTGAAGAAGGTCCACAAAATCCACGGGTCTTACTCACTCAACAAGCAAAAGCGATTTTTGAAAGTCGCTTCCTCTGTAGGGTTTGATAACAACAAGCATATCAATGTAACCTCTAAAAGTGTTATGATGCTCTCCCATTTTACAAACTACCATACCACATCTACCCTTATGAAACGCCTAAAACAAAAACCATAGAAATGGAAGGATTCACGAAAAATTGACAAGTGATCTGAGAAAACAAAAGTGAAAAGAAAAGAAATTTAGAACCGGGAAAGAAAGATGAGGCCATAGACCATTTATAGGCGAAATAACGATAAGTGAAGATGGATTAGGGTTTGCGGAATCCTTTATCGATGAGGTACAGTGAGAAGGAGGTGGCGTCATGCCGTAATTTTCGATTGATTCGAGAGAAAAAATGGTGATGTAGAAAATGGAGATTGAGCAATTGAGACTTAGGGTTCTTGTTTGAGAGATTAGGAGACTCGAGAGATTGAGAAATAAGGTTTAGCGAATTTGAGAGGTGAGAGCATTTTAGTTTTATTTTATTTTAATTTATTATTTAAGAGTGAGAGATAAGGGTAATAGTTTTAATTTTTAATTTTAAGATTTTAAATTTATATTTATTTTATTTTATTTATTAATATATAATTTTAGTTTTAGTTTTTAGTTTTATGTTATTAATTTAGTTAAATTTATTTTTTAGTTTTGTTTTATTTTATTATTAATCAATTATTAAGTTATAGTTTTAATATTGATTCTATCCAATAATTTTGAATTTGATATAGCTTTGATTTTAAAATATTAGCTGATATATATTATTTTATTAATTTAATTTATAATTTAATTTGGTCTTTTTAATTTATAGTATTATTAATTTATAGTTTTATTCTTATTTAGTATTATTTTATTAATTTAATTATAATTTTATTTATTTTATTAATTATTTTATTTTTCAATTTAAGTTAATATTGTATTATTTTATTAATTTAGTTTATATATATATATATATATATATATATATATATATATATATATATATATATATATATATATATATATATATATATATATATATATATATATATATATATATATATATATATATATATATATATATATATATATATATATTAATATATAATTTTTGGTTTTATTTTATCTTTTAGATTTTACTTATTAAGTTAATTAAAATTTTATTTTATTTAATAACATATAATATTGATTTTATAATTAAAATTTTATTTTTTTTATTAACATATAGTTTGATATAATTTGATTTTAGTTTATTAAATTAATTAAAATTTCTTAAATATATAATATTGACATTGTTGACGTTGATGTTAATTTTGTTGTACTGCTCTTATTTAAATGAAATACAGATTAAAAATAAAAATTATGTACAATTATAATAAGAGATTTTTCTTCGGTTGAAACTCTCAACCGGCATGAAAACCCTGCTCTAAATAGAGTAAATGTCTGCCAAGTGAACTTCTTTTACTTTATTTCAACATGAAACTACGTGGATTTATAAATATTTGCAAGGGGCAGACGAATTTATTATAGACGGTGGATATCCTTTCTCTAGGAACCTTCAAAGGAGGGTGGACTCATTAACTATTAGGTTTGAGAATTCCTTTCGTATTACGCATTAGATACAACCTCGTACATTGAGAGATAAGTTTTTCGCAGAAATGTGTCTAAATTAGTTTTTCGTAGAAATGTGTCCAAATTAGGGTGTATGTGGTTCATGAACTGAAATGAATCGAATCATATTAATAGTTCAATTCGGTTATTAAAATTATTTTTAAAAAAATATTTAATCTACTAAGTCAGTTATAAATTAGATTATAATTAGTTCAAATCAATTTAAAATAAAAAAATCAATTTAATATATTTAATAAGTTTCAAATAAGTTTTATTGAAAAATTATTATTTTTAATTGAATTTTAAAATGGTTTTGACAAATTTGTATTTTTTTTCACTTTTTTTTTGAATTTTTTTTTATTTTCAGAAAAAAATATTAATTTTGAAAAATATTTTTTTACAAAATATATTTTTTTGTATTTCAGAAAAAAAGTATTTATTTTTTTAAAAAAAATATTCAGCATTTTTTTAAAAAAAATTATTTATTACAGTTTTTTTATTTCACAAAAATTTCCTTTTTTTTTATTTCTCAAAAAAAATCTCAGCTTTTTATATTTCTCGATAAAATAATTTCTACTTTTTTTATTTTTCTGAAATTTCATTATTTTTCAAAAACAAAATCCCCATTTTAATAATTTTCGTAAAATAAATTCTTTTTTTTTTCAAAAAAACAATTTTTTTTCAGTTTTTATTTTACGGAAGTCTTTTTCCATTTTTATTATTTTTCTCAAATTTCCTTTTTTTTTATTTCCAAAAAAAATCTCTATTTTTCATATTTTTTAGAAAAATAATTTCAGTTTTATTTTCCAAAAAAACAAATTTTATAATTTTTTCCCAGTTTTTTTTTCTTTCTGAAATTTTTTTTTTCTTTTTCAAAAAAATTCAGCTTTTTATATTTTTCGATAAAATAATTTTAATTTTTAATATATCTCCGTAAAATAATTTCATTTTTTTCAGTTTTTGTTTCTAGAAACTTTTTTTTTTCTCAAATTTCTTTTTATTTTTTTATTTCTAAAAAGAATCTCAGTTTTTTATATTTTTTGAAAAAATAATTTTAGTTTTTATTTTTCAAAAAAAAGAAATTTTCAATTTGTTTTCGGATATTTTTTTCCAGTTTTTTTTTTCTTTCCGACATTTTCTTTTTTATTTCTCAAAAATAAAATGTCCAGTTTTATTTTTAAAAAATAATTTCAGTTTTTAAGAAAAACAATTTTTTAAATCAAATTTTTTCAATTTTTAAATAAACTTTTAATATTTTTTATGAAATACTAATTTTATAATAAAACTAATTTATAATAAAAGCGGTTTTGAATGAGTTTAAAATTGTCTTGAAATAGAGAAATATGATTGAGGTATTTGAACCAAATCTAAAATTTCATATTAGGTAGAGCTGATAAAATAAGTTTGGTCCATCGAGTCGGTTTGTAAGTCTATTAATATAGTATAGATTAGATTGTAAAATATCTTAAAAAGCGATTCTATTTTTTGGGCGATCTATCGAGCCTATGTCTTTCATGGGTCGGACCAAGCGGGTTTTGGTCTGAACCATTAAAAATATTTTGATAAATTTTAGGAAAAAACGATTGAGTTAAGATCATTGCATAATTGTGTTTTCAAGTATAAAGAAGGTTAAAGAAGATGAAGATATATTTTCAAGACGATGTGATCAAGCAAATGATTGTGAGATAAAGAAAATTTGATAAGTATTGTTGATAATACTAAGTTACTTTGTGCTTTTACATATATATATATATATATATATATATATATATATATATATATATATATATATATATATATATATATATATATATATATATATATATATATATATATATATATATATATGATTTGATCAGTATTTTAAACATCACTTAACTAACTTTATTATGACTCGCTACTTATGTTAGGTAGTTTTTATCTATTACATACTTTTTTATAAAATTAAAACAATAATATTGAAATATAGGTCGGACTGACCCATCAGACTTCGCAGATATTTGAAAAACAATTCGATTCAATTTTTGTAACCCATTAAATAATTTGACCGAATCAAACTAATCAATTTAAACAGTTTAGCCCACCGGACCGAAGTAGGTTGGACTGAGTCAACCCATTTGAGAGCTCTAATATTAGGTATCAGCACTATGACACGTTCTCCCATCAAGAGCAATTTCTGGCTTTCTTAAAGTGAGTTCTCATAAAGGTCTTGCCAAGGCCGGCCCAACGTAATGTGAGACCTTATGCGAAAAAAATTATTTTGTTGTTCTATCGAATTTGAACTCAAAATCTTCCAATTAAAACACCATTCACTTACTAAGTGAACTAAACATACATCTATACATAATTTTCATTTTCCTAAAACAATACTTTATTTTATTTTTTTAGGCCTAAAATCTCTTTAAAAAAAATTATATTTTTTTGAGGCTCAAGGCGAGGGCCTAGCCCGCCTTACCCTTGGACCGGCCCTGGTCTTGACACAATGAGAGTTGAAGTATTGTAGTTGCTAAAATAAAATGGGCATTTTTAAAAAAAAACCCTCATAATTTTTTTGTTTATCATTCCTACACAAAATTTAACAGCACTTTATTTATGAAGATGTTTTACGTTCAACTTCTAAGAGCGTTTTTTATATAAGAAAAATAAAACTCTTGATTAATTTTTGAAAGTACCATAATATTAAAATAAAACGCATTCAAAAAAAATTTTAATATCAAATCCACATTCCAGTAGCAGAAAATATTGGAATGATCCATTTACATGTAAATATACATGAGAATATAATATTATAATTTAAAAATAATGTAAATAATACGTAAAACTAACTTCCATTAGGAAAAAAAATAATTACTTTATATATTTAAAATATGGTTAAATATCTTTTTGGTTCTATAAATATCTCAATTTTAACTTTTAATTTTTATAAAAAAAATTTAAATTTTAGTTCTTATAAAATTATTTTTGCATGTAGTTTAGTCTATGTAAAAGACTAAAACTGCATAAAATAATTTTATAAAACTAAACTTCAGTTATTTTGGAAGTCCTCTCTTTCAAACTCTCAAATATAACATTAAGTTCTATCACATCAAGTTTCTTGATGTGTAGGCACAAACACAATACCAACAATAAAATATCTTATTATTGATTAAAATAAAATATATTATTAATATCTTATAATATCTCCTAAAATATTATAAATATCTTATAATATCTCTTAAATTATTATAAATATTTTATAACATATTTTTATATTAATTTATATTATTTATAAATTAATATAAAAATATATATTCAATAGTGTAACATTAATAAATATATTTGTATATTAAATTGACTAAATTCTGTATTTGTAAACTGTTTGAAGTAGACATTTTTTCTGTTTTTCGAGTTTTTGATTTCTAATAATTTAAGTATGTTTTCTTTCTCTTCAACATTTAGAGTTTTAAAGCATACTTTAACAACCCAAAATATTTCATGCTGGCAGATCATGAATTTATGTTGTTGACAAATTTCATGTGCATATATTAGGCAAGTGTGAATCCACTATTTTTATAGTGCCATTATAATATTGTTATTTTGTATAAAAGTCATGCTTATTTATTACATATTTATAATAAGAAAGACCATGTGGATTCGGTCCATTTTTCTAGCAATCTCAATCTTTTTAAAACTGAATCTAAATTTTAAGAAAAAATATTATCCGACTATGATTGTGTCCTGTTTAAGGAAATGTTAATTTATGTTAGGGTTCAAACTCTTCATATCTTTCATGTGATTTTTAACATAAGGCTCATCCTCATCGAAATTGTGAAGAGCACATATATGTATTTGACTTTGTAAAATGTGACATAATTAATATTATATCTACATTAATCACACCCAATTGTTTTCCTAAGTTGGAAATGATGTTGGGCTAAAGGTAATAGATACAAACAATTATGAACGAATTGTTAAAAGCATTTTGAGCTGATAACAATTTTGATGGCGGGACAACCGGCCACTTGAAACAGGTTCCTCGTATGCACTGGCTTCAACTCATCGCACCTTGACAAATATGAGGTACTTTTGGGATACAAACTTAAATGTGTTATACTACCTTATGAAGGAATCTTGCACGAATATCTACAATTTTGATGATCCAGTTGGATTTGAGGAAAATGATGATGATCCTAAGATAGATGGACAACCAATTGATGACATTCATCAAGATGATTTTAACATTGTCTGGTTCTGACCATGAGGAGGATGAAGCATGGATAAATGCTATAACAAATCAACACCATGAACAAAATTAAGGTTGAGTGTAGTGGCCTGAAAACACTTGGACACAACAAGGTGATGTCTATAAAGAGAAAGATGAGGGGTTCTCAAGAGCATGGATCTGGTTCACGAGGTAATGATTTTGGTACTGCATCTAGAAATGAGCCTGCTACAATTGCTATGCTTCAGAATATGTAGGTCAAGAAGATGAGCGTTACGAAGAAGAATTATGTTGTAAGATTGATTTTAGCTTTCAAGAAGAATGCTTCATGCGTGCTCAAGAGCACTTGACTGCAAAGGAAACAAACTTTGATGCCTTTTCCTCCTGTTGTACCCTAATTTTTGACCTAATATACCATCTCTTATCATTCATATATGCATCATTGCATCATTGACAATTTCAGAACAATTTAGTTTGTGTGTGCTCCTTGAGCCAAATTAGGGTTTTGAATCAAAATCTTTCATCAGTTCAAGATATGATCAATTAGGGTTTGAGTCTTCACTAACCTCAATTGATCTATCTTCATCAATCATCAACATTTGATCTTCAAATTCCAATCATTTCCTCAAGATCTATCATGAATCGACCAAATTAGGATTTTGATCGAGGATTGTGCATCATTGACTTTTGCTCAATGAATGACCTAATTGCTTGAGCATGATCACAAAATAATCAATGCAATATCTTGACCTAATTTCTTGATTCATAACGTCTCAATGCCATGGTTGATCATCAAGAAATTAAGATTATCTTACAAAAATCAAGCTGTCCGGATCGGTCAAACTTTGACTTTTGGTCAACTTTTGAAATTCAAATTTTTCAATCATCAAAGCATTTCAAATTATCCATCATGATCATAAAAATAAAAATATGTGAAAAACTCAACAAAATTCAAAACTTGAAATTTTCTAACACTTAGAAAAATTTTCAAGTGTTTTTATCACCTTTTCACTATTTTCATGGCCATTTTCACCTAGATCCATTTTGATTCAAAACAAAATTTCAACATGAAAGTTGTAGATCTTTTCCAAGCTCTCCAAATGTCCAAGAACTTTAAAAATATTTTGTAGAGCTATAGTTTTGGAATTAGACATTATAGGTCCAAAAGTATAAATTATAGGTCATTTTCAAGTTTTCAAGTCATCTTTTGCCAACTTTCACTTCTAGAAGCCTTGTCACCATTAAGAGATAAGTTTTCACTCAAAAATATCCCAAGGCAATGATTGAAAGAAGGACAGAATCACTTGAATTTTTAACCATGGTTTAGAAATTAACCATGTGCATTAAATGCAAATATTCCTTCCTTATCACCTAAGCCAAGTTGCAAAATCTTCAAAGATATATTTGCCTTGCTTGACAAACATATTGGCCTATAAATAAATGTCTTTCCTCATTTGGAAATCACACCAAAACAATCATAAGCTTGTTTTCTCACTTCTTTCTTCATTTGCAAGTTTCAAAGTTCCAAAATGTGAGAATTTGCAAATCTCCAAACCTTGCATATTCTGAGCAATTCATTGCTTCAAACACTCTCCAAATACCATTAGGAATCTGTTATAAACATCAATCCATCACCAAAATAAGCCAAACTCAGAATCATATTTCAAACTCTCAATCCACTCGTGCACTTTCCAAATTATCACTTCAAACATCATCCATACACTCCATGGAGATGATCCAACCCTTAGAGCATCTGTAACTTGAATCATCATCTCCATTATCAATCCGTCCATGCTGTAATTGGACTTAGGTAGGAAGTTCCAAACCATTTCAAAGAAAGATGAGCATTCCAACACGTTCCTTGAGGTCCAGTGAAGCTATACAAATCATCAAATAACCGGAAACTCTCTAATTGAGAATTCGATTTTGCTCATAGAGGTAAGAACTCGAACTTGAATTCTATGATTTTGCATTCTGATTCAAAATTTGTCATGCTATCATGTTTACGCACATATGAGGATCATCAACCCTCAATCATTGCCATGAATCATGCACCTACATGATTTAATTGAGCTTTGGTCAAATTAGGGTTCATCTGATTTTCACGAATTCAATCATCATATGTTTAAAATAAATGAAATTAATTGTCATCATCATATTCCTGGTCAAATTTTGAGCAAGTTTGATGTTTACATCATTCAAATTCATTGAGAAATAAGGAAGTTATAAAATCATGGATTGAGGAAAAAGATGAAGTTGTTGCGCGCGTTTTTGATTTTTTTTTCCAAAAATTCATATTTTTAGTTTGTAATATATTTAATTGAAGTTGTTTCATTCACGGATGAAACAAGCACCCATGTAAACACGCTCTTAGTCCTTTGCCTTGCATATGGTCGAGTTGAATCCCGGAGACTTTTCTTTTCAACTTTTCACTTCTTTTCCAATTTTCAACTATTTTTCAAACCATTTTCACAAACTTATTTTCAAATATATTTTTAAAGCGTATAACTAGCAAGCCACGTGTGTCGGTGAACTGACTTTGAGATTTTTGTATCGCGGATAGCAAGAGTCGCCACCGACTTTTCTTTTATCCAATTAAGGGAAGGTAAAAGTCGAAAAAGACCTTCGTTAGATTCTGAGTAAGGGAGAAGGTTATGAAAAGGGAAGGTATTAGCACCCCTTTTCATCCGTAGTTATCTACGGGCTCTTTGTTGCTCTTAGATCATTTTCAAAAAGTGCTTTCTATGTGTTTGACAAAAATGTTTTGAAAAGGCATTTCGCTTTGACTTTGTAATGATTCATGTAGGAATGTATACAAAGTGTTCGGAAATGTTTCGTTTTGAAAAGAGTTTGAACTTTGACAAAAGTGTGAGGTGTGAAAAGTATTTTGATAGAGCAAGCAACTAAAAGTCTTATTACCTACTCAGAATTGGTCGTTTTCGTGTTATTTTACGTTCCTTTAGAATAGCGCTATCCATACCATTAATCGGTAGGTAACCCTATTCGTTGGATGTAAGCGGGACATTCGAAGGGACATCGGATGGTCATAGAAGGCAACTTGTAGGAAGTATCCTAGCACATTCGAAGGACTATCATCATTTTTCGTGGCGACAATCGAGGTCAAGATCATGTATTCGTGGCGACATCGTGGGTCTATGATCTTTGTATCGAAGGGACTATGATGATTTGTTTTGAAGGCAGCGGTGCTAGGATACCTCTACGTTCGAGGACTTGACCATTTGAATTAAAAAGCGAGAATTAACCTAAGGGTGCATGTGTGAAAAGAGTGTGTTGATTTCGATATTTTATCTTGGAATTAAGAGTGATCTATGTCCATTTTATCTTGCCATACCGCTAATTACTAGCGTTTATAGGTGCAGAAAGTAAATGCGGAAATGTAAAGTCGGAAAGTAAATGTCCTACGCTTACATGGCTTTGGGGCAGATACATAATATGAGTGCGGAAAATAAAAGCCCTAATTAAACTATTACATCCCATAGGCAATTACATAGTTGAAAAGAAAAGTCAGAAACATTACAACACAGAAACGGATACATAATCGGAAAATACGAGAAAATTGCATAAGAAGAAAATGTTAGTAAAAATAAGTATTTTTGAATGAGAAAAAGTTTTTGTGTTAATCATGACATAAATATGATAAGATAAATTTTTGGAGTTGATTTGATAATTTAAAAACAATTAAAAGTCATTTAAATGATTAATTAGAAATTAAATTAAATATGCATGCAAAAATAATAATTTTAATTCTGAAAATGAAATAAGTATTTTTCTGATGATTATGCGAAAAATAAATATTTTTGGTGTTTTTTAGATGCATGATAAAAATATTTAAAGATAAATTAAATTAGATGAAAAATATTAAAGAAAAATAGAAAAATATGAAAAATAGAATTAGTTTTGCAAAAGAGTAAAAATATGGTCCTGACCAGGTTCGAACCTGTGACCATTGAGAGCATCTTCTCATCCACGCCTTTACCGAGCCAGCGTGCGTTTCGTGTCATGAAAATACAAAGAATTGTTTAAGGCGAATCGTGTCACGAGTTTGTGAATTCAACACAGTCGAAAGTGGACCCATGGAGCAGGTAAACAAATCGGGCGAGCCAAAGCGCCACGTCTTGTCAAACCTTCAACGCCGGAGATAGGGCTCGGTCATCCTCTCCGATTGCTCATCAACCTAAAACACGCAAAGCGCATCATTCAAAGTGAAACAAAAGCCCGGATCGACTAATTCGATCCTTGCGAGCACGATGGTGCTATTCTTTTCCCAAGCGGCCGGAACTCGTGTTTGAAACTCACAACTTTAAAACCCTAGCAATGGCATTACAGGATTTCGTGGAACCTTACATGTAATGCATCTAACACGCTCTAACCGGTGAGAAAAGTTCAAACCGTGAGAGCTAGATAACTACGATTTCGGATGGCTTGGCTTAGTGAGGATTGGGAGCGATCACAGGAACCTCGGGGACACAATAGAATGCTCAAATTGGGTTGAAAAGTGGAGAATGGAATTTGATTTTCACAACTTTGTGAAAATTTTGAGCAAAATAAGGGTTGTTGTAGGGCTAGGGTTTCCGTCCTTTGTCTTGTGCAATATCTTTGGTATTTATAGAGTGAAGAGTGAGTGCAAAGAGTGAAAAATATATGGTATTCAATGTAAAATTAATTCCTTTCAAATAAAATCAAATTTTGAGAAAATTTGATTTTCTCTTCCATATGCAAGCTAACGCAATTTGGCAAGTTGTGTGGGCTATCTTGGACCTCAAGTTTGATAAAAATCCAATCCATTTGAAAATATATCTTGTTTTCATATTTTATATAATTTAAATTTGAATTAAATGGTTTTAAATTCAAAAATAAATCAATAAAATAGAATGTGGTCATGGCAAGGCATCAGTAGGTCACAAATAATATTATGATCAAGTTTGGATCATAAAATTATAGGCCCATTTGGAAAAAATTGGATTTTGACAAATATCTCCTTTTGCAATTGTTCAAAATGCCCAACTTGTACAAGGTGTATTTTGCTCAATTTCCACATTTTGAGTGTTCTTGGACTTTTAAAGCTCTAGGTGTCCTCTAAACAACCTCTTTGGTTTCATCTCAATTGGAGTTTCCATGCTCAATAAATCTTCAAAACAAAAGTTGACTTTTGTTGACTTTGAAAAGGACACTAATGTTTTGACCCATACCTTCCAAATGAAGCATTTTTGAACATTCTTGTGAGACATGAAGTTTCGAGAATTGAATTTCCTTCAAAATGAGAGGTGGTGGAAAAATTTACGAGAAAGTATGAAGAAGTTATGCTCGATCAAAGTTCGATTGACTTTTCACTAAAAACCTAATTTGGAAAGTTTGACTTTTGTGCAAATCTTGAGTTTTCCTGATGAATCATGATCAACCCTTGATCAAATGATGAATGTAACTTCAAAATGAGGATGTTGACCAAAAATCATGAAGTTTGATTGTATGTTGACCACAGTTGACTTTTGTCCAATCTGTGATTTTCGACCATCGAGCAATTATGCGAAACTTGACTTGTGAGGCTTGAAACTTGTCATGGAGAATCTTTGAAGCACATGAGGAGGCATGATGACCATTGGAGATGTTGGAAGTCTATTTGTTACTGAGAATTGTCAAACCCTAGTTTGGGTTGATTGTCTAGGAGAGGGTTTGTCTGATCAACCCTTGAGGAATCCTTGAGTTTGGGTGTATGAAATGTTTTGAGAATTAGGAGGGAAAATTTTGGGGTATGACACCACGCATATGGCCCAATGTTATTTCTTTTCACCTTTCAAATTCAGGTCCTAAGTTTAAACCTTCTTAGGACCAAAATCAAATTTTACGGATGCCCTGCGGATATTCTTAGTCTCAAGATACTTCTTCTCGTATACAATATCTTTGGTTCGTCAAACCTCTCAATGATGATGCGGGAGCCTCATTGTCCCATCGACCTTGAACATAGATGACATAGTAGCTAGCGTGCGGTGATTCTCTTCTCGTGGAATGTGATTGAAAGTGATCTCTTGAAGTAGGATCAAACTCAAAACATGCTCTCGATATGGAATGAGATTCGATGCTTCGTATCCCACTTATATGTCGGTGATCACCAAAGTGAGTCTCCATATACTTGCAAGAACTTGATTCTTAAGTCGATAGCGACTTTAATACCCATAATGCACGCCGTATTCGGCCATGTTGTTGGTGCAATGAAACATAATCTGGCGGTGAAAGGCGTGTGTCCGCTGGGAGATGTAATGATGGCGCCAATGCCATTGCCAAGTGCATTTAAGGCTCGTCAAAACCATAGTCCATCGGGATCCTTGTTCGGGTCCTTCGTCGGGCATGGTTTTTAATTAGTAACTAGTAAAACATCTTAAATGCGGAAATTGACGCATAGGCGATAGTCACCGGACGATGAGCCAAATAATCGGCTACTACACTTCCTTTGATCGCTTTAGAAGTGTCTTTGGATGTCGTACTCGGTCAAGATCATCGCCATCTTTCTATTCTTCGGAGAGAGTGGTTTCTCAAATATGTATTTTATTGGATCCATCTTGGAGATCAACAAGGTAGTGTGGTCAACATATCTTGTCTTAGTCGGCGACCAGCAGCGCAAGTTTTCTCATTTGTGAGTATCTTATTTCACGATCGGTAAACTTTTACAAAGGTAGTATATTGCATACTTTTTCGACCGGACTCGTCATGTTGCCCCACACACACCCATTGAGTTCTCTAACATCAAGTACATGATAAGAGGTCTTCCTTGAGGCGGCATCGGGATGGGAGGATTACATAGGTACTCCTTGATTTTGTCAAAATCAATGCAATCGTCGTTCCATTCTACCACTTGATCTTTCTTCGTAACGAAGATTGGCTCAAGTAGCGATTAGATGTGCAATGAATCGGCAATGTAGTTCAATCGGCCCGAAACCTCGGCTTCCTTCTCGGTGCGGGGCGGCATCTCTTGAATGGCTTTGACCTTGGCGGGTCGACCTCGATACCTTTTCCACTAAAAACAAACCCTAGGAGCTTTGGATCGACTCCAAAGGTGCACTTGTTGGGATTAAGTCTCGATCTGTACTTCTTCCTATCAAACAATTTAGTAGATGATCAATATGTTCTTCTTGGTTTGTGATCGAGCTATCATGTCATCGGCGTAGACCTCTATCTCGTGATGAATCATGTCATGAAATAACGTCACCATAGCATCTTGATAAGTGGCGCTGCGTTCTTCGATCGAGCGGCATAACCTTGTAGCGAAGTGCCCCATTGTGTAACAAAAGTCGTCTTCTCAATGTCTTGAGCCATTTTAATCGATTATAACAAGACCATCCATGAAGGAAAAACCTTGTGTTGGGCGGTGTTGTCAACTAGAACATCAATATGAGGAAGTGGAAAATCGTCTTCGGACTTGCTTTATTCGATCTCTGTAATCCACACACATTCGTACTTTACCATCCTTCTTGGGCACATGCACCACATTAGCAACCCATTGTGGATAAAAGTGACTTAAGAAAGCATTGAGCGCTTCATAACTTGCTTTGATTTTCTCGACATCTCGGGCGCGTCGCAGACATACCTTCCAGGGAGAAAACCTTCTTTTCGGTAACAGGTGTACCACAATATCAATGTCTAAACACATGTCTTTGTATTACCAGCGAAAACCTCAAAGTAGTCTCGTAACATCTGAACCAACCTTTCCTAACACTTTCTCAAGACCTGCTCTATCTTGATCTCTTTTACATCTTCATCAATACCCAAATTCACAACCTCAACTTGCTCTTCGTGTGTGGTATAACTCGTTCTTCTTCTTTGTAGTAGTCGGACAAGTTCTCCGGCACTTCACAATCTTCCTCACCTTCGTCTTGGCTTGGTAGATCGGATTATCAAGTCATGTTTAGCAATAGCATATTTGTTATCAACGAGATTCGGAGTGATTCTGCGTGTATCACGTGGGTGTGTGTAAGAAACACATAGCTTTTGAAGGGTGATAAAGTAAAAGAAAAAGCAACAATTAAATGCAAAAGTCCAACGATCTTATTGAATGAAAATATGCAAATGTGGATAATAACCCTCATGAAGCGAGCCATGATGCCCGGGCACTAGGCTTTAGAGTTTATTGTTCAAAACATAGAAAATACGAAAGCAAAACAAAACAATTACTCTGTCTAAAGGAGATTGGTATGGCGTCTTGATCTTCCAATTGTTGAGTCCGTTGTCGGGAGTTGGGAAGATCCACTGTGATGTCGTTGTCGCCGTCTTATAGCATGGACTCTATTACGGCGATGGAAAGGAAGTTGGCCACGCTCATGCGTATCATCTTTCTTTAATGGTGAAGCCTAAACTAGTCTTGTCGGTTTGAAAGGAAGATGGGGTTGTCCCCATAGTACCTCCTTCTCCAACGACTTGAGCATCTTTCGTGAGGCCATCCTAGGCGGACTTTAGCAACTTTATGAGTGATAGGAGAGTCAACAGGCATGACTCTGGGTATTGTTTCAAAAGCTTGACAAGGAGTCTCGAAGAATTCACCCTCCACCTCGAGGTATCGGAATGATTGTAGATGGTGACCATATATTCTTCTTCACCACATGTAACAACCTTCCCTTTCACGGGTACTTGACACGATGTAAGGTAGAGGTAATAGCGTCGCCCATGTATCCAGGCGTCCAAGTAGGCAAGAGTAAGGGACGGATGTCCATGACAAAGAAAGTGGAATCAAAAGTCTAGGAACCAACTTTAACAGGCAGATTGAGCTCTCCAAGTACTATTCGCTTAGAACCATCAAAAGCTCTCACATAATGTCACTGGGTTTCAAAACCAACCCTCGACATCAAGTCGATCAAAAGCGGTCTTTGGCGGGATGTTGAGGCGAAAAGTATCCACCAAACATGAGACAAGGTAATGCCCTTACATTCAGAGAGATGTGCAAGGCTTTGTTGTGTTTCTTTCGGCGGTCAAATCGACATCGAGAAGCCTAGGCGTTGTTGGCGGCCGTAGCAATACAAACTTCAAATTGATCGGTAGTAGTGTCTTGCGATGCGTGAGCATTCTTTAGAAATTTCACCAAGGCTTTAGCATGAGCCTCGAGCCTGAGCGGAGCAAGCATGGAGATCTTGGGCCAGTCATCCCAAATGTTCCACAATATTGTAGTCACTCTTCTTGATAATCTTGAATTTCCTCCATTTCTTGTTTGGAGTGTCTTGACAACTTCCTTTGGTATACATGCGGCGGGATGAGTTCTTGGCTCTTTCCTCTAGTCTCGGGCGTTGAATAATGGAATGCGAGTTGGAGTCATGATGTCTTTTGGAGGAGAGATATCAGGAGATACCCTTGGTTGGGTCACCTTACTTGATCCGGTGATGTTGTCAATGTCAGGAATCGAAATTTCAGCTGTAAGATCTTCAATGGTCAAAGGGTCTTGCTTGACGCCATGATAGTAAACATCAGCTCCATAATTCCAAGGAATAGCTTTGTCGGAGGAATCTGAACTGTGCAGGAGAAGTAATGATGAGAGGTGCCACTCTAGGCGAGGATCGTGAGGAAATCCTTATTGTGTTAACATCAGCATAGTCTTCCGGGAAATCGTCACCCCATCCGGTTGCCTTAACATCTTCAATAGGAATTTTGTAGCTCTCAGGAACAGTATACTTCACCATGTAATCAAACCTTCCACTTGGCTGCCCCAAGGTATCTCATGCAGACGGTGTTGTTTCATTCACATCTTCGATCTTCAGTTTCTTAGACATGTCTTCACACAGACTCTCCACAGGTGGTTTCAGGAATAGTATTTCTCGGTTATCCATCATACCTTTGGACCGTCTTCTCAACCAAGCACAACCATCGGCGGATGGGCACCGACAATTCTACGGGCATCACAGGTTGACAAACTTGCAGCAAATTCTTCTTAACGATCATCGGAGGAATAGTCAAGTCATCTATGTTGGCGTAAGTATCTTCACCATGACATTGGAACTTTTATCATGGTTAGGCATAGGCGCGTTGATCATATTCAGTCTCAGCGGGAGGATCAAACTCAATCAGCTTAGCTTCATCATATCCAGAATCTTGTTCTTGAGCCCAGCGGTTGTCGATTATCGTGCCCTAGGCATTGGAGTGGTAGCACACTTAGCATTAGGATTGTATCTCGGAGAGGAAGTGTTGACACTCAGGAGGATCCTTCAAAGTAATCGACTCTTTCAACATGTGTTGCAAGGCTTGCGACAATGGCATGTTGATCTTAAATGCATCTTCGTGGCGCGTTACGGCTCGTCGTTGTCTCGTTGAGGTTGTCTTGATGTAGGATTGGAATCCTGGCCCTTGCAGTTAATGCGGGTCTTGGCTCGGCTTTTCGACCATACGGCATTAGCTTCTTTCTTACCACCAAAATATCTCTTGGCACATTTGAAGATGTCTCTACACGAATCTTTCCGCTCTTGATACCAGCAATCGCTCTCTGTCGATGTCATTTCGGTGAATCCGGTGAAGAGTTTCAATCGGATGATTGAAGAATGGGCTGTCGGTGTTCCATAAACATATCAACCAACTCCCATTGGACAAGGGTGGTTGAACTCACTGCTAGATCTCTCCACTTTTGAGCATACTCTTTGAACTTCTCATCATGACCCATAGACATGCTCTCTCATGCGTGCAGTGGTGCCAATTAAGCATTGTACTCATCTGCTGTAAGCATCGCCAAGTCACTCCAGGACGGATACGGTTATTCTCTGGCGATAATACCACTCTAATTGAGTTCGGACAAACTTTCTTGAAAATAATGCATCCTGACTTTACATCATCGGTGTGGGGTTGATCTTACGAACATAGGACTTAAATGCGACGGACAAGACATGCCATCATACTTGGCAAAGGAACTTTGAACTTGGGAGGAATCACCACACAGGACAAGACTCGAAATCATCAAAATTCAGCCGACATCTTGATTTTCCACAGCATTCAGACGGTCTTCAAGTTGCTTGTACTTCTCATCTTCATCAGAGTACTTGTCATTATCATAGTGATCTTCTCAGTCCTTCTCAGGCTCACGCTGATTGCCTTCTTCATTTCCCTTGACACTCCCCTTAGTCTTGACACTTCCTTCTGAGAGCTCTATCCGGCTGACCACTTTAGGACCACCTTTGTAACGTCTACCCATGTTGAGAACACCAGACCCTCTTCTTTGATGAGCTTCTTGGATCTTCTTGCCCTTGGACCAAGGTGAACATCTCTGGGCCCAGGCATTACGAGCACGGAGATCTTTGACAGACTGTTCAAGAGCCATCTCTGCTAAAATAAATAGCGAGAGAATGAGAAAACCAATCTTCAATGTACCTGTTATGAGATGTTATGCTATGATATGCAATGTTTATGCAGATGCAATGCAATGTTTTCAAGGACCTTAGAGATTTAAATTTGTTAAACAAGCACGAACAAACATTTATTAGTTCTCTTTTTATTCTTCTTCTTTTACGTACAAAGATAGTTCAAAACAATAAGATAAAGAACAAAAATCCTAGAGCTCTAAGTCTCCATGGGCGCTTCCTCTTGGTCGGGGTAGGCGTTGATGTTCCTCTCCTTGTGAAGTTGCTTTGTCAACTCTAGTACCTTTTTCGCTTGCATAACACGAGCTTGAAGTATCCCTTTCTTCTTTAAATTGAATCCATGATCTCTTCAAGTCTTCAAAATCGGTAGGCATGTCGGGATGGAGAGCGTATAAGGTACGTCACCTATAGCAACAAGTTCCATAATTCTTGGTAAAGCAGTGAATGGCATCATGAGGTTTTGACCTCGAGCTCGCACCATTTGAGGTAAGGTTCCCAAGGAGCGGAGTTTTGGTGCCCAAAGTCTTGGTATCAGTCTTCTTTACCATGCCCCAAGCGTGTATGAACCTTCGGTAATTACGGAGATCGTGATTGTAGTCGAACACAATATCTTGGAAAGCATATCATGAGGACCGTCTCTTGAGCAAAACCAAGCGGCGTAAAGCTAAAGAAGGGTTGTAAGTGATACCTCCCTTATACCAAGGAGTGATACGTTAGGAATTCTCCACAACGCTCGATGAATGTGAAGTCCTTTTGAGAGAAAAGACTCCAGCGGATATCGAATGAGAGAGTGACATTAGTCTTTGAGACCACTTCAATCTTTGCTCGTTCTTCAAAACTGATGGAGGAAGGTGCAAAATAAACCACCTGGAAAGTAACGGTATGCAACACATGAGAGTTCCTTGTCTCTTAGTGAGTACAGTGTGGAAGAATGTAGGATGTCTCAAGTAAGGTAGGCGAGTTGCGGGTTAGAAACAACTTGATGGCGTTGACATCTATGAATTGATCCGAGTTAGAATAGAATCAAACCATAAACTAGTAAGGCCACAATGTCTTCAAATGCATGGAAACTCATAACCTTGAGGAATTCTCGGGCTTTCTTAATTAAGAACTTGGCAAGTAAACCCTTAACTCCGCTTCTAGTTTCGATTAGCTTCGTCTGGCGCTTAAGATGTAAAGTGATGCAATGTCTTCGTACCTAGGAACCTTTTCTAGACCGTGAATGGCATTTGATCAAGAATAGGTATCAGTAGCTTAGAGAACTCTTCAAGGTAGGAACTAGCGATAATCACAGGAATGTAAAGCAATGGTGTTTCGGATCGAAGAAGCGGAATAGGACATGCATCATATCTTCTTCAAAACCGGAATAACCAAGTCAAGCGGATAACCATGTCTTTTGATGAGCGAGCATGGTGAAATTTCGAAACCAAATCTTTGGTGAGAAGGTACACCGTGAAGTTGATTCGGATAGTCTTTCTAGAAGCCATAATTCCCCACAAAGCGAGCAAATAAATCCTAGGTCCTTGAAATAGTTAGAAATGATATGCAATGCAATGATGTCATAATGTCATGTTTAGCATACACAAACAAATCACACAATGAGCCTAGGTTTTAGGCTTGCATGAGGTATAGGTGATTACCCCACCAAAAGTTTGAGTTGGTTCATCTGTCCTATAATAATGCAGGGTTCTAGGAATCTCATATCATTGATCTTTCTCGTAGGCGTTTATTTCAATCGACTACCAAGTGGTCGACAGAAAATATCCCAAAAGTCGATTTAATGGCGTAGCATCAGTATCGACCAACCTCGGTCTACACAAAGCCGACCATCTCACTACCTTACAATGGCCAAGATGGGTCAATTAAGGTTCTAAAAGTTTAGTTAGTCTTGATGACACCACGAAGCCAAATACTATCCTCAACTTGGAAATGAAGAGTATCGGGATATCAAAGTGTCACACTAACGTAGCCATCATGTTGTTGTTTCGATATCGTCTAATCATGACGATTTATTGCTACTTACCTAAAAAACCGGATCGGGTGTAGGATCCCCCAAATATAATACCAAGCAACCCTTAAAGATAAAGCAAGCAAGTCAAACAAAAAGCAATAAAGGTGATCTAGAAATCCCTAAGGTATTCTCTCTTTAGGGTGTCTCCCGTAGTCGCCATTCTATGTCTGGTGAAGCGACTTTGAGATTTTTATATCGCAAATGTGTGGATAGCAAGAGTCTCCAACGACTTTTCTTTTATCCAACTAAGGGAAGGTAAAAGTACAGAAAAAGACCTTCGTTAGATTACGAGTAAGGGAGAAGGTTATGAAAAGGAAGGTATTAGCACCCACTTTCATCCGTAGTTATCTGGCTCTTAGTTGCTCTTAGATCATTTTCAAAAGTGCTTTCGTGTGTTTGACAAAAATGTTTTGAAAAGACATTTCGCTTTAATTTGTAATGATTCATGTAGGAATGTATACAAAGTGTTAGGAAATGTTTCGTTTTGAAAAGAGTTTGAACTTTGACAAAAGTGTGAGGTGTGAAAAGTATTTTGATAGAGCAAGCAACTAAAAGTCTTATTACCTACTCGTTGATCGTTTTAGTGTTATTTTACTTTCCTTTAGAATAAGCTATCCATACCATTAGTCGGTAGGTAACCTATTGATTGGATGTAAGCGGGACATTTGAAAGGACATCGGATGGTCATAGAAGGCAACTTGTAGGAAGTATCCTAGCACGTTCGAAGGGACTATCATCATTTTTCGTGGCGACAATCGGGGTCAAGATCATGTATTCGTAGGCGACATCGTGGGTCTATGATCTTTGTATCGAAGGGACTATGATGATTTGTTTTGAAACAGCGGTGCTAGGATACCTCTACGTTCGAGGACTTGACCATTTGAATTCGTAAAAGCGGCGAGAGAATTAACCTAAGGGGTGCATGTGTGAAAAGAGTGTGTTGATTTCAGATATTTTATCTTGGAATTAAGAGTGATCTATGTCCATTTTATCTTGCCATACACGCCTAATTACTAGCAGTTTATAGGGTGCGAGATAAATAAGCGGAAATGTAAAGTGCGGAAAGTAAATGTCCTACGCTATTACATGGCTTTGGGGCAGATACATAATATGAATGCAGAAAATAAAAGCCCTAATTAAACTATTACATCCCATCGGCAATTACATAATTGAAAAGAAAAGTAAGAAAAAATCGTCCGAAATGTTACAACCTGTGAACAGATACATAATCGGAAAATACGAGAAAATTGTATAAGAAGAAAATGTTAGTAAAAATAAGTATTTTTGAATGAGAAAACGTTTTTGTGTTAATAATGACATAAATATGATAAGATAAATTTTTGGTAATTTTTGGAGTTGATTTGATTATTTAAAAACAATTAAAAGTCATTTAAATGATTAATTAGAAATTAAATTAAATATGCATGCAAAAATAATAATTTTAATGCTGAAAATTAAATAAGTATTTTTCTGATGATTATGCGAAAAATAAATATTTTTGGTGTTTTTAGATGCATGATAAAAATATTTAAAGATAAATTAAATTAGATGAAAATATTAAAGAAAAATAGAAAAATATGAAAAATAGAATTAGTTTTGCAAAAGTCAAAATATGGTCTGACGAGGTTCGAACTGTGACCATTGAGAGCATCTTCTCATCCAGCCTTTACCAGCGAGCGTGCGTTTCGTGTCATGAAAATACAAAGAATTGTTTAAGAAGCGAATCGTGTCTGAGTTTGTGAATTCAACACACGATCGACAAGTGGACCCGGTGGAGCGGGTAAGCGAATCGGAGCGAGCTAAAGCGCCAGCGTCTTTGTCAAACCTTCAGGCCGGAGCTGGGGCTCCGGTCGTCCTCGGATTACTCATCAACTAAAACCTTCGCGCATCATTCAAAGTGAAACAAAGCCCGGATCGACTAATTCGATCCTTGCGAGCACGATGGTGCTATTCTTTTCCCACAAGCGGCCGGAACTCGTGTTTGAAACTCACAACTTTAAAAGCGTAGCAATGGCATTAGGGATTTCGTGGAACCTTACATGTAATGCATCTAACACGCTCTAATGCATATCACGAACTCAAATAAACACATAAAGCGATTAGCAATGCATGGAATACGGGAATCAAAATTGAGAAAAGTTCAAACCGGTGAGGGCTAGATAACACGATTAGGATGGCTTGGCTTCAGTGAGGATTGGAGCGATCACAGGAACCTCGAGGACCAATAGAATGCTCAAATTGGGTTGAAATTTGGAGAATGGAATTTGATTTTCACAACTTTGTGAAAATTTTGAGCAAAATAAGGGTTGTTGTAGGGCTAGGGTTTCGAGTCCTTTGTCTTGTGCAATATCTTTGGTATTTATAGAGTGAAGAGTGAGTGCAAAGAGGTGAAAAAAGATATGGTATTCAATGTAAAATTAATTCCTTTCAAATAAAATCAAATTTTGAGAAAATTTGATTTTCTCTTCCATATGCAAGCTAGCCGAATTTGGCAAGTTGTGTGGGCTATCTTGGACCTCAAGTTTGATAAAAATCAATCCATTTGAAAATATATCTTGTTTTCATATTTTATATAATTTAAATTTGAATTAAATGGTTTTAAATTCAAAAATAAATCAATAAAATAGAATGTGGTCATGGCAAGGCATCAGTAGGTCACAAATAATATTATGATCAAGTTTGGATCATAAAATTATAGACCCATTTGAAAAAAATTGGATTTTGACAAATATCTCCTTTTGTGCAATTGTTCAAAAATTGCCAACTTGTACAAGGTGTATTTTGCTCAATTTTCCACATTTTTGAGTGTTCTTGGACTTTTTAGAAATATCTAGGTGTCCTCTAAACAACCTCTTTGGTTTCATCTCAATTGGAGTTTCCATGCTCAATAAATCTTCAAAACAAAAAGTTGACTTTTGTTGACTTTAAAAGGACACATAATGTTTTGACCCATACCTTCCAAATGAAGCATTTTTTGAAAATTCTTTTGAGACATGAAGTTGCAGAGAATTGAATTTCCTTCAAAATGAGAGGTGGTGGAAAAATTTCTGAGAAAGTATGAAGAAGTTATGCTCAGTCAAAGTTCAGTTGACTTTTCACTGAAAAACCCTAATTTGGAAAGTTTGACTTTTGTGCAAATCTTGAGTTTTCCTGATGAATCATGATCGACCCTTGATCAAATGATGAATGTAACTTCAAAATGAGGATGTTGACCAAAAATCATGAAGTTGATTGTATGTTGACCATAGTTGACTTTTTGTCCAACCTGTGATTTTCAACCATCGAGCAATTATGCGAAACTTGACTTGTGAGGCTTGAAACTTGTCATGGAGAATATTTGAAGCACATGAGGAGGCATGATGACCATTGGAGATGTTGGAAGTCCATATGGATCTGAGAATTGCCAAACCCTAGTTTGGGTTGATTGTCTAGGAGAGGGTTTGTCTGATCAACCCTTGAGGAATCCTTGAGTATGGATGTATGAAATGTTTTGGGAAGTAGGAGGGCAAATTTGGGGTATGACACCAGCATATGGCCCAATGTTATTTCTTTTCACCTTTCAAATTCAGGTTCTAAGTTCAAATCTTCTTAGGACCAAAATCAAATTTTATCACTTGTTTTCTTCATTTTCTATCAAATTTCAACATTTTCAAAACCAATCAAAACTTCTCGTTTTGAGATAATTTTACACATGTCATTTAATATATATTTTATGATTATGTCAAAAATTCCAAAAATATTTTCTTTGATATATTTTTATTAGGTTTAAAATAGACATTTTAAATGTTTTTAATACTTCTTGTGAATACCTTTCACTTTTCAAACCTTTCAAAACTTTCAAAATGTTTCAATTAACTTACACACTCTTTTCCATGATCGATTCGATTAATCTTTGAAAATACAAACCGAACTAGGTTTTTGTTTGAAAATCTTTTGAACTCAAATCAAATTGAGCATGGGCCTCGATTCTGGTGTAAGTCTGACCCTCCTATGTACATATTTTGTTTCCTTGTACATATCAACCCTTTTATGTCTGATTCAATTCCTTGTACATATTCAATTCCTTGTACATATTAAACCATCTATGCAAATATTCAAGTATAAACTAGTATCATTCATGATTTATCCGCTTGTTTACACAGATTCGGTGGTATTAAGAGGAGCATTATTCTCGGTGAAATTTCTCTTTAACCATTGAGCCTCCTTAAGGTATAAGTCTCACTCCCTTGTATATATCAAGTATATTAGCTTATCCGCGTGTTTTAAACACTTGTTTATATATTGCTTTCACATCCTTTGTATATATCCAAGTTACACTAGCTTTAATTGATTGTTTTCTACACTTGTTTATATATTTCCTTCATAAACTCTTATGAATGCCGCACACACTTTGTCATATATACTTGTTCATTTACTTGTCCATGTTTATTTATGTCATTACAACTAGTATAACAACTAGGTTTCCATAGCCTCCTCTTGGGCTTCATACAAAAGAACTCCTCGTTGAATTAGCCTCCTTTGGGCTTCGTGCAAAGAACTCCCACATTGTGTTAGCCTCCTCTTGGGATTCGTACAAAAGAACTTCCTCGTTGAGTTTAGCCTTATCTTGGGCCTCATACAAGAAAGATATATAGAAATCTAACATGACCTCTGTTGGGCTTCAATACAAAGACTCACCTTATTTAGAATAGAACCTTAAGAGTATGGTTTCGGTGAAATCACTCTTAAGTCAAACCATCCATACTATAGCCTTCTCTTGGGCTCCCAATACAAGGAACCTCGATGTCCTCAAAAGCCTCCTCTTGGGCTCACAATACAAGGACCTAGATGTCCCTCGGATAGCCGCCTCTTGGGCCTCTGATACAAGGATCCACAGGCTTCTTAAAAGCACCCCCTAATTAATAACAAAATAATTCTCCTTAGAGATAAGACATGAATCATCTCTATGGAAAAAGTATCTCATATATAGCATCACGAGACAAATCAAACATTTTTTCAAATCAAACATTTTCAAAATAAACACTTTTTCAAACAAAACACCTTTCTTAGCGTAAGTGGCAACACTTGTACACTCAAGCAAAGCATGATGCTTACAATGAAAGATTCAACATTTTCAAACATCTTTCTTAACTTGTAAGTGGTAGCAACTTGTACACTCAAGAAAAACACCCAATGCTTACAATGAAAGATTTAAACAATCAACTTTTCAAAAATGTATGTGATGAAATAGATTAGATACATTCTTCATTAAGATTAAACTTGTCGTTGTCTTCCACTAGCACATAAGTGGAAACTACGATTGCTCTGACTTTATCAACCTCCTTTTGAGAATACGTAGGCACAAGGTCTCATATGTGAATCATAAATAAAGCGTTATTTTGATTCTCACATTTTGTGTTTGTTTTTTCGTTTTTTACCTTTTTTTCGGAAATGGTAATCCTAAAAAACCCAAAAAAACAAACATCTTCCAAAAATAATTTGCATATACTTTTGCATTTGCTTTTTCAAAAAAAAATAAAACATAAATGCAGTTAACAATGAATAAACCCATTGAGCATAATAACTCTATGCCTCTCTACTTTGAATTTCCTATGTTCGACGCAAATAAGAGGATGAGAAGGGATCCCGGATGAGATTTCCAACTACTTAAGCATGAGGAAAGAATCATTTAACCTCACGAAGCCTTTAGAAGCGATCAACTTGGGTTCGATGAAAAGAAAGAAATGAACATCAGAGCTCTACTGCCACGATGTCAAGAGAAAACAAATAGATCTTCTCAATGAATATGTCGATGTGTTTTCTTGGTCCTAAAGGACATGCTAGGGTTGGATACCAACATCGTGAGCATCACTTTCCATTAAAAGCGAAATGTTTACAGTTAAACAAAAGCGGGAGGATTCTTTCGGATATGGCCGATAAGATCAAAAGGAGGTTCAAAAGCAACTTGCGCAAGATTTCTTGTCACCTCCAGAATATCCTCAATGGTAAAGCCAACATAGTACTGTTCCAAAGAAAGATGGGTTAAAGGATATTATGTTGA
>CM038794.1:16231051-16384583 GCA_021764765.1 Vicia sativa
TCATTTTTCATTCCTATAATGACATCTTCTGGATGAGCTGAGATAATTCTTGGATATTTTCTATGGAAATTTTCTTCATAGGTTCTAACGTTGTTCAGATTTTCTTCAGAAGTCAGAACTTCTGGGTGGCGCTTCTGTTTCGAGTCTTCAGAAGTTGACATGTGAACTTCTGAGTTTTCCTTTTGTGTTGTTCTGTCAGAGTTTGGCAATAAAACTTCTGTACCTGCATTATTTTCAACTTGCTTTGGCAATTTCTGGCCAAGGTTATCATCAAATCTTACTTTGATTGATTCCTCCATAATCAGAGTTTCTGTGTTGTACACTCTATAGCCTTTTGAGCTTTTAGAGTATCCAAGTAGAATACACTTCTGTGCTTTAGAATCAAACTTGTTCAGATGATCTTTTGTGTTAAGAATATAACACATGCATCCAAATGGATGAAAATATGAAATGTTGGGCTTTCTATTCTTCCACAATTCATAAGGAGTCTTTTCAAGAATAGGTCTAATATAAACTCTACCATGCGAAATGCCATTTTCTTTAAAATATTTTTCAAAGAATTGGTTTTCAAATTCACCACCATGATCACTTCTAACTTTTATGATTTTAAATTCTTTTTCATTTTGAATTTGATAGCAGAAATCAAAGAACACAAAATATGACTCATCCTTGTGTTTCAAGAATTTTACCCATGTCTATCTGCTGTAGTCATCTACAATGACCAATCCATACTTCTTGCCTATGATGGATGTAGTTTTTATTGGTCCAAATAAATCAATGTGTAGAAGTTCTAATGGCCTAGAGGAAGAGACAACATTTTTTGGTTTAAAAGAAGGTTTTGAAAATTTTCCCTTCTAACAGGCTTCACACAAACTTCTGAGTTGAACTTCAAATTAGGAAGTCCTCTAACCAGATTGAGTTTGTTAATTTGAGAAATTTTTCTCATGCTAACATGTCCCAATCTTCTACGCCAGACCCATTGTTCATCGTGAACGGTCATAAGGCATTTTACATTTTGGAATTTTAAATATGAAAGATTAATTTTATAAATGTTGTTCTTTCTCTTTCCAGAAAATAGGATTGATCCATCCTTCTGACTAACAGCCTTACATGACTTTTGATTAAAGATTATGTCATAACCATTGTCACTTAATTGACTTATGGACAATAAATTATGAGCTAATCCTTCTACTAATAAAACATTAGATATGGAAGGGAGGTTACCATTACCAATGGTTCCAGAACCAATAATTTTACCCTTCTGGTTTCCTCCATACTTCACGTCTCCTCTAGATTTAAGTTCTAGGTTTTGGAACATAGAGCTTCTTCCCGTCATGTGACTTGAGAAGCTAGAGTCCAGGTACCATGAGTGGTGTTTTAGTTTGGCTGTTAAGGATATATGCAACATAAATTATTTTCTCCTTAGATACCCATATCCTTCTGGGTCCTTTTTGGTTAGAAGTTCTAAGGTTCTGTTTGAACCTTGGTTTAACAAAAAAACTTTCAGAGTGTGACGTGTATTTAATGTTGTGTGTGTGACCAAACTTAAATTGTTTGTATAATGGTTTGTACGTGATTTTCATTTCATCAACAAATTTTGGTTTATATATTTCTTTCCCTCTGGGGGCTTTATATCCTAACCCTTTTATGTTGTTTCTAACTCCATAGATCATGGAAGCCATCTTGCTTCTGTCAATGCTTTTAGCTAGAAACTTCTGAAAACTGTAGTCATATTCTTTCAAAATATTTTTAGAACTTGAAGCATCTTCTGAGTTGGAAATTTGTTTAGCATTTTGAAAATCATTTTTGAGTTTATTGTTATTGTACTTGCAGAAAAAACCTCGTTAATGATATTTTAGGGATTTGGAAGCTCAAGTGTCGTAACTCAAGTTCCAAGCTTATGATTGTCTTGCTTATCCCGCTGGCGGGAGCCCTATTTATATCCATCCTTTCATGGAATCATCATTCCCCTTCCATAACCGCCTTGGCGCCTTAACTATGGCTTGAAGGCAGGAAGTTAACTGTTACAGCCTATGATGATTTACTCTGTAACGTCTAATAAAGGCTCTTGGAACTCTTCATTTTCCTAATTGGTAACGTCTCCCTCCACCCGAGCTTCTAACCCGGAAGTCTGGTCAAGTTATAACCCGGAATCACGCTGGCCTCCTGCGCCAAACCCGGGACCCTCGTCGGACAAGGATCTCGTCCATGAATCCGAGACCTATCCCGGGTGCCTGCAACCCTCCTTCCGGCCACCCATCTCAGCTAAGGAGTTTATGCATGATCATAAGCCCCCTTGGTCGCACGGTTTTAAACCCTTTGAATCGTGTCGACCAATCAACTTAGAAACCGTAAACCCTTAGCGAGATGTATACTCAGAGTTTTTTGAAATACTGCACGTGACTCACGTGCCTCCAGCCCAACGGTCACCTGTATCCATCATGATTACCCTATAAATAGGGAATGGCTAACTTTACGCCTTCTTTCCCTCCTTCTCATTATATCGCATTTATTCGCTCTCCAAGAAATCCTCCCCTTCATATTTCCACAAACCCTACTGCATTCTTGCTGTCAGTTGCTTCAAAAACCCCTTTCTCAGTCAATCAATCATCTACTCAGGTATCCTCTTTTCCCTTTACATTTTTGTTTTAATCCAAACATGGTCGTTATTAGAGAATGTGATGATTTTGGTCGCAAAATTCACTTAGGAAACGAGGAACGCAAAACCTTGTTTGAGGAGAGTGCATGCGAGAGATGAATGACGCTCAGAGGGTAACTGAACTAAAAAGGGTTACGGACAGGGTTTGCACTGAAGTTTTTACTTCTGACAGTGATTTTGACCCTGACTCTTCAGGTTCGGTGGAGCTGATAATGGAAACCAACAGACTGATCAAAGGAGAAGCTGTATAGGTTTCAAGCAAAGCTTGATACGAGACGTCGAAATCGCTACCCTGCGTTCTCTCTGGAACGTCTCATCTACAGGAAACGAAGACGACGTGATTTTAGAATCTTGTGAGTCCGGGGAAAGTGTTTGCATGATCCGACCTAAAGGAGTCGACTCCGAATGGTTTTACTTTTACACCGGAGTCATTGAAGAGTTTGGCATTCAATTTCCCCTTTCCGATTTTGAGACTGACATCCTCCGAACTATTAACGTTGCTCCCTCTCAACTCCGTCCCAATAGCTGGGGGTTCATCAGGGCATTTGAAGTAATCTGCCGAACCCTCTCAATAACCCCCACCGTTGGTCTGTTCTTTTCCTTTTTCGAGATAAAGAGCGCTGAACCCGGAAGCTGGGTTGCCATCAGCGGCATCCCAAAAAGAAGCTTCCTCCAAGCCTACACCTCAAACTTTAAAGGCTACAAAGAATGTTTTATCCGAGTGAAATGTGGGTCTCGGTGTCCTCAAGTTATTTATGGTGCTGATGGGCATCACAAATTCCCTCTATACTGGACTTGCGACCCACTTCCCATCTCCGGTTTCGATTATGACAGCCTGAGTGCTTCCGAGACCCTTTCCTTAGAAGTACTGGACTCCTTCAGGCCGATCAGGGTCAAGGAATTACTTGCCTTGTCTCTAGAGGAAGTCCCCGACTTCCTAGGTAAGATTTTTCCAACTAGCTTTACTCTGCCGTCTTCTACTTGTATGCTTAATCTCTTTCTTTTGTTTTATTTTCTACAGACAAAATGACTGATATGTACGTGAAAGAGCAGAAGAAGCTAATGGCCGCAACTCGTGCTGCTCGGATGGGTGATGGCGGTCCTTCCGAGACCAAGTCTAATCTGGCCGGGCTGGAAGTACGTATTCCGAAGAAGAAGAAAAACGTCTCGATTCGAGACACTGTTCCAGAGGCTACCATCATTACCGCTTCCCCTTTGAAATGCCCTGCCGAGCCCGAACAAACCACCGAGCCTATCCCGAAGAAGCTGAAGACTATCATGGGGAATGAGAACAACTCGGCCGATTGGGCTGTTTCCAATTTGCTAAAAGAGACTGGTGATAATTCCAGCCGGGCTTCCGCAGAGAACCAGTTCTGGTCTGCCAACTTCGATGGCCTCAAGTTTCTGTATGACCATCTCAACGCCACCACCGACGTGAACAAGCTGACCAACCTAGGTTCACAGTAGATCACCAAACAGTTGAGTTCGTATCTGATGAGATGTGCTGTACTTACTCGGAGTCTGTTCGAGTCTGGTGATAACATGGAGAAGAAAAAGGTCAAGCTGGAGACTGAAGTCAAGAGGCTAGCTGACAATGAGGAGTTCCTTTACAATGCCAATAACGTACTCAAAAACAAACTCTTAGAAGCTGCTAATAGCATCACCGATCTTGAAAACAAGAATTCGGAAGCCAACAGCCGGATAAAGGCTTTGGAGGACGAGCTTGCTCAGGTCAAGACTTCAGCCTCCGAGATGTCAATCAAGTTTCAAGATTCCGAGAAGTCCTGCTCTGAGCTGAAAGATGTTTTGAAGAAGTCCCAAATGGACGTGCTGGATGCCGAGGATTTGGCCTTCGACCGAGCCAAGGCTCAGGTCGCCTGTCTGTATCCCGATATAGACATCTCGGAAGTTGATTTCTTCAAGACCATCGTGGATGGGAAGCTGGTGGAGGTCGACGAAGAAGATAGCGAGGCCACAGTAAGCGAAGGAAACGCTAATGTGGATGCCAACCCCAACCCCTGAATTTCATTCTAGTTTTCACTTTTTCCGTTATGTTTTAACATTTCTGTAGTTTGTTCATCCCTTTTGGTGGATGCATTTTTGTACTCCGAATATTCGCCCTGCCGGGCTATTTCAATTGCTTTTGATGTTTTTATTAACATATCGACTTCAATGCTATGTTTTTGCTAACATGTCGACTTCAATGCTCCACCGAATGCTTATTGCGTGTATAGTTGTGAACTTTTATGTAGCATTACTAGCCCCCCGAGCCATAGGGTGTGGCGAGCAACCTTGATGGTTTGAGATAACCATATAACAATTGTTACATAGCATAGCGTACTCTCTAGGTAACCTTGGTTTCTGGAATGGAGAGGCTTTGGAGGAGCGTGAAACAATTAAGATTCTTAGCCTACATGTTTTGAAGGTTGTTAGGTAGACAGATCCTTTAAGGTTGAGCCTCTAGAGGGTGATCCGGACGGATTGAGCCAGACGGGTGACACGAAGGTTGTTCAGTAGGAGCGAGCCTTTAAAGTTCGAGCCTCAGAGGGGTGATCAAGGCAGTTCGAGCCCGACGAGGGTGACTGAAGGTTGTTCCGCATAGGAGCAGGCCTTTAAGGTTGAGCCTCTAGAGGGGTGATCAGAGGCAGTTGAGCCAGCCCGAGCGAGGGTGACACGAAGGTTGTTCAGCGTGGGAACATAGCCTTTAAGGTTGAGCCTCTAGAGGGTGATCAGAGCGGTTGAGCCCGAGGGTGACCTAAAGATTGTTCAGCGTGGAGCAGGCCTTAGAGGATTTTACCGTGGTGAGGGCGATCAGAGACCGAGCTCGGTGCGTGCTGATGGCTCCGCCGTTTTCTTTTAAGGATCGGATGTTGCAACACAATTTCATTTTATAGGTGCCTCATTAAAAACCACGGCCCTTGCCTAGGGAAAAGTACGTTTATTCTTACATTAAAATATTTAACTAAAATAAAACTTAAGATTGACAATGTTCCGGTCCTTGCAACTCGAGATCCGACCAATGTTTCCGGCTTGTGGCTCCGTTTGTAACTCCTCAAGACCTGACGGTCCCTCCCAATTGGGATCTAGCTTACCCTTCTTGGTAGGATCAGTCACTTTTCTCGATTACTAAATCTCAGCCTTAAAGCCACGTTGCTTCACCCATGAGTTGAAGCGTCGGTCATTCTTTGTTTCTTGCCACTTCGACATGGGCCGTGTCCCTTATCTCATCCAAAAGATCTGCCTCCTCGTCTAGGGCAAGCTTATTGGATTCCTCTTCAAAATGCTCCCGTCTCCAGGAGGGCAAAGTAACTTCCACTGGTATCATGGCATCGGCTCGAAACCATCTGAGAGGAGTCTCTTGAGTCGTGGTATGAACTGTGGTATGGTATCCCCACAATACCTCGTGCAAATATTGTGCCCACAACCCCTTAGCGGAATCCAACTTCTTTTTTATTGCATTTAGAATCACCTTGTTAGCAGGCTCGGCTGTCCCATTTACTGTGGGTGCTCTGAGATATGAATTTGTTTTGAATTCGAGCTCCTTGCGAATTCTACCAGAGGCACTTGCAATGCGCTCCGTTATGCGAGACAATGACCGAGGTAACCCGAACCGACAAACGATACTTCTCCAATAAAAGCGCGAACTCGATCCGAGAGATCGAGATCGCCTCGCCTCCACCCATTTAGTAAAATAATCACAGCTCTGATCGGGAACTTGTGTCCGGGGCCGAGCGGCCCTAGCATGTCAGCGATAAAAGGCCACGGGGCGAGCGGCGTCTTTGGAACTCGGACGGAGTGTGAATGATTGGAGCGAATGTTTGACATTTTGAGCACTGTGTAACGTACCCTACACAATCCTTCGTCAGAGTAGGCCAGTAATACCCGACTCTTAAAATCCGACCAGCTAGAGCTCTTCCTCCTCCATGATTTCCACAGATTCCCTCATGCACTTCCTTCATTACTATAGATACATCCCCCTCCGCCACACAACGCAACATCGGGGCTGCACGCCCTACCCGATACAACTTCCCAGATTCCATCACGAACCTGGCTGAGATTTTCTTGATTCGTTTAGCCTTCTCACTGTCCATGGGTAGCGTGTCCTGCTGCAGGTAGCGAATGATCGGACTCATCCACCCCTCTTCTTCATTAATAGCCAGGGACTCTTCCCTCTCAATGCTGGGCACGGGAAGTACCTCTCGTATGACCGACTTGTTTATCCCGGAATCCTTAGAACTGGCCAGTCGGGACAAAAGATCAGCACGGGTATTCTCCTCCCGGGCTACATGACATATCTCGAACATGTCGAACCGTCGGCTTAGGGAAACAGCTTGCTGCACATACTTTGTTAGAATAGGGTCCTTTTCCTGGAACGATCCATCCACCTGCCCGACCACCCAGTTGTGAGTCTGTTCGGACCAACAGATGTGTCACTCCGACTTCCAAGGCCAACCTCAGACCAGCCTGCAGAGCCTCATATTCCGCCTGATTATTACTCGTTGAAAACCCAAAGCGCAAGGAATATTCCAACAACATTCCTCCCGGGCCTTCCAGAACCACTCCTGCTCCGCTACCTTTGAGATTAGAAGAGCCATCGACAGACAAAATCCATCTTTGAGTAGGAGCCTCTCCCGGCGGGGAAGTAAACTCCACCATGAAATCGGCCAGGGACTGAGACTTGACACTGGTACGGGGACTGAAACTGATTTCGTACTCTGACAGCTCCACGGCCCAGGACACCATTCTTCCGGCCAGATCGGGCTTCTTGAACACTTGCTTTAGTGGGAAATTGGTCTTCACCTGGACGGGGTGTCCAAGGAAATAATGCCTGAGCTTCCGTGCAGTCGTCACTAGTGCCAATGCTAGCCTCTCAATTTTCTGGTACCTGACCTCTGCTCCTTTTAATACTTTACTTACAAAATAAACCGGGCGCTCCCCCTCTTCCGTGTCCTGGACAAGCACCAAACTGATCGCTTCGTCCGTCACCGCTAAATATAGTACCAATTGAGAACCTTCTTTGGGTCTGATTAGCACCGGGGGTGCCGACAGCAGCTGCTTTATTCCGTTGAACGCCTCTTCGCATGCCTCCGTCCACTCGAACTTGGCCCTTTTCTTAATTGCCGAGAAGAAATGGATGGACTTGTCACCTGCACAAGATAGGAAACGAGACAATGCGGCCAAACGGCCAGTTAGCTGCTGTACTTCTCGTACTGAGGACGGACTCCGCATGTCGATGACCGCCTGACACTTATCCGGATTAGCCTCGATACCCCGGCTTGTAAGCATGAAACCCAGAAACTTGCCGGCTTGAACCCCAAATGTACATTTGTCCGGGTTGAGGCGCATGTTGAACTTCCGTACTGCCGCAAAAGTCTCCCTAACGTCTGTCACATGATCTTCTCCTGCCGCAGTTTTTATCACCATGTCGTCTACATATACCTCAATATTCCGGCCAATCTGAGGAGAAAAAACCATGTCCATCAGTCTCTGGTAGGTTGCGCCGACATTCTTTAAGCCAAATGGCATAACCCTATAATAAAAGTTTTTCCGCTCAGTCATAAAAGCGGTATTCGACGCATCCGCCGGGTTCATTCGGATTTGATTGTACCCGGAGTATGCATCTAAAAAACTCAAAAGGCGGAAACCGGAGGAGCTGTCAATCAGTCGATCGATCTGAGGGAGGGGGTAAGGATCCTTCGGGCATGCTTTGTTTAGGTCATTGAAGTCTACGCACATTCTCCACTTGCCATTCTTCTTTTTCACCATAACCACATTGGACAGCCAAGTTGGGTACTGCACCTCACTGACGAAACCAGCTTTTAATAACTTCCCCACCTCTTTTGAGACAGCTTGTCCCCTCTTCTCTCCCATCTTCCGCTTCCTTTGTGAAACCGGTTTGACCCCTGGATCGATTGATAAATGGTGGCACATGATCTTCGGGTCTATACCCGGCATATCCGACGGTTTCCAAGCGAAAAGGTCTAGGTTCTGCCTTAACACCTGGACTATCTCGGCCTCCTCCTCCTTCGTTAGTTGTGTTCCCAGATGGGTGATCTGCGAGGGCAACGATCCGATCTAGACGTCCTTAATTTCTTCCTGAGGGGTAAGTCCATCCTCGCTTGACCTTTCCCTCGGATCGATGTCCACCATGCCGACCTCGTGCTTCGGAGAAGCCTCTGATGGACCCGACTTCTTCTTGGCCTTCAAACTGTCTTTATAGCATCTTCGAGCCAGGCCCTAGTCTCCGCGTACGATCCCGACGCGCCCGTTGTCGAGGGGATACTTCATGGTCAAGAATAGTGTTAATAGTACCGCCTCAAGTGCATTGAACGACGGCCGCCCGATAATGATGTTGTAAGGCGACGACGCATTAACCACCAAGTATCTAACCTGAACAGTTTTGGCATTTTCTCCATCCCCGAAAGTGGTAAGCGCAGGGAGATATCCCAGAACTTGCACCTGCTCTCCAGAGAAACCAACAAGGGTTCCGCTAAAGGGCAACAATTCATTCGGCTCAAAGCCCATTCCCTTGAAGGCTTCCCAGTAGAGGACATCCACGGAACTTCCCGGATCGATCAACACGCGCTTCACACCCCAGTCCCGGATTTGTACCTCGATCACCATGGGATCATTTTCATGAGGCAAAACCTCTTTGGCGTCTTCACCCGAGAAAGTTATCACTCCGGGATCAAACTTTGAAGTTCCGATGCGGAGTATATGCCCGGATCCACGAGCATACCTTTTCCTGGCTGAACTAGTGGATCCGCCACCCGCAAAGCCTCCTGAGATAGTGTTGAGAGTGTGCCGGGTTGATCTCGCCTCCTTCACCTCCTCCACGGCTTTACCCTTTTTCTTGGACCTAGAATCGGCGGAGTCCCTCCTCGGGACGAGTCGCGTTTGCGCGTCCGCCCAGGATCTTCCTTCACGTAGGCTGACAGCTTGCCTCTTTGCACCAACCTTTCAATCTCTCTCCGCAACTGTATGCAAGATTCTATGGTATGTCCCTTCAGACGATGATACTCGCACCATGCCTCCGGGTCACTCCCCATAACCGTATTAACAGTCCACTTACGGCTCCAAGGCTTGGCAAGCAGTTTCAAATGATTAATGTCGCGGAGGATATCTTCCCTTCTGGCATTAAGGGGTGTGAACGTCTCCCTGAGGCCTGAAGCCGACCGAGGACGTGACTGCGGCCGCTTATCCCGGGTTCATTCACGCGTGGTGGCACTGGCTCGTGGTCGGGCACGCTCATCTCGTCCGACCCTTGTCCTTAGAATCTCGACACGTTTCTCCATGTTGCTTTCTTCCCCTTCACGTAGCATTCAGCCGGGTTATGATCTCATCCATGCTTTTGGTGGCTTTTGGGCTAAAGACTCATTGATTGGCCGGCTTTAAGGCCATCTTGAAATCGACCACAAATATCTCCTGATTGGGGTGTGAGACTTTTATGGTTTCCTCGTTGAATCTAGCCATGAAGTCTCGTAGTGACTCGGAAGGGCGCTGCTTCACATTGAAGAGAGAGGTGTTGGCCACCTTGCGATGACGATTAGCCGAGAATTGCTGAATGATCTTTCGGTTGAAATCTTGGTAGCTCACCACGGATAGCAGGAAGCCCCATATACCGGTAAGGCCGACTCTAAAAAGTACCGACCATCAATTTGCACTTAAGGGAATCGGTTGCCCCAATAAGTGCCATTGTGTTGTTAACCGCAATGATATGCTCCTGGGGATCTGACTTGCCGTCATACGATGCCAGTACGGGGGGTTTGAAATTCTCTGGAACAGCATCCTCCCAGATGGCCTGGGACAAAGGCTGCGGCTCCAGAGGCTCTGTTTCGTACTCTTCCGCTTCGTCCAAACTTTTCAGCTGAAGGGCTTGGACATTGTCCTGAAGAGTTTCGTTATGCTGGCGCAGGTCATCGATCATGGCCAGCAATTGAGTTAGATCCGATGGATCCATGGTTGGTGAAGTTTGAGACATTATTACTTAGTACGTGTCTATATGTGTGTGTGTGGCCTGGGATTGATTTCACCGAGGCCCCACGGTGGGCGCCAATGTTCTTGCAGAAAAAACCTCGTTAATGATATTTTAGGGATTTGGAAGCTCAAGTGTCGTAACTCAAGTTCCAAGCTTATGATTGTCTTGCTTATCCCGGGAGCCCTATTTATATCCATCCTTTCATGGAATCATCATTCCCCTTCCATAACCGCCTTGGCGCCTTAACTATGGCTTGAAGGCAGGAAGTTAACTGTTACAGCCTATGATGATTTACTCTGTAACGTCTAATAAAGGCTCTTGGAACTCTTCATTTTCCTAATTGGTAACGTCTCCCTCCACCCGAGCTTCTAACCCGGAAGTCTGGTCGAGTTATAACCCGGAATCACGCTGGCCTCCTGCGCCAAACCCGGGACCCTCGTCGGACAAGGATCTCGTCCATGAATCCGAGACCTATCCGGGTGCACCAACCTCCTTCCGCCACCCATCTCGGCTAAGGAATTTATGCATGATCAGTTATTTTCTTTAAGCTCAGAAGTTTCTGCCTTATGTTGCTCAATTTCAGATACAAGATTTTTTCTGAGTTTCTTGTATTTGATTTTGAGTTGACTATAGGTTTTCAGAAGTTCTAAAATACTATCTTCTAACTCATTTCTAGTTAGTTCAGAAAATACCTCTTCTGACTCAGAGTCAGAGGCAGAGTCATCTGTTGTAGTTGCCATGAAAGCAAGGTTTGCACGTTCATCTTCTGAGTCGGTTTCAACTTCAGAGGATTCTGAGTCATCCCACGTGGCCATCATTCCTCTTCTCTTTTCAAACCTTTTCTTTGGTTTTTATTTTTGTATCTTGGGGAATTTGCTTCTGACATGTCCCAGTTCTTTGCATTCATAGCATTTGATGCCTTTCTTGCTGAACCTCTTATGTCCAGAAGATTCTCCTTTATCCTTAGATCTTCTGTGGTTCTTGAATTTCTTTTGCCTATATTTCTACATTTTATTTATCCTTCTGGAGATCATGGATAATTTATCTTCTGACTCCGAATCTTCAGAACTTCCATCTTCTACCAAAAAAGTATTAACGTTAAAATGTTTTGTGGATTTTAATGCAATTGACTTACCTTTCTTCTGGGGTTCAAATTCATCCAATCTCATGACTCCTCAGAGCGCTAATGAGTTCTTCTAGAGAGATTGCATTTAGATCCTTTGACACTTTGAAGGCAGTCACCATAGGCGCCCATCTTTTGGCTAAGCTTCTAATGATCTTCTTTACATGGTCAGCATTTGTATAGCCTTTATCTAGCACTCTTAGACCAGCAGTTAGAGTTTGGAACCTTGAGAACATAGCCTCAATTGATTCGCCTTTTGCCATCTTAAATGCCTCGTACTTCTGGATCAGCGCCAGAGCTTTAGTCTTCTTAACTTGAATGTTCCCTTCATGTGACATTCTAAGTGACTCAAAAATGTCATGTGCTGTGTCTTTGTTTGTGATTTCTTCATATTCTATTTTTGATATAGCACTCAACAAAATGCTTCTGGCCTTGTGATGATTTTTGTAATCAATCTTTTGTTGTTTCTCTATTGTTTTTCTATCTATCTTGTTTCCTTTTGCATCTACTGGATGTTTGTAACCATCCAACACCACATCCCATAGATCAGGATCATAACCTGAAATAAAACTTTCCAGTCTATCCTTCCAATATGCAAAATCTTCTCCATCAAACATTGGAGCTTTAGCGTTGTTATTACTTTGATCTGTTGCCATTGTGTTCTTCCCTTCTGGATCTTTTGTGACACGGTTAAGTGTTGTGCACCCAGAACCAAGAGCTCTGATGCCAATTGAAGGCTTGGAAAAACACTTAGAAGGGGGGGGGGGTGAATAAGTTTTTCTTACTTTTTAGATCTTTTACCCAAACAACAAATAAAATACTCAAGTATTTTTATCCTGGTTCGTTTGAAACTCAAACTACTCCAGTCTGTTGCACCCCAAATTTTACCCTGCTATTTTTTTACTTGCATTGTATTTATATTAAAAAACAGTCATTCACTCATTGCATTTACATCATTACGTCGTATTTAAATTGACCAAAAGTCAGTTTAAATCGATATTTGCATCGTTTTATAATTGTAAAAACATCTATTATTTTACTTCATTTATTTTTACCTCTCTGCTTGTTTAGTGCATCGTTTAAATTATTTATATGTCGATGATATCGATATTTCGGTTTTATAAGCAATTTGTTAAAGGAGGTTCGATGTGCGAAAATTAGCGGGAAAATATTTCAATTTTCATCTTTTACTCATCTTTATAAATTTACGTGTCGCGTAAATCATAAAAATGTGTTCTCCTAATTTTTGGTACATTTCGAAGACTCATTTTTAACCGTAAGCGTTTTAAAGTCGGGTATTCTTTATTATCATTTTATTTTGATTTTAACCATTTCAATAATTTTTGTTTAATTTATGAGACCCGTAGTTTATGTTAATGTGCTCATTTTATTTTTTCGGATAATTTATTGTCCGAACTTTTATCATTTTTGACAATTTTAGGTGTCTAATTTTTATCTAAAAAAAAATCAAACAAAATACTATTGGGCTTGTTAATTTTTACTAGATCCATTTTTGTGGCACATTTAATTATGAGGTCATTTTGGCATTTTAAAATATTGTTTAACCCTACTTATGTTATATATATATATATATATATATATATATATATATATATATATATATATACGTGTGTGTGTGTGTTATATTGTTACAAAGGGGAGACCAAAAATATAAACAAAAGCAGTAGGGTAGCGAATCACCTTACACACACACCTTCTTGATCCATACTCCCTGTTCTTGCTCCCCCAACGTATATCTCCATAAAAACACCTCCATCGCCTTCATACTCCATTTCCTTCATCCATTCACCGGTCAACCATTCCAACAATGCTCAAGCCCTGTTCCTCCATATCGAACAGACACACCGCCTTTCATCGACCTCGCCGTTAACCCCCTTTCATCTGTCTCGCCGTACAACCTCCCTGTTTCTGCAGTTTCCTCCATCTCACACCATAACCCTCACCATCTTCATCCTTTCCTATAACCTCCGTTCACCGCGATTTACTCCCTCCGTGAAAACTCTCACAGTCACCGTCCTTCTCCATCGCTGTCATCCTCTCCAACTGCTTCTTCCACTCTTCCGCCTTACTCCCGCAACAACCATCGGAGCCCCCCGTTCATTCCTTCTGTTTACCCTGTTCCTTCCCTTCGCAGCCTCCATCAGTCGTCACTCTCAACCTCGCCGGAAATAGCTCTCTTCTTCGCCTATACTATCTCTTTGTCCGTTTAGTTTCCATGAAGCCATTCGTCGACAACAACGATACTTCTGAGCAGTTAAGCTGTGTTGCCACTTTTTGGTTGGTAAGATTCCCTTCTTCTTTCATTTAATCTAAATATTTGTTTCATGATAGGAATGGTGATAAATTTGGTGAATGTGTTGATGATCTGTTGATATTTTGTGAAGTAAATCTTGCGATAACTCCGTGAATGAAATTGTTTTGACGTTATCTTTCTATTGATTCAACTTTTAAAGAAAAAATTGAGATAATAACTGATTAATTTTCCTTGAGCCATTATACTGTTGATATTATGTGTGTTAAGAATTTTGTGTTTGTATATTCAAGTTTAAGTAGAACAAGGACACGATACCAACGTCCATTTTCCATTTTTTTTTATTTTGTTAGAACAACTTGTATTTCCAATAATCTTGTAATTATTTTGGTGGAAATTATTTTAATGTGCGATATGGATAACAATACTACTCTATGCTAAGTCCACTTAATAGATTACTCTATGCTAAGTCCACTTAATAGATAAAAAATGGTTAGATAGTTCAATATAGTGTGGTTCATCTTTTTTAAAATAATTTTTGTTATAGAATGTTTAATTGTTATTTGACTGTGCACATGATTGGAATGAATTCTATGGAACGTTTTTTTATTGTATAACTGCTGCCCGAAATTCTGTTTACGGGTTTATAGCTTGGTTTTTAACTTAATTTTCTTTTATGTTGTTGTGTGAATTTTTGCTTCTTGTTTCATTTGTGGTTTGTAAGCCATGTTTATCTTTGAGTTTAATTGATGGAATACACTTGAAACAATGTATTAAATGCTGATTTTTTTTGTGTGATTGCATTGAGTAATAACGTGAATCTTTGGTTCCTGAAATGTTCATTTGTCATACAAGTTTCATTCTCACTTTTATCCCACTCATGTTACTAATATGTTTGCTATTTGTGTAGACATTCGAGGATTGTTCAAAAAAAGCATTCATTTTCTTTTGATATTGACATTACTGTTTTTTATCTAACATTTAATATTTAGTAATGTACATACAATATACTTAGCATTTTTTATTTTTTATATTTAATACTGTAAATATAATTATACATGTTTTTTTATTTCTTATATTTATTATTGTAAATATACATATTTTATTTATTTCTTATATTTAGTATTATATATATATATACTATATACATATTATTTTTATGCTTTATCTATTCATCGGTAAATAAATTCGAATTATGCTATAATATAGTAGTTGCATGTCTTAGATTTAATTTCATAAATTTATTCTAAAGTTAACTAATCTAATAAAATACAATAATTAATTAATATTTAAGTTTTACCGCATTTAGTTTCTATCTGTATGTTTTTAACATAATCAATTTACCGTTTTCTTTTTTTTAATTTCAATTTATCCCCATTTGAAAAATTGTATCCCAATCCCCTTGTTGCATTATAATTAATTTACCGCTTTCTATTTTATTTTGTAATCCCCATTTATAATTGATGTATCCCTCTCCCAAAAACAATTCTTGTAATAATTATCTAGTGCACATTTATTTTATTTTAATTTAACTGTCACTTACACAAAACCAAAAAAAAACTTTTTTAAACTAATAATTGTAAATCATTTTAAACCCGTAAGTCGACAAAGCTACGAAGCGTCGCGATGACCACACATGCACACATGTACGCTTGATCCTGGGCCTGCTTACAGTGAGCCTATTTCGATCAATTGTTCCAATTGGTCGTCTTAGTAGACTAGCCCACTTTGCTAGTACACGTGTAATTTAATTGTTTTATACTTAGGTTGGCCACCTTGTATGGACTTTGTCGATTTTATTTGCTATTTATAATTATTCGTTTCTCCTCCATCTCCCGCACATTGATCATAACCTGATTCTTTCTCCATTCACCAAACCCTTAAAACACTTTCATATTAAATTAATTAATTGAATTTGTTTTCAAAAATGAATTTCATAAAAAATACTTGGATGAGATTTGTTTTAATTGTTAGATGTTAGCCTAACGATTTAAACAAATCGAAGTTTCTAGTTTGTTAGATGATAGCCTAATAAACTAAAAACTTCTATCCATGTTCTAAAACAAGAAATATAGTGTTATGGTATTTAATTAAATTGTTGGATGATAGCCCGACGATTTAATTAAATTTAAAGTATTTGGGCCATTAGATGATAGCCTAATGACTTAAATACTTTTATTCCATACATTTAATAAATGTGAACTTTGTTTCACCTCACCCTTTTCTTAATAAAGATTTTGGATGAGAGAGGATTGGTCGAGCTCACTCACCAATTTCGAGTATTCGAATCGTTAGATGATAGCCTAACGTTTTGGTACTTGTCATCCCCAACTTAAAATCAATCCCAATTCATTCAAACTTCTTTTGTGCGCTCTAAGCACCTTTTACCTTTAAACCCTTTTTTTCAAGATTAAACATGATTCATTTTATAATTGAGATGCTTCTTCCTCTATTCCCAAGGTTTTCGACTTCTCCACTTGAGTACTAGAGGTGTTCTCAAACCCTCCCTCATGTTAGTGCACAGTCCTTTATTCTTTATCACACCTTGTGGACGTTAGACGAGTCCTCTCCTTTAAAAATGACGACTTGTCTTTTCATTTAAAATAAATCAACAAACAAACATTTTCTAGCTGAACTACGGCGCTCTGATTTTCCCATTGCACGAGGGAGTACGTAGGCACTAAGTCTTACGATCAAAGGCGAGAAAAAATAATAAAAACATTTCTTCTCCCTTTCTTTCTCCTTTCAAACCTTAGAAGATCGTAAACTTTCACATTAACACACAAACACACTTTGAACTAAATGGGTACCATCGAGTACGATGGATGTGAGGGGTGCTAATACCTTCCCCTTGCATAACCAACTCTCGAACCTATATCTCTTAATTTCGTAGACCGTCTTATCCTTATCTCTCGTGGGTTTTATCTATATTTTCCCATTCTTCTTTTAGAACAAATAAAATTAGGTGGCGATTTCACTGTTTTTGAAAATTTAAATGTTTTTTTTTGAAAAAACGAGTTGCTTCACAGTCCACTCGTCAAGGTGATTTCGCCTCTCTCAACGACGACTTAATCCACTATAATCAACGATTACAGAGTGCACTACCCAACCGGTGTGAATAACTTCCTCTAAGACTCACTAGTCCTAGCCCTCTCAAGAACACTAACCCAACTGGTCTTCTCAAGGAACGAACCTCACAACCAACCATTGTGACTAACACCTCTAAGACTCAACTAGTCCTAGCCCTCTCAAGAATTCTGACCCAAACTGGTCTTCTCAAGGAATAACTATCAAAATGTTAATTTTGACCGAATGTGTACAATAATGCTTCTAGAAAAGCTATTCTTCACTAAGTGAAGTTTACACACAAATGAAGCTCAATAAATAGTAAACTAATTTACAAAAAATAATTCTTTGTACTTGCAGTGTGAGTTTACTTTGGAAATGATTTTTGCAAGCTGTTAGAAGTTGATGTGAGTTGTTCGTATATTGTTCTTGTGTAAGTTCTCTTTGAATTGTTGAATACTTCTTTGAATTTGAATTCCTTAAATAGTGCTTCCAGAATCTGTCCGTTGCTAGTAGCGTGTCTTGGATAATGGAAAAAAGTAATTATGAATTTGCTTAGCTTCACGTGACTTGCTTAACTTTACTTGATTTGCTTGCTAAATATTTCTTGGAAGTTGAACCACTCAAGTATTTCTTTTCTTCGCTCAGTGGGTTTACGTTACTGTTGACAGGTTTTATCTTTTAGAAGATAACGTTCATATTGATAATGATCTTCTATAAGCCTTGTTAGAATATCTTCTCATCAGAACCTCTATTGGTGCTTCTAACAGAAATTTACTCTTGCCTGCTTCTATCAGAAGTTGCGTTGTGCTTGCTTCTATCATAAGTTGCAATGTGCTTGCTTCTATCAGAAGTTGCGTTGTGCTTGTTTCTATCAGAAGTTGCGCTATGCTTGCTTCTATCAGAAGTTGCGCTGTTTTTGCTTCTATTAGAAGTTTCACTGTGCTTGCTTCTATCAGAAGTTCTATCTTCATTAGAACTTCTAATACTTCATGATCTTCTGTTAACCTAATTAACATCTTCTATTCAGAACATATTTTTGGTGATTCTTATTAGAGGTTGCGCTTTGCTAGCTTCCATCAGAAGTTGTATTTTATTATTTACTCCAGAAGCTTTCTTTTCAGTGTGTCTTCCAGAAGTTCTTTGCTCAGAACTTCTAAGGCTCGTTTCTACCAACAGTTGCTTTGAGCGTGCTTTGTCTAGAAGTTCTGTCTCATTCGAACTTCTAAGGTATGTTTCTTTCAGCAGTTGCTTTGAGCGTGCTTTGTCCAGAAGTTCTTCTCTCATTAGAACTTCTAACTTCATCTTTTGCTCAGCATGATATATTTTCCATTTTTGCGCTAGAGTCAGAACATCTTCTAAAATGAAACATGTACAAGTCAGAGTATCATATTTATTCATACAAAATTTTATTATGCTTATTATCATCAAAAATTTAATATATATTATTAGAAACAATCTTTGTTCTAACACTATTTCTCAAGACAATCCACATCTCCATACTCAAGAATTTCTCAATGGTTGACCAGATGAACCCTCTCCTGAGCAATCAACCCACAACTAGGGTTTGCTTCTCTCAAGACAAGATCAAGTTATATTACCTCAAGTGGTCATAATACCTCCTCATATGTCTCAAGGGATCACTATATCAAGTTTCAAGCCTTACAACTCAAGTTTGCTCAGTCAATTGCTCAGATGGTTGAAAATCAATTATATTGGACAAAAAGTCAACTGTAGTCAACATATAGTCATACTTCATCATTTTTGGTCAACACCAATATTTTGAAGTCACATTCATCATATGATCAAGGGTAGATCATGATTCATCAAGAAAAGTCAAGATTTGCTCAAAAGTCAAAGTTTCCAACTTAGGGTTTTTAGACAAAAAGTCAACAGAACTTTGACCAGGCATAACTTTCACATACTTTATCAGAAATTTTTCCACCCAAAATCATTTTGAAGAGAATTCAATTCTCTACAACGTTATGTTTACCAAGCTTTGGCCAAAAATGCATCATTTGAGAGTTATGGATCAAAACATTAGAGGTCCTTCAAAAAGTCAACAAGAAGTCATCTTTTTGCAAAGAAGTGTACATGAAAATGGAAAATTCAATTAAGATTAAACCAAAAGGAGTGTTTAGAGGATATCTTAAGATTTCTAAAAAGTCCAAGAACACCCAAAAATGTTGAAAATTGAACAAGATACAAATTGTTCAAGTTTGGCATTTTTGAGGAGGTGCATAAAGAGAAATACTTAGCAAATGCAAATATTTTCCAAATGGGCCTAAGATTTCATGATCCAAACCTAATCTTGGCATTATCCATGGCCTGAAAACTCAAGTGCACGCCCATCCTTTATTAATTTGATTTATTTTTTATTTTAATAATTTAAATTCAATTTTAATTAAATAAAATACAAAGGTAAGAGTTAAGATGAGTTAGGCCAGATTTCTACTTGTCTTGAGGTCCAAGATAACCCATGCTAGATGGAAATATCGTGCACCATGCATTAAGGCAAGATTGAGCCACTTTTGGAAAGTTTTGATAAAATTTTCAATGGAATATTTTTGCATTCAAGACAATATATTTCCTCTCAATTCTTGACCTATTTCTTATGCTCTATATATACTCTACACATTCACAAGCAATAGAAAAAGGGAATCCATGCCTCCAAACACGAATCCTTGCCTCCACAAACAACCCTAAATTCACAAAAATTCTCTAGAAACTTGCATTTTCGAGTTTCAATCTCCAGCCATCCATATTCAATTCCAGACGTCAATTCTTGTTCCTGGGGTAAGCTTAGGTAAGTATGGATCATCATCCATATCCCCAACACGCTGAAACTCATTGTACATGACTCATACTTTCATTATTTTTTCTGTTTATCGTATTTCAAATTATAGGATGTTTTAATTTGTTCTTGAAGGCTTGGAAAAACACTTAGAGGGGGGGGGGGTTGAATAAGTTTTTCTTCTTTTTGATTCTTTTACCCAAACAATAATACTAAAATAATCAAGAATTTTTATCCTGGTTCATTTGAAACTCAAACTACTCCAGTCCACCCGTCAAGGTGATTTCGCCTCTCTCAACAAGGACATAATCCACTATAATCAACCGATTACACTGCACAACCAACTGTTGTGACTAACTTCCTCTAAGACTCACAAGTCCTAGCCCTCTCGAGAATACAAACCCAACTGGTCTCTCAAGGAACAACTCTACACAAGCCAACTACAAGTGACTAACACCTCTAAGACTCAACTAGTCCTAGCCCTCTCGAGAATACTGACCCATCTGGTCTCTCAAGGAACAACTATCAAATAAATGATATCTGACTGACTATGACAATATTGCTTCTAAAAAGCTTTTCTTCACAAAGGGAAGTTTACACAATTTTTAGCTCAACAGTAAAGAAAACTGATTTCAAGTATTGACTTTTTATTTTGGCGGCGTGAGTTTTCTAAGAATGATTTTTTGTAAGTTGTTGTACTGTGTTGTTGATAGTTGTTTTCTTCTCCTTTTAATTTGAATGCCTTATATAGTGCTTCCAGAAATTTTCTGTTGCATGTAGCGTGTCTTAGATACTGAAAAATGTAATTGTGACTTTGTTTAGCTTCACGTGATTGGCTTGCTAAATAATCCTTGGAAGTTGAACCACTCAAGTATTTTGTCTTCTTCGCTCAGTAGGTTAATGTTACTGTGGCTGGTTTTGTCTTGTAGAATACGACGTACATATAGATAATGATCTTCTGTAATCCTTGTTAGAATATCTTCTTATCAGAATATTTTGTTGGTGCTTCTATAAGAAGTTTACTCTTGCCTGCTTCTATCAGAAGTTACTTCTAGCTTGCGTGACCAGAAGTTCTATTCTCATTAGAACTTCTAATACTTCATGATCTTCTGTAAACAAACATCTTCTAATCAGAACATTCTTTTTGTGCTTCTTATCAGAGGTTTGCGCTTGCATGCTTCTATCAGAAGTTGCTTCTAGCGTGCGTGACCGGAAGTTCTACTCTCATCAGAACTTCTAATTTCATCTTTTGCTCAGCATAGTGTAACATTCCATTTTAGCACTTGAGTCAGAACATATTTTGAAACTAAACATAAGCATGTCAGAGTGTCATATTCATCAGAGGATCATAACATTTATACAAAATTTATTATACTTGTTATCATCAAAACTTTACCGAAATTTTGTATATGATAAAAAAATATCTCCCCCTGAACTAATTACCGAAAATAAATAATTGCAAGAATAGAACTTCCCTGAGATTTTTCTTTTCTTCCAGAGTTTACTTTCCAGAGTGTTGATTTCAGCACTTGGTCTTTTGAGCTTTTCAGAATTTTCTTTTAGAGCTTAGCTTTTTCTGCATACTTCAGAAGCAAGTACACTTTTATATTTGTTAGAAATGTAGAAATGTTTGACATTTAGTCCTGGTAATTGCTATTATTTATCAATTCAAAATCTCAAGATTTTCTCCCCCTTTTTGTCATAATAAAAAATGCATAAGTTTAAAAAGATAATGAATAGTAAGCCAAAAAGTACTTATAACATTAATGAAATAAGACGGGGACAAAAGATTGTCACAAAGACAAAAGTTACAAAACACTTAGAAATTTAAAAACAAAAAAATGCATTCATGGATGTTTTGAAAAGACAGAAGTTCTAGGTTGGGCGTGCAACTAGGGAAAGCAGAAGATTCTTGATCTCAGCAGCAGATTCTTCTTGCTTCTGCATCCAGGTTTTGATTTCCTGATTGGTTTCATCTTGCTTGTCCAAACGTGCTCTGACAACCTCATTTTCTTGCTTCTTGAGCTCCTTCAGAGTTTCCAAGACAACAGAAGTAGAATCTACATCTTCTATGGAAACAGACTTAGAAATTGAAGTAGTATTTCTGGGGCAGAAGGTGTTTGAGAACAAGGTGTTAAGGTCAACCATCAGAGTCATCACTTTCTTCCTAGCTTCTCTTGGATGAAAACTTAGAGGTTTATATAACACAAGATCTCTAGAGTTTGGATCAGCAACTTCTGGTTCTGAGGATTCATCATCAGAGATTTCCATATAATCAGTAGGTGGTTGCCATAGAGCATTGTCCAATTATAATAGTGGCTTCTTACTCCAAATGTTGTATACAACCTTCTTCAAACCTTTCAAACACTCAGAAAATATCTCATAAGTATGAGAAAAGCACATCTCTTTGAGTGTAAGGGATTCCACAATGAATCTCCTTCTGAAGGTGTTCCACAAGTCAGAGGATGATAGGGACTCAAATTATTTTCCAGATCATCCTTCAGCAGTTCCATCCAATTCAGCATTTCTTTTTCAAATTTATGCAAGCGTAATGCACATTGGTCTTTGTGGGTAGGGAATGAAGATTTACTTGTGTCCTCATAAATTCTGGGGAATTAAAAGTTTCTGCATATGTAAGTCTTGGAGTTGGAACAAGTGTTTGTCCATCAATTTCTGGGGGTTTGGATTTTGATGTTCTGGTGAGTGAGATGATGAAGGATTTTCTGGATAGTGTGGAGGTGGAAGAACTGTAGTTGTGGTTTGTTCTGGAGTGGGGGTTCATTTTGGAATAGGAGTTTGTAAAAGTTTAGGTGATGGAGTTGATGGAAGTTCTAAGGTAGTTGTTGGTTGTTCAAAAGTGTTTGTGGGTTGAGGGTTTTTGAAGAGAGAAAAAAGTAAGCAGTAATGCATAAAAGGGTTTTGAAGAGTGAAAAGTAACAAATGAATTTTGAAAGAGTTTTTAAAGAGGTTACGCATGCAAATGAACGTTTAAAAGAAATAATTAAGAAAACTAAATCAAATTTTAATCATCACACGCATTAATGGCGTCTGACAGTTGGAGGGATTTATCGAGATTTGAAGAGATTGAACAGTTACCTAGAAGTTGCATGTCAATAGCTAGCACGCATGTGGGTAACCTAGCAGAAGTTTTGAAACACGTGTTCAACTTCTGGGTTACAGCGTTACAACTGTTTGATATAATGAACTTCTGACCATACTTAGCAATGAAACGTTTTGAAGAGTTTCAGAACTTCTAGATATGGTTTCTAACTTAACTTCTCTTCTAACTTCTGAAGAGATGTTAACTAGAATATTCATATAAAACAGAACTTCTGACTATATTGATTTTGAACAGAATTTCATTCAGGGAAAATTTCCATACTAATATTTTTCAAAATAAATTTAAACCTATCTTCAGAAAGTGGTTTAGTAAAATATCAGCCCACTGATGATCTGTATCAACAAAGTTTAAAGTTAAAAATCCTTTATGAATATAGTCCCTAATGAAATGATTTTTAATTTCAATATGCTTTGGCTTTGAATGTAAAATAGGATTTTTAGAAAGGCAAATAACAGAAGTATACTCGCAGAAGATAGGGAGTCTTACACTCATACAGATGATAATCTTCTGGTTGACTATTTATCCAGAGCTTCTACAAATGCTGGAACTTTTGAGTTGTAATTTTGTTTTGTTTCTCCAGAGGTTGGCACTGAACTTCTGTTCCATTTCCTGTAGTTCTAGATCCACTTATTCTTTTCTTCTAGTTACCTCCAAGTTTAAGTTCCATACTTTGGAACATAAACCTTCTTCCCATCATGTGTAGCTAGCATCCAGAGTCCAGGTGCCAAGGTTGGTGTTTCAACGTCACCTTTAAGGATATCTGCAACATTGATTATTCTTTCTTTTGGTACCCATATCCTTCTGGGTCCTTTCTGGTTAGTGTTTCTAAAGTTCTGTTTGAACTTTGGTTTAACATAAAAACTTTCATTATAGGATGTGTATTTAATATCATGTGTGTGACCAAACTCAAATTGTTTGTGCAGTGGTTTATATGTGATAATCATTTCATCAATAGATTTGGGTTGATATACTTCTTTCCTCCTGGGGGTTTCATATCCTAATCCCTTTCTATTATTTCTACTAACTCTATAGATCATTGAAGCCATCTTACTTCTATCTATGCTTTTAGCCAGAAACTTCTGAAAGCTATAGTCATATTCTTTTAAAATATTTTTGGTACTTGAAGCACTATCTGAGTTGGAAACGTTTTGAGCATTTTGAAAATCATTTTTAAGTTTAATATTATTTTCTTTAAGCTCAGAGTTTTCTGCCTTAAGTTGCTCAATTTTAGATACAAAATTCTTTCTAAGTTTCTTGTATTTGATTTTGATTTGACAATAATTTTCAAGAAGTTCTGATAGACTATCTTCTAGTTCAGTTCTAGTTAGATCAGAAAATACCTCTTTTGTCTCAGATTCAAAAGCAGAGTCATCTACTATAGTTGCCATAAACGCTAGATTTTCATGTTCATTTTCTAAATTAGTTTCAGCATCAGAAGATTCTGAGTCGTCCCATGTGGTCAGAGCTTTAGTTTCTTTTACTTGGGCATTTCCTTCATGAGACATTTTGAGAGACTAAAAAATGTTATGTGATGTATCTCTGTTTGTGATCTTCTCATACTCTAATTTTGATATAGCACTTAACAAAATATTTCTGGCTTTATGATGATTTTTATATTCTGCTTCATGTGCCTTGTCCATAGCTTTCCTTTCAATCTTGTTTCCATCTCCATCTACTGGATGTTTGTAACCATCCAACACCATATCCCATAGATCAAGATCATAGCCTGAAATAAAGCTTTCCAGTCTATCCTTCCAATACTCAAAGTTTTCTCCATCAAACATTGGAGATTTAGTGCTGTTGTTATCTGTTGCCATCTTGTGTTTTTCTTCTAGATCATTATCTGACACTGTTAAGTGTTTGCACCTAGAACGAAGAGCTCTGATGCCAATTGTAGGCTTGGAAAAACACTTAGAAGGGGGGGGGGGGTTGAATAAGTTTTTCTTCTTTTTTCTTCTTTAACCCAAACAACAATACTAAAATACTCAAGGATTTTTATCCTGGTTTGTTTGAAACTCAAACTACTCCAGTCCACCCGTCATGGTGATTTCGCCTCTCTCAACGAGGACTTAATCCACTATAATCAACCGATTACATGCACAACCAACTACTATGACTAACTTCCTCTAAGTTTCACTAGTCCTAGCCCACTCGAGAATACTGACCCAACTGATCTCTCAAGGAACACCTCTGCACAAGCCAACTACAAGTGACTAACACCTCTAAGACTCAACTAGTCCTAGCCCTCTCGAGAATACTGACCCAACTGGTCTCTCAAGGAATAACTATCAAATAAATGATATCTGGCTGACTGTGTACACTATTGCTTCTAAAAAGATTTTCTTCACAAAGTGAAGTTTACACAAAAAATTTAGCTAAACAGTAAAGAAAACTGATTACAAGTATTGACTTTTTATTTTGGCAGCGTGAGTTTTCTAAGAATGATTTTTTGTAAGTTGTTATACTGTGTTGTTGAGATTTATTTTCTTCTCCTTTGAATTTTAATGCCTTATATAGTGCTTCCAGAAATTCTCCGTTGCATGTAGCGTGTCTTGGATACTGAAAAATATAATTATGACTTTGTTTAGCTTCACGTGATTTGCTTGCTAAATAATACTTGGAAGTTGAACCACTCAAGTATTTTGTATTCTTCACTCAGTAGGTTAACATTACTGTGGCTGGTTTTGTCTTATAGAAGATGACGTACATATAGATAATGATCTTCTGTAAGCCTTGTTAAAATATCTTCTCATTAGAACATTCTATTGGTGCTTCTATCAGAAGTTTACTCTTGCCTGCTGTCATACCCCAAAATTTGCCCTCCTATTTCTCAAGACATTCCATACATCTATGCTCAAGGATTCCTCAAGAGTTGATCAGAAAAACTCTCTCCTAGACAATCAACCCAAACTAGGGTTTGGTATTTCTCAGATCCAGATGGACTTCCAACATCTCCAAGGGTCATCATGCCTCCTCATATGCTTCAAAGATTCTCCATGTCAATTTTCAAGCCTCACAAGTCAAGTTTCCTCAGACAATTGCTCAGATGGTTGAAAATCAGTTGTATTGGTCAAAAAGTCAACTGTGGTCAACATACAGTCAAACTTCATGATTTTTGGTCAACATCCTCATTTTGAAGTTACATTCATCATTTGATCAAGGGTTGATCATGATTCATCAAGAAAACTCAAGATTTGCTCAAAAGTCAACTTTCCAAATTAGGGTTTCTTAGTGAAAAGTCAACCAAACTTTGACTGAGCATAACTTCTTCATACTTTCTCAGAAATTTTTCCACAACCTCTTGTTTTGAAGGAAATTCAATTCTCTACAACTTCATGTCTCACAAGAATGTCCAAAAAATGCTTCATTTGGAAGGTATAGGTCAAAACATTACAGGTCCTTTTCAAAGTCAACAAAAAGTCAACTTTTTGTTTTGAAGATATATTGAGCATGGAAACTCCAATTGAGATGAAACCAAAGAGGTTGTTTAGAGGACTCTTAGAGATTTCCAAAAAGTCCAAGAACTCTAAAAAATATGGAAAATTGAGCAAGATACACTATTCAGAAGTTGGGCAATTTTGGACAATTGCATAAAAGGACAATTTGGTCAAAATGCAAAATTTTCCAAATGGGCCTATAATCTTTTGATCCAAACTTGTTCATGACATTATTTGTGACCCATAAATGCTTGGCCATGGCAATTTTCTATTTTATTAATTTATTTTTGAATTTTAGAACATTTAATTCAAAATTAAATTATATAAAATATGAAAATAAGATATTTTTTCAAGATGATTGGATTTTTATCTTACTTGAGGTCCAAGATAGCCCACCAAGCTTGCCAATTTCGTGATTTGCTTGCACATGGAAGGAAAATCAAATTTTCAAGAAAATTTGATTTGTTTTAAAGAGAAAATATCGCACATTCATTACTCAATCTTTTTTCACTCTCTTTGCCATCCTAATTCACTCTATAAATACTCAGCATTATGCACAACAAGTGACACGAAACCCTAGCTCAAAGCATAACCCTTATTTTGCCAAATTTTTTCAAGAATTGTCAATTTTCGAATTATATTTTCCAGCCATATTCAGCCCTCAAAAACCACTCCATTGTCTTCAGGAGGTAAGTTTGAGTAAGTACACACCCTTGCCAATGGTTAAAACAAGCTGAATCGATGCATATACATACATACATATTTCAAACTTTTTTTGATTTTTGCATTTTATCATTCTGCGTGTTTCCATTGATTCTAATGCTTTTAATGTGTTCATGAGGTTCTATGGAAGAGATCTGGGCGGTCGTTCGAAAGCTTGCACGTAGAAAACACGTTTTGCCATACTTAGGGTTTCTAAACTGATGAGCTTCGAACAGGCTTGTGCAAGCATTTTTAACTGAAACTGACATCACCATTGGACTCGGAAGGGTCGATTTAGGGGGATAGGGCCCTCCTTTTCTGTTTATTGCTCGTATTTTGCATGATCCAAGAATCTCCTCGCCGGAGAAGACGACCGGAGCTAGGGCTCCGGCGTCGTTGACTTGCTCTGACCGGTTGACGGCTTGCGTGGCGCGATGGGTAGCTCTGATTCGCTCGTTCATAAGTGACCTGGTCCCACACGGCTGACTGTGTTTTGACTTGGCATCCATGACACGTTACCACTTTTAAACCATTGATTTCAGCTTTCCAAACACAAAGAACGCGTTGTCCCAGTGGTAAAGGCGTTGGCAAGCAAAGATACTCCTCCAGGTCCCCAGTTCAACTGCTGCCAGGACCAGTTTTGCATTCTTTTTACAAACTTCATGTTTTTTTCAATTATTTTCATATTTTCTATTTATTTAATATTTTCATGCAATTTTAATTTAATTTTCAGAATTTTTATTATGCATTTCAAAATACCAAAAATATTTTTCTTTTTGCATTTATTTGCATAAAATGTTTATTTAATTTATAAAATTAAAAAATATTATTTTGCATGCATATTTAATTTTATTTCTAATTTATCATTTAAATCACTTTTAATTAGTTTTTAATTATTAAATTGCATCCAAAAAATCCCAAAAAATTATTTTAGCATATTTATGTTATTTCCAGCATGAAATATTTTTCTCATTTAAAAATTTGCATTTTTACTAACATTTTCCTCTTATCCGATTTTCTCGTATTTTCCGATTTCTCATCTTTTCACAGGTTATCCCGTTTCGGACGATTTCTTTTTACCGTTTTCTTTTTTCCAATAATGTAATTGCTCAAGGGATGTAATAGTTAATTAGGCTTTTATTTTCTGCATTCTTAAATTATGTATCTGCCCCAAAGCCATGTAATAGCGTAGGACATTTATCTTTCCGCATCTTTACATTCCCGCATTTTAATTTCCGCACCCTATAATCTGCTAGTAACTAGGCGTGTATGGCAAGATAAAATTAAACGTAGCTCACTCTAATTCCAAGATAAGATATGTGAATTCAACACACTCTTTCACACACGCACCCCTTAGGGTAATTCTCTCTCGTTGCCTTTACGAATACAAATGGTCATGTCCCTCGAACGTAGAGGTATCCTAGCACCGTTACCTTCAAAATAAATCATCATAGTCCCTTCGATGCAAAGATCATAAGACCCACGATGTAGCCTCCGAATACATGATCTTGACCCTCGATTGTCGCCTACGAAAAATGATGATAGTCCCTTCGAATATGCTAGGATACTTCCTACAAGTTGCCTTCTATGACCATCCGATGTCCCTTCGAATGTCCCGCTCACATCCAACGAATGGGGTTACCTACCAACTAATGGTATGGATAGCACTATTCTAAAGGAAAGTAAAATAACACGAAAACGACCAATTCTGAGTAGGTAATAAGACTTTTAGTTGCTTGCTCTATCAAAATACTTTTCACACCACACACTTTTGTCAAAGTTCAAACTCTTTTCAAAACGAAACATTTCCGAACACTTTGTATACATTCCTACATGAATCATTACAAAGTCAAAGCGAAATGCCTTTTCAAAACATTTTTGTCAAACACACAGAAAGCACTTTTTGAAAATGATCTAGAAAGCAACTAAGAGCCCGTAGAAAACTACGGATGGAAAGGGGTGCTAATACCTTCCCTTTTCATAACCTTCTCCCTTACTCAGAATCTAACGAAGGTCTTTTCCTGTTCTTTTCACCTTCCTTTAATTGGATAAAAGAAAAGTCGGTGGCGACTCTTGCTATCCGCACATTTGCGATACAAAAACAACTAAAAGTCAGTTCACCGTATTACAGAACTGGCGACTCTGCTGGGGAGACCCTTAAAGAGAGAATGCCTTAGGGATTTCTAGATCACCTTTATTGCTTTTTGTTTGACTTGTATGCTTTATCTTTAAGGGTTGCTTGGGTATTATATTTGTGGGGGATCCTAAACCCGAATCTGGGTTTCCTTTTAGGTAAGTAGCAATAAATCGTCGCGACCGTTAGACGTATATCGAAACAGTCAACATGATGGCTACGTTAGCGTGACACTTTGGATGTCCTGATACTCTTCATTTCCAAGTTGAGGATAGTATTTGGCTTCTGCGTGGTGTCATCAAGCGCTAACTAAACTTTTAGAACCTTAATTGACCCATCTTGGCCATTAGAAGGTAGTGAGATGGCCGACTTTGGTATAGACCGAGGTTGGCTGATACTCGATGCTACGCTCATTAAGATCCGAATTTTGGGATATTTTCGGTCGACCACTTGGTAGTCGTATTGAAATAAACGCCTACGAGAAAGATCAATGATATGAGATTCCTAGAACCCGGTTACTATTATAGGACAGGATGAACAAACTCAAACTTTTGGTGGGGTAATCACCTATACCTCATGCTAGCCTTAAACCTAGGCTCATTGTGTGAATTGTTTGTGTGTGCCAAACATGACATCATGATATCATCTGCATTGCATATCATTTCTAACCATTTCAAGGACCTAGGGATTTATCTTTGCTCTGTTTTGTAGGTATTATGGCTTCTAGAAAGACTATCCGAATCAACTTCATGGGTATACCTTCTCAACTCAAAGAATTGGTTTCAAAAATTCCCGATCATGCTCAGTTCATCAAAAGACATGGTTATCTACTTGACTTGGTTATCTCCGGTTTTGAAGAAGATATGATGCATGTCCTATTCCAGTTCTTTGATCCGAAACACCATTGCTTTACGTTTCCAGATTATCAGTTGGTTCCTACCTTGGAAGAGTTCTCTAAGCTACTTGGGATACCTATTCTTGACCAAATGCCATTCACCGGTCTAGAAAAGGTTCCTAAGTACGAAGACATTGCATCATCCTTACATCTAAAGCGCTCAGACATTGAAGCCAATTGGGAAACCAGAAGTGGAGTTAAGGGTTTACTTGCTAAGTTCCTGATAAAGAAAGCCCGAGAATTCCTCAAAGTTATGAGTTTCCATGCATTTGAAGACATTGTGGCCTTGCTGATTTATGGTTTGGTTCTATTCCCTAACTCGGATCAATTCATAGATGTCAATGCCATCAAGTTATTCCTTACCCGCAATCCAGTGCCTACCTTACTTGGGGATATCCTACATTCTCTCCATACTCGTACTACTAAAAGACAAGGAACTCTCATGTGTTGCATACCGTTACGTTCTAGGTGGTTTATTTCGCACCTTCCTCCATCAGTTTTGAAGAACGAACAAAGATTGAAGTGGTCTCAAAGGCTAATGTCACTCTCTCATTCAGATATCCGTTGGAATCTTTTCTCTCAAAAGGATTTCACCTTCATTGAGCGTTGTGGAGAATTCCCTAATGTACCACTCCTTGGTATAAGGGGAGGTATTACTTACAATCCTTCTCTAGCTCTACGTCAGTTTGGTTTTGCTTGAAGAGATGGTCCACATGATATGCTTCTCCAAGACATTGTGTTCGACTACAATCACGATCTCCGATCACCGAAGGTTCATACGCTTGGGGCATGGTAAAGAAGACTGATACCAAGACTTTGGGGCACCAAAACTCCATTCCTTGGGAACCTTACCTCAAATGGGTGTGAGCTCGAGCTCAAAACCTCATGATGCCATTCACGCCTGTACTACCCGTAATTATGGAACCTGTTGCTATAGGTGACGTACCCTATACTGTTCTCCATCCCGACATGCCTACTGATTTTGAAGACTTGAAGAGATCCTAGATTCAACTAAGAGAAGAAAGGGATACCTTCGAAGCTCAGTGCTATGCAAGTGAGAAGAAAATGCTAGAGTTGACAAAGCTACTTCACGAAGAGCGCAACATCAACGCCTACCTCGGCACCAAGAGGAAGCGCCCATGGGAGACCTGAAGCTTTATGATTTATACGTTTTTCTTTTATTATTTTGAACTATCTTTTGTACTTAAAAAGAAAAGAATAAAAAGAGAACTAATAATTGTTTGTTCATTGCTTGTTTAACAAATTTAAATCCTTAGAGTCCTTGAAAACATTGCATTGCATTCGCATAAACATCGCATAACATGGCATAACATTGCATAACAGGTACATTGAAGATTGGTTTTCTCATGTTCTCGCTATTTATTTTAGCAGAAATGGCTCTCGAACAGACTGTCAAAGATCTTCAAGCTCAGAATGCTCAGTTTCAACAGATGTTCACCAGCTAGGTCCAAGGCCAAGAGGATCTGAAGAAGCTCATCAGCAGAAAGAAGAAGGTTGTTGGTCTTCTCAACATGGGCAGACGTTACAAAGGTGGTCCTAAAGTGGTCAGCTGAATTGAGCTCTCAAAAGGAAGTGTCAAAACTGAGGGAAGTGTCAAGGGTAACGAAGATGACCAGCGTGAGCCTGAGAAAGAAAGAGAGGAGCTCTCTGACTATAGCCAGTACTCTGATGAAGATGACAAGTACAAGCAACTTGAAGACCGTCTGAATGCTGTGGAAAATCTGAAAATGTCCGGGCTGAATTTTGATGATCTGAGTCTTGTTCCTGGTGTTGTGATTCCTCCTAAATTCAAAGTTCCTACCTTTGCCAAGTATGATGGCATTTCTTGCCCTAAGCTACATCTGAAGTCCTATGTCCAGAAGATCAACCCCCACACCGATGACAGAAAGTTGTGGATGCACTATTTTCAAGAGAGTTTGTCCGTAACTCAGTTGGAGTGGTATTATCAGCTAGAGAATGACCGCATCCGTACTTGGAGTGATTTAGCAGATGCTTTCTACAGACAGTATGAGTACAATGCTGAATTGACACCCACTCGCATGCAACTACAAAGCATGTCTATGGGTCGTGATGAGAAGTTCAAGGAGTATGCTCAGAAATGGAGAGATCTAGCAGGTAGAATTCAACCACCCTTGTCCAATAGGGAATTGGTTGATATGTTTATGGGAACACTGACAGGCCCATTCTTTAATCATCTAATTGGAAACTCTTCAGCCGGATTCACCGAGCTGATATTGACAGGCGAGCGTATCGAAGCTGGTATCAAGAGTGGAAAGATTCAGGTAGAGTCATCATCAAATGCTGCGAAGAGATCTTTTGGTGGTCAGAAAGAAACTAATCGTGTATGGTCGAAAAGCCGAGCCAAGAACGCGCTCTCATACTGTGGGGTTGTGATCTCCAATCCTACATCAAGACAACCTCGTGAGACAACGCGTAGCGAGCGCGTCACGAGGCGGTTTACAAAGATCAACATGCCATTGTCAAGCCTTGCAACACATGTTGGTAGCAGTGATTACCTTGAGGATCCTCCTCGAATGTCAACACTTCCTCTCGAGATATAATCCTAATGCTAAGTGTGCTTACCACTCCAACACCGGACATAGTCGATGATTGTTGGGCTCTGAAGAACAAGATTCAAGACATGATTGAAGCTAAGCAGATTGAGTTTGATCCTCCCGTCGAGACTCCGAATGTGATCAATGCGCCTATGCCTAACCATGACAAGAGTTCCAATGCTGTTGGTGATGATACTTATGTTTTCAACATAGATGACTTGACCATTCCTCTGATGACTATTAAGAAGGATTTGCTGCAAGCCGGTGTCAATCCAAGATGCCCGGAGAATTGCCGTTGGTGCCCATCTGCACCTGATGGTTGTGCTTGGTTGAGAAGACGTGTTCAGTGCATGATGGATAACCGTGAGATACTATTTCTGAAACCACTTGTGTAGAAGCTGTGTGAAGAAATGTCTAAGTTGAAGATTGACAATGTGAATGAAACTGCGCCATCTGTGTGGGATACCTTGGGGCAGCCAAGTGGAAAGTATGATTACATGGTGAAGTACACCGTTCCTGAGAGCTACAAGATTCCTATTGAAGATGTTAAAGTGACCGGATGGGGTGACGATTTCCCAGAAGACTATGCTGATGTTAACACGATAAGGATTTCCTCTGCTGATTCTGTGCCTAGAGTGGCACCTCTCATCATCACTTCTCCCAGACCAGTTCCATATTCCTCTAACAAAGCTATCCCTTGGAATTACGGATCTGAAGTTTACTATCATGGCGTCAAACAAGACCCTCTGATCATGGAGGATCTTACAGTTGAAGCTACCATTCCTGACATTGACAACATCACCGGATCAAGCAAGGTGACCAGAACCGGAAGGGTGTTCTCTCCAGAGATCTCTCCTCCAAAAGACAACGCGACTCCAGCTCGCATTCCAGCTATTGAACCAGTTTCCCCAGCTAGAGGGAAAGAACCAGTGACTCATCCTGCTCAACCAGAAGTGCCAAAGGAAGTTGCTGAAGACACCTCAAACAAGAAATGGAGGAAATTAAGATCATCAAGAAGAGTGACTACAATGTTGTGGAGCAGTTGGGACAGACTCGTCCAAGATCTCCATGCTTGCTCGCTCTTGTGCTCGAGGCTCATGCTAACGCCTTGGTGAAGTTTCAAGAATGCTCACGTGCCGCAAGACACTACTACCGATCAATTTGAAGTTTGTATTGCTAGCCGGCTGCCAACAACGCCTAGGTTTCTCGATCTCGATTTGACTCTGTCGGAAGGAAACACAACAAAGCCTTGCACATCTCTTGAATGCAAGGCGTAACATTATCTCATGTTTTGGTGGATCCGGTTCGCTCGAACATCCTACCAAAGGCGCTTTTGATCGACTTGATGTCGAAGGGTTGGTTCGAGACCCGTGACATTATTGTGAGAGCTTTTGATGGTTCTGCGAACAAGACTTGGAGAGCTCACCCACTGTTAAAATCGGTTCCCGACTTTTGACTCCACTTTCTTTGTCATGGACATCCGTCCATTTACTCTTGCCTACTTGGGCCCTTGGATACATGGGGCGCACCATACCTACCTTGCATCGGTCAAGTACCCGTGAAGGGAAAGTTGTTACAAGTGTGGTGAAGAAGAGTATATGGTCACCATCTATCTTCCGTTATCTCAAGATGGAGGGTGAATTCTTTGAGACTCCTGTCAAGCTTTCGCAGTCCCCGAGTCATGCTGTTGACTCTCCTTACTCTGAAGTTGCACAAGCTCCTCCTAGGATGGTCTCTCTAAAGGATGCTCAAGCTGCAGTTGAAGAATGTAGTAGTACTATTTGGGGTCAGCTCCCTGATCTTCCTTTCAAATTTGACAAGACTGGTTTAGGCTTCACCATCAAGTCGGAAGATGATCGCGAGAACGCGGCCAACTTCCTTTCCGCATCGGCCAGTGGAATCCATGCTATAGAGGCGACGACAACGACGACATCAAGAAATGGATCTTTCCAACTCCCGACAACGGACTCAGCAATTGGAAGACTGAAGACGTCATACCAATCTCCTTTAGACAGGAGTAATTGCTCTTATTTTGTTTTGCTTTTCGTATTTTCTATGCTTTGAACAATAAACTCTAAAGCCTAGTGCCTTACCCGGGGCATCATGGCTCGTTTGTGCGGGTTATTATCTGTCATCTGCATATTTTTATTCAATAAATCGTTGGACTTTTGCATTCAATTGTGTCTTTCTTTCTTTTACTTTATCACCCCTTCAAAAAGCTATGTGTTTCTTACACACACCCACGTGATACACTGCAGAATCACTCCGAATCTCGTTGATAACAGCTATGCTATTGCTAAATATGACTTCGATAATCCGATCTACCAAGCCGAAGACGAAAGTGAGGAAGATTGTGAAGTGCCGGAGAACTTGTCGATTGCTACAAGAAGATCGAGTTATCTGACCACCACGAAGAGCAAGTTGAGGATGTGAATTTGGGTACCGACGAAGATGTAAAAGAGATCAAGATAGGAGCGGGTCTTGAGAAGTGTTAAAGAAAGGTTGATTCAGATGCTACGAGACTATATTGAAGTTTTTGCTTGGTCATACGAAGACATGCCAGGTCTAGACATTGATATTGTGGTACACCGGTTACCAATGAAAGAAGGTTTTCTCCCAGTGAAACAGAAGGTCCGTCGCATGCGTCCTGAGATGTCAGAGAAAATCAAAGCCGAAGTTATGAAGCAGTTCAACGCCGGTTTTCTAGCTGTTACTTCTTATCCGCAATGGGTTGCAAATGTGGTACCCGTACCTAAGAAGGATGGCAAGGTACGAATGTGTGTGGATTACAGAGATCTGAACAAAGCGAGTCTGAAAGATGATTTCCCACTTCCTCATATTGATGTTCTAGTTGACAACGCCGCTCAACACAAGGTCTTTTCCTTCATGGATGGCTTCTCCGGTTACAATCAGATCAAAATGGCTCCCGAAGACATGGAGAAGACAACTTTTGTTACGCAGTGGGGTACTTTCTGTTACAAAGTTATGCCGTTCGGACTGAAGAACGCAGGCGCCACTTATCAGCGTGCTATGGTAACATTATTTCATGACATGATTCATCACGAGATAGAGGTCTACGTCGATGACATGATAGCTAGATCACAGACTGAAGGAGAGCATCTCGATCATTTGCAGAAACTATTTGACAGGTTGAAGAAGTACAGACTAAGACTCAATCCCAACAAGTGCACCTTTGGAGTCAGATCCGGTAAACTCCTAGGGTTTGTTGTCAGTTGCAAAGGTATTGAGGTTGATCCCGCCAAGGTTAAAGCTATTCAAGAGATGCCAGCTCCCCGCACCGAGAAGGAAGTCAGAGGTTTCTTGGGCCGTTTGAACTACATTGCCAGATTCATTGCACACCTAACGGCTACTTGCGAGCCAATCTTCAAGTTACTAAAGAAAGATCAAGTAGTGGAATGGAACGACGATTGCCAGATCGCTTTTGACAAAATCAAGGAGTACCCATGAATCCTCCTATCCGATGCCGCGCCGAGGAAGACCTCTTATCATGTACTTGACAGTATTAGAGAACTCGATGGGGTGTGTGTTGGGGCAACATAACGAGTCTGGTCGAAAAGAGCATGCAATATACTACCTTGGCAAAAAGTTTACCGACTGTGAAACAAGATACTCACAATGAGAAAACTTGCAACGCTTTGGTCGCTCACGACTAAGACAAGATATGTTGACCCATACTACCTTGTTGATTTCTAAAATGGATCCGATAAAATACATCTTTGAGAAACCAGCTCTCTCCGGAAGAATAGCAAGATGGCAAATGATCTTGACCGAATACGACATCCAGTACACTTCTCAGAAAGCAATCAAAGGAAGTGTAGTAGCCGATCATTTGGCTCATCAAGCCGTAGATGACTACCGCTATGCGATTCGAGTTTCTGACGAAGATGTTTTGCTAGTTCGATTGTGAAGAACCGGGACGGACGAAGGACAACAGGATCCCGATGGACCATGGTCTTTGATGGAGCCTCAAACGCACTTGGCAATGGCATTGGCGCCATCATCATATCCCCAGCGGACATCGCCTTTCACCGCCAGATTATGTTTCAATTGTACTAACAACATGGCCGAATCTGAGCGTGCATCATGGGTATTAAAGTCGCTATTGACTTAAGAATCAAGTTCTTGCAAGTGTATGGAGACTCGCCTTTAGTGATCACGATTAAGGCGAGTGGGATACGAAGCATCCGAATCTCATTCCGTGACGAGCATGTTCGAGTTTGATCCCCTACTCAAGAGATTACTTTTGATCACATCCCACGAGAAGAGAATCAGTTGGCAGACGTGTTAGCTACTATGTCGTCTATGTTCAAGGTCAGATGGGACAACGAGGCTCCCCAGATCATCATTGAAAGGTTTGACGAACCAAATCTGTTGTGAACTTGATACAGAAGAGAAACCTTGGTACTACGACGTGAAGAGGTATCTCGAGACTCAAGAATATCCCGCAGGGGCATCTGTCAATGATAAGAAGTTCTTGAGAAGATTCGCATCCAAATTCTTCCTCAGCAACGACATCTTATACAAGTGCAATCACGACTTGTGCTTACTTATTGTGTACCCGGAAAACAAATGAACATATCATGGAAGAGTTACACGAAGGCGCGTTTGGTACCCACTCCAGTGGGCATACAATGGCTAAGAAGATTTTGAGAACGGGTTACTATTGGTCCACTATGGAAGCTGATTGTCACCGCTACGCTCGATCTTGTCACAAGTGCCAGATTTATGCAGACAAAGTGCACGTACCTCCAGTACCTCTGAATGTTCTAACAGCTCCTTGGCCTTTTGCAATATGGGGCATTGACATGATTGGAGAAATCAAGCCCACAGCTTCCAATGGACATTGTTTCATCCTTGTGGCAATCGACTATTTCACCAAGTGGGTAGAGGCATCCTCATTCGCATCTGTTACCAAGAATGTTGTGGCTCGATTCATCAAGCATAATCTTATCTGTCGGTATGGCACTCCCGAAAGGATTATCACAGATAACGGCTCTAATCTCAACAATAAGATGATCACTGAACTCTGCACGCAGTTCAAGATCAAGCATCACAACTCTTCCCCTTATCGGCCTAAGATGAATGGCGCAGTGGAAGCCGCCAACAAGAACATTAAGAAAATTATACAGAAGATGACAGTGACTTACAAGGATTGGCATGAGATGTTACCATTTGCTCTTCATGGTTATCGCACTATAGTACGGACATCCACAGGGGCAACCCCTTTCTCTCTTGTATACGGTATGGAAGCAGTCCTACCAATTGAGGTTCAGATACCCTCAACCAGAGTCCTCCAGGACGCAGAATTAGGCGAAGATGATTGGATCCAAACTCGCCTTGACCAGATTAACTTGATTGATGAAAAACGACTAGCGTCCATCTACCATGGACAGATCTATCAGAAACGAATGATCAGAGCATTTAACAAGAAGGTCAAGCACCGAGTCTACCAAGTCGGTGATCTAGTAGTCAAGCGCATCATTCTTCCACAAGGTGATCCCAGGGGAAAATGGACTCCCACCTACGAGGGACCGTTTGTAGTCAAGACAAGATTTTCCGGAGCTATGATACTTAGCACCATGGATGGTGAAGACTTCCCACACCCTGTGAACGCAGACATAGTCAAAAAATACTACGCATAAAATAGACCCGCTAGGTCGACTGACCTAGGCAAAAATAAGGGCATCCTGGCGAACCAAAAGGATCGGGCAAAAGTTAAGGATATATACAAAACATGTACACCGAAGTCGAAAACACGAAAGGCGGCTTGGGCAAAAAGGGTATCCCTGGTGAAAACCGAAAGGCGGTCTAGGAAAAGTTAGGGATTTAAGCGTACGACTATGTCTCTTCCAGATCACCTGCTTTCAGACTACTACTATCAGCATTCAAGTTCAAATGGCGAAGATCAATTCACTCACTTTCTACTGACAGCAAGGAGATGAGATAGTTGAAATATATGAGTACTAGCATAGTTGGAACTTAACGAGATCGTTTCCGCATAGCTTTTTACTTTTCTCCTGTATAAACTACTTGGCCATACGCCACCTTTCAAATAAATACAAGTCTCCTTCTCTTTACAATTCTTGTTTGTTGTTGTTTGCATAAAGTCCAATGTTTGCTTTGAATGATTATATGCAGCTGACAATAAACATTCGTTTACGAACATGCGAAAAGTAAGCATAACAGAGTAATTACTACAGGCTCCAGGAATTATGATGACATCGAAAGTCACCAAGGCATTCCCCCTGCAGAACCATTTTCCCCACAGAGATGGCACTCACAACAAATCTTCCTCCAGCGGAGTATATATGTTAATCCACGAGCAGCAATTCCACTTAACTAAGCAAAGTTACATCAGTCTCCGAGCAGTAATATTTCATCCCCAGCCGAGGTATTTATCCCCAGCGTAATATCTCCCAACCAATTCCCCTTCTCCCCGGCAACAGCAGTATCTAGACTTGAAACTTGGTCAGATAGTGCATCGGAGGAAACATACATCTTTCTTTTCCCCAGCCAGAGATTCCAACGGGCTCTAGACTCTTCTAACTCGTTCTCCCGGAAACTACCATTTACTCTCCAGCAGGATTTACACGCAAGATCCCCAGTAGAGTACCTCCCAGACTCTCCCCAGCAGGGTCTATGTATGAGATCCTCAACAATATCCAGGCCCAAGACTTGGTCAGATAGTGCATCGGAGGGATCAAAGTTATCTTTCTCCTCAAGGTTTCCGATCCGTCTCATCCCCAAGCAGAAGTCAGGAATCATCAAGCAGAACATTCACTTTTTCTTCAAGATGGATATGTTTTGAAATACCACAACCTCTATCATTCATACATTACTCATAAAAAACATAATTTTGTGCATATGTCATTCATACACATCATCATGCATCATATTTTGCATAAGACTAACAAATATTCTATCAAAGTTTCTCTTGTTTTCTCCAAAACAGGTGAAAATCGCTTCCGACGCAAACAGGTCCAGGATTAAGACCCGAATCCAGACGGGAAAACTATCTGAAAGACCGCCCTATTTGTCCTCCGACAAATGGTCCAGGATTAAGACCCGAATCCAGACGGGAAAACTATCTGAACGACCAACCTCGTTGTCCTCCGACAACATATCCAGGATTAATACCCGAAGCCAGACGGGAAACCCTATCCGAACGATCACAAGTTATCCTCCGATAACAGGCAGTGGATCAATACCCGATGCACAACAGGGAAGATATCCACATTTTGTCAACTACTATCCCCTCAGAGTAATCAGCACGAAGATCTATTCTGATTCCCTCTTATTATCAACAGCAACTACGAGAGTCTGACAGACAACTCGGTTGCCTTGGATGACATCTTAAGCCCATCTCTGTCTACTTGACAACATTTCTCCACTTTCAGAATGCTGCATATTTGGTTAAAAACCAATACAAACCAATAACTTCATTCAAAGATGAGCACGAAGTCTAGCGTACGACTCCCCCGGATGGCATCTTAAGCCCATCTCCGCGCTCCTTTCATTTCCAGAAACGTCTACAGAGCCTAGCGTACGGCTCATTCCCCAGCAAATTCTCCAACTTTTCCAAATGGCATCTGTAAGCCCATTCCCGCATCATCAACCAACCGCGAGTGCAAATTTTCAGGTGTACTCGAGTGTTCAATCATCTTCTACCTCCAGGTCACGAAAGGCTAGCACGCCAATCTAACCCTTCCAGTACAAGAAGATTGAACAGGGGCAGCTGTCATACCCCAAAATTTGCCCTCCTATTTCTCAAGACATTCCATACATCCATGCTCAAGGATTCCTCAAGAGTTGATCAGACAAACTCTCTCCTAGACAATCAACCCAAACTAGGGTTTGGTATTTCTCAGATCCAGATGGACTTCCAACATCTCCAAGGGTCATCATGCCTCCTCATATGCTTCAAAGATTCTCCATGTCAAGTTTCAAGCCTCACAAGTCAAGTTTCCTCAGACAATTGCTCAGATGGTTGAAAATCAGTTGTATTGGTCAAAAAGTCAACTATGGTCAACATACAGTCAAACTTCATGATTTTTGGTCAACATCCTCATTTTGAAGTTACATTCATCATTTAATCAAGGGTTGATCATGATTCATCAAGAAAACTCAAGATTTGCTCAAAAGTCAACTTTCCGAATTAGGGTTTCTTAGTGAAAAGTCAACCAAACTTTGACTGAGCATAACTTCTTCATACTTTCTCAGTAATTTTTCCACCACCTCTTGTTTTGAAGGAAATTCAATTCTCTACAACTTCATGTCTCACAAGAATGTCCAAAAAATGCTTCATTTGGAAGGTATAGGTCAAAACATTACAGGTCCTTTTCAAAGTCAACAAAAAGTCAACTTTTTGTTTTGAAGATATATTGAGCATGGAAACTCCAATTGAGATGAAACCAAAGAGGTTGTTTAGAGGACTCTTAGAGATTTCCAAAAAGTCCAAGAACTCTCAAAAATGTGGAAAATTGAGCAAGATACACTATTCAGAAGTTGGGAAATTTTGGACAATTGCACAAAAGGACAATTTGGTCAAAATGCAAAATTTTCCAAATGGGCCTATAATCTTTTGATCCAAACTTGTTCATGACATTATTTGTGACCCATAAATGCTTGGCCATGGCAATTTTCTATTTTATTAATTTATTTTTGAATTTTAGAACATTTAATTCAAAATTAAATTATATAAAATATGAAAATAAGATATTTTTTCAAGATGATTGGATTTTTATCTTACTTGAGGTCCAAGATAGCCCACCAAGCTTGCCAATTTCGTGATTTGCTTGCACATGGAAGGAAAATCAAATTTTCAAGAAAATTTGATTTGTTTTAAAGAGAAAATATTGCACATTCATTACTCAATCTTTTTTCACTCTCTTTGCCATCCTAATTCACTCTATAAATACTCAGCATTATGCACAACAAGAGACACGAAGCCCTAGCTCAAAGCATAACCCTTATTTTGCCAAATTTTTTTCAAGAATTGTCAATTTTCGAATTATATTTTCCAGCCACATTCAGCCCTCAAAAACCACTCCATTGTCTTCAGGAGGTAAGTTTGAGTACACACCGCTAATGGTTAAAACAAGTTGAATCGATGCATATACATACATACATATTTCAAACTTTTTTTGATTTTTGCATTTTATCATTCTGCGTGTTTCCATTGATTCTAATGCTTTTAATGTGTTCATGAGGTTCTATGGAAGAGATCTGGGCGGTCGTTTGAAAGCTTGCACGTAGAAAACACGTTTTGCCATACTTAGGGTTTCTAAACTGATGAGCTTCGAACAGGCTTGTGCAAGCATTTTTAACTGAAACTGACATCACCATTGGACTCGGAAGGGTCGATTTAGGGGGATAGGGCCCTCCTTTTCTGTTTATTGCTCGTATTTTGCAGGATCCAAGAATCTCCTCGCCGGAGAAGACGACCGGAGCTAGGGCTCCGGCGTCGTTGACTTGCTCTGACCGGTTGACGGCTTGCGTGGCGCGATGGGTAGCTCTGATTCGCTCGTTCATAAGTGACCTGGTCCCACACGGCTGACTGTGTTTTGACTTGGCATCCATGACACGTTACCACTTTTAAACCATTGATTTCAGCTTTACAAACACAAAGAACGCGTTGTCCCAGTGGTAAAGGCGTTGGCAAGCAAAGATACTCCTCCAGGTCCCCAGTTCAACTGCTGCCAGGACCAGTTTTGCATTCTTTTTACAAACTTCATGTTTTTTTCAATTATTTTCATATTTTCTATTTATTTAATATTTTCATGCAATTTTAATTTAATTTTAATTTTTATTATGCATTTCAAAATACCAAAAATATTTTTCTTTTTGCATTTATTTGCATAAAATGTTTATTTAATTTATAAAATTAAAAAATATTATTTTGCATGCATATTTAATTTTATTTCTAATTTATCATTTAAATCACTTTTAATTAGTTTTTAATTATTAAATTGCATCCAAAAAATCCCAAAAAATTATTTTAGCATATTTATGTTATTTCCAGCATGAAATATTTTTCTCATTTAAAAATTTGCATTTTTACTAACATTTTCCTCTTATCCGATTTTCTCGTATTTTCCGATTTCTCATCTTTTCACAGGTTATCCCGTTTCGGACGATTTCTTTTTACCGTTTTCTTTTTTCCAATAATGTAATTGCTCAAGGGATGTAATAGTTAATTAGGCTTTTATTTTCTGCATTCTTAAATTATGTATCTGCCCCAAAGCCATGTAATAGCGTAGGACATTTATCTTTCCGCATCTTTACATTCCCGCATTTTAATTTCCGCACCCTATAATCTGCTAGTAACTAGGCGTGTATGGCAAGATAAAATTAAACGTAGCTCACTCTAATTCCAAGATAAGATATGTGAATTCAACACACTCTTTCACACACGCACCCCTTAGGGTAATTCTCTCTCGTTGCCTTTACGAATACAAATGGTCATGTCCCTCGAACGTAGAGGTATCCTAGCACCGTTACCTTCAAAACAAATCATCATAGTCCCTTCGATACAAAGATCATAAGACCCACGATGTCGCCTCCAAATACATGATCTTGACCCTCGATTGTCGCCTACGAAAAATGATGATAGTCCCTTCGAATATGCTAGGATACTTCCTACAAGTTGCCTTCTATGACCATCCGATGTCCCTTCGAATGTCCCGCTCACATCCAACGAATGGGGTTACCTACCAACTAATGGTATGGATAGCACTATTCTAAAGGAAAGTAAAATAACACGAAAACGACCAATTCTGAGTAGGTAATAAGACTTTTAGTTGCTTGCTCTATCAAAATACTTTTCACACCACACACTTTTGTCAAAGTTCAAACTCTTTTCAAAATGAAACATTTCCGAACACTTTGTATACATTCCTACATGAATCATTACAAAGTCAAAGCGAAATGCCTTTTCAAAACATTTTTGTCAAACACACAGAAAACACTTTTTGAAAATGATCTAGAAAGCAACTAAGAGCCCGTAGAAAACTACGGATGGAAAGGGGTGATAATACCTTCCCTTTTCATAACCTTCTCCCTTACTCAGAATCTAACGAAGGTCTTTTCCTGTTCTTTTTACCTTCCCTTAATTGGATAAAAGAAAAGTCGGTGGCGACTCTTGCTATCCGCACATTTGCGATACAAAAACAACTAAAAGTCAGTTCACCGTATTACACCTGCTTCTATTAGAAGTTACTTCTAGCTTACATTACCAGAAGTTATATTCTCATTAGAACTTATAATACTTCATGATCTTCTATAAGCAAACATCTTCTAATCAGAACATTCTTTTGGTGCTCTTATCAGATGTTCGCGCTTGCACGCTTATATCAGAAGTTTCTTCTGGCGTGCGCGACCAGAAGTTATACTCTCATCAGAACTTCTAATTTCATCTTCTGCTCAGCATAGTGTAACGTTCCATTTTAGCACTTGAGTCAGAACATCTTCTGAAAATAAACATAAGCATGTCAGAGTATCATATTCATCAGAGAATCATAACATTTATACAAAATTATAATACTTGTTATCATCAAAACTTTAATATATTATTAGAAACAAACTTTGTTCTAATAGTTCTAACCCCATTAACATGATCCCATGATGATAAGGAATAGAGCTGGGAAATCGTTGATGAGTTTTGATGGCCAAATATCCATCTTCCATTGTCAGGGCTTCAAAACTGAGAAGCTTCGAAACCATAGTTGCAGGCAGTTTTAGGCCAAGATAACACCACCGTCGAACTCGTAGCATCCTAATTATTCGTTCTGGACTATTTGTTTTTGTTTTTTGATGGACTATTGTAGGTTTTAGAAAACCCTTCATCAGAGAGGGAGGTGGAAACCACTGTCCACGGTGGTCAAGGGTTTCAAAGGGAGACTCTGACTCTCGCGTGGCAGAATCTTGCCTTCTGATTGGTCCATTCAAACTCCCTAGGGTCCACACGTGTTTTTCTATGATCCTTTGATGAATTTGATACTCCGACATGTTTATGTTTAGTTTCAACAGATATTCTGACTCAGGTGCTAGAATGAAACGCTACATCGTGTTGAGCAGAAGATGAACTTAGAAGTTCTAAGAAAGAACTTTTGGAACACGCACGCTGTAAAGTAAGCTTTTGAGTGAAGATTGAAATACAACTTCTGATAGAAGCCTGGATGTGCAGATCTCTGATAGAAGCACCATGTGTAAACTTCTGATAGAAGTAACTTCTGATAGAAGCATGCAAGCGCAAACTTCTGACAGAAGTAACTTCTGATAGAAGCATGCAAGCGCAACTTCTGGGTTCGATCCCTGCTGACCCCCTTTCTTTTTCTCACTTTTCTAACTTTTCTTATTTCTTATTATTTTTCTATTTTCTTAATTTAATTTAATTTTGTTTTCAAAATTAATTACAACCTTTTCAAAAATCACAAAAAAGTAATTTCTTATTACTAATTTCTAATTACTAATTTCTTATTACTAATTTCTTATTACTAACCTAAAACCTTTTTTTACTAATTTCCAAAACATTTTCACTAACATATTTCTTATTATCCTAATTATTTATTTGCTATTCTGCATTTACAATTCTAGAAAAGATGTATAGGTCGCACAATTTTTATCTGTAATAGTGTAGATTTACATTTCTGCCTTTACTTTCCGCACCTCTATTATGTTTCTGCCCCAAAGCATGTAATAGCGTAGGATTTACATTTCTGCACTTTTACTTTCCGCACCTTTACTTTCCGGTACATATTAACTACTAGCTAATTAGGGTTTTCATGCTAAGACTAAAATCAATCCTAGATCACTTCTAATCTCAAGATAACATATCTGAATACAATACACTCTTCACACTTGCACACCCCCTTAGGGTATCCTCTCTTGTTGCCTTACAAATAAACAATGGTCATGTCCCTCGAACGTAGGGATACCATTAGCAATGACGCCTATGAATAACATCATCATAGTCCCATCGATACAAAGATCATAGTCCCTCGATGACCCTCGATTGTTGCCTACAAAAAGTGATGATCGTCCCTACAAATTGCTAAGGTATCCTTACATATTGCCTTCTATGACCTAACGATGACCCTTCGATTGTCCCTTCAAATCCAAACGAAGAAAGTTACCTACCAACTAATGGTATGGATAACCTTATTCTAAGGGAGAAGGAAAATAACATGGAAACGACCATTCTGAGTAGGCAATAAGACTCTAGTTTCTTGCTCAATCAAAGTGCTTTTCACACCTCACACTTTTCAAAAACTTTTCAAAACACTTTGTATACATTCCAACGTGAATCATTATAAAAGTTAAATATTTTCCAAACAAACATTTCTGAACACTTTGTATACATTCCAATGAGAATCATTACGAAGTCAAAGCGAAATGTCTTTTCCAAATACTTTTCAAACTACACAAACACAACAAGCAAATTTTTCAAAGTGAGCTAAGTAACTAAGAGCCCGTAGATAACTACGGATGGAAAAGGTGCTAATACCTTCCCTTTTCATAACTGCCTCCCTTACTCAGAATCTAATGAAGGTCTTTTTCTATTCTTTTCACCTTCCCTTTATTGGATAAAAGAAAAGTCGGTGGCGACTCTGTCATACCCCAAAATTTGCCCTCCTACTTCTCAAAACATTTCATGCATCCATACTCAAGGATCCCTCAAGAGTTGATCAGACAAACCCTCTCCTAGACAATCAACCCAAACTAGGGTTTGGCAATTCTCAGATCAAGATGGATTTCCAACATCTCCAATGGTCATCATGCCTCCTCATATGCTTCAAAGATTCTCCATGTCAAGTTTCAAGCCCTACAAGTCAAGTTTCCTCAGACAATTGCTCAAATGGTTGAAAATCAGTTGTATTGGACAAAAAGTCAACTGTGGTCAACATACAGTCAAACTTCATGATTTTTGGTCAACATCCTCATTTTGAAGTCACATTCATCATTTAATCAAGGGTTGATCATGATTTGTCAAGAAAACTCAAGATTTGCTCAAAAGTCAAACTTTCCAAATTAGGGTTTTCCAATGAAAAGTGAACTAAACTTTGACTGAGCATAACTTCTTCATACTTTCTCAGAAATTTTTCCACCACCTCTCATTTTGAAGGAAATTCAATTCTCTACAATTTCATGTCTCACAAGAATGTTCAAAAAATGCGTCATTTGGAAGGTATGGATCAAAACATTACAGGTCCTTTTCAAAGTCAACAAAAAGTCAACTTTTTGTAATGAAGTTTTATTGAGCATGGAAACTCCGATTGAGATGAAACCAAATAGGTTGTTTAGAGGACACCTAGGGTTTTCTAAAAAGTCCAAGAACACTCAAAAATATGGAAAATTGAGCAAAATACACCTTGCACAAGTTGGGCATTTTTGAAGAGGTGCACAAAGAGAGATACTTGTCAAAATCCAATTTAATTTATCTTCAATAATTTTTATCATGCATCTAAAAAACTCCAAAAATATTTCTTTTTAGCATTATTATCAGAAAAATACTTATTTAACTTTTAGCATTAAAATTAATATTTTTGCATGCATATTTTATTTAATTACTAATTAATCATTAATTTGACTTTTAATTGTTTTTAAATTATCAAAACGATCCATAAAATTACCAAAAAATTATCTTATCATATTATTGTCATTACTAACATGAAACCTTTTTCCTCATTCAAAAATATTTCTTTTTTACTAACATTTTCTTCTTATGCAATTTCTCTCGTTTTCCGATTATGTATCTGTTCACAGGTTGTAACATTCCGGACGATTTTTCTCGCTTTTCTTTTTCAATTATGTAACTGCCTATGGGATGTAATAGTTTAATTAGGGCTTTTATTTTCTGCACTCTTATTATGTAACTGCCCCAAAGCCATGTAATAGCGTAGGACTTTATCTTTCCGCACTTTACTTTCCACAATTTACTTTCTGCACCCTATAAACTGCTAGTAATTAGGCGTGTATGGCAAGATAAAATTGGACATAGATCACTCATAATTTCAAGATAACATATACCTGAATTTGACACACTCTTTTCACACATGCACCCCTTAGGGTAATTCTCTCTCGTTGCCTTTACGAATACAAATGGTCAAGTCCCTCGAACGTAGAGGTATTCTAGCACCGTTGCCTTCAAAACAAATCATCATAGTCCCTTCGATACAAAGATCATAGACCCACGATGTCGCCTACGAATACATGATCTTGACCCTCGATTGTTGCCTACGAAAAATGATGATCGTCCCTTCGAATGTGCTAGGATACTTCCTACAAGTTTCCTTCTGTGACCATACGATGTCCCTTCGAATGTCCCTTCTACATCCAACGAATAGGGTTACCTACCAACTAATGGTATGGATAGCACTATTCTAAAGGAATGTAAAACAACACGAAAACGACCAATTCTGAGTAGATAATAAGACTTTTAGTTGCTTGCTCTATCAAAATACTTTTCACACCTCACACTTTTTTGTCAAGATTCAAACTCTTTTCAAAACGAAACATTTCCGAACACTTTGTATACATTCCTACATGAATCATTACAAAGTCAAAGCGAAATGCCTTTTTCAAAACATTTTTCTCAAACACACAGAAAGAACAATTTTAAAGTGATCCAAGAGCAACTAAGAGCCCGTAGATAACTGCAGATGAAAAGGGGTGCTAATACCTTCCCTTTTCATAACCTTCTCCCTTACTAAGAATCTAACGAAGGTCTTTTCCTGTTCTTTTCACCTTCCCTTAATTGGATAAAAGAAAAGTCAGTGGCGACTCTTGCTATCCGCACATTTGCGATACAAAAATCTCAAAGTCAGTTCACCGTATTACAGACTCTTGCTATCCGCAACATTTGCGATCAAATGCAAAACAAACAAGTCAGTTCTTCCATCGTGTTACACAGAGCATCTGAGCTGAACTTCAAATTTGGAAGTCCTCTAACTAGATTGAGCTTGTTAATCTGAGATATTCTTCTCATACTAACATGTCTCAATCGTCTGTGCCAGGCCCATTGCTCATTGTCCACAAACATAATACATTTAACATTCTAACTCTTAAGTTCAGAAAGTTTGATTTTGTAAATGTTGTTTTTCTTTTTACCATTAAAGAGGATTGTTCCATCTTTCTGACTAACAACTTTACAAGACTTTTGATTAAAGATTATATCATAATCGATATCACTTAATTGACTTATGGATAAAAAATTATGCATCAATCTATCTACTAACATAACATTAGTAATAAAGGGTAAAGAACCGTTACCGATAGTTCCAGAGCCAATGGTTTTACCCTTTTGGTTGCCTCCGAAACCTACATAACCACCAGCTTGAAGTTCCATAATTTGGAACATATATTTCTTCCCGTCATGTGTCGAGAGCATCCAGAGTCCAGGTACCAAGATTGGTGTTTCAATTTTGCTGTCAAAGACATCTGCAACATATACTATTTTGTCCTTAGGTACCCATATCTTTTTGGGTTCTTTTTGGTTAAAATTTCTAAAGTTCTGTTTGAACTTTTGTTTAGCATAAGATCTCGCATAATATGAATCACTAGTGTACACGGTGGGAGAACTGACTTGTTTGTTTTGCGTTTAATCGCAAATGTTGCGGATAGCAAGAGTCGCCACCGACTTTTCTTTTATCCAATTAAGGGAAGGCGAAAAGAACAGGAAAATACCTTCATTAGATTCTGAGTACGGAAGGCATTTTTGAAAGGGGAAGGTATTAGAACCCTTTCCATCCGTAGTTATCTCGCTGGAATGTATACGAATTGTTTGGAAATGTTTTTGTTTTGGAAAAGACTTTGTAATGATTCACGCTAGAATGTATACAAAGTGTTTTGAAAAGTTTTTTGAAATGTGTGAGGTGTAAAAAGTATTTTGATAGATTTTGAGCAAGCAAAAGAGTCTTATTACCTACTCAAAATGGTCGTTTCCATGTTATTTTGCTTTCCTTTAGGGTAGCGCTATCTATACCATTAGTTTGTAGGTAACTCTATCCGTTGGATGTAAAAGGGACATTCGAAGGGACATCGGATGGTCATAGAAGGCAACATGTAGGGATACCTTAGCATATTCGTAGGGACGATCATCACTTTTCGTAGGCAATAATTGAGGGACGAGATCATGTATTCATAGGCAACATCGAGGGTCATCAAGGGACTATGATCTTTGTATCGAAGGGACTATGATGATATGTTTTTAAGTGTCTTAGCTAAGATATCCCTATGTTCGAGCGACATGACCATGTATTCGAAAGGCAACAAGAGAGGATACCCTAAGGGGGGGTGTATGTGTGAAAATTGTGTTGTATTAAGATATTTTATCTTGTGATTAGGGTTAGCTATGTTGATTGAATTAGTCTTTCCATACATGCCTAGTTACTAGCAGTTAATATATGTACAGAATAAAAGAGGTGCGGGAAGTAAAAGTGCAGAAAAGTAAACCCTAGACTATTACATGGCTTTGGGGCATATACATAATATAGGAATGCAAAAAGTAAATCCTAATTAAACTATTACATCCCATGAGCAGATACATAATATTGGAAAAAATGCGAGAAATTCAAGTCCTAACTATTACAACCTGTGAACAGTTATAATATTAAAAATAATTTCGCGAGAAGGATCGAATTGTAAATAATAAAAAATAATGTTAGTAAAAAGAAAGTTTTTGAGTTAGGAAAAAGTTTTAGGGTTAGTAAACCTAATTAAGTGAGAAAAATATTTTTTTGGGAAGTTTCTGGATTAATTTGATATGGAAAAATTGATTTAAAAGTCAATTTCCAATTAATTAACAATTAAAACAAACATGAGTGAAAAATAATATTTTTTGACGAAAAAAATTAAATTAGAGTTTTTCTAACCTAATTATGAAAAGTAATATTTTTTTAGTGTATTAAAAAAATGTTTGAAAGAAAATTAAATAGAATAAGAAAATATGAAGAAAAATAAGAAAATAAGTTAGTTTTGCAAAGGGATAAAAAATAATGGACAGAGCCAGGGATCGAACCCCTGACCCTACCTTCACACGCGCACTTCCTTACCACTGGGTCATCCTGCAATTTGTGTTAGTAACATGGAACTAATAGATTATAAGCGAAATTATTTCCTGAATATGAAATAAAACACGCGCCAAGAACATCATCGTCCCCATTTGAATTTCCCAGGCTTTTTACCTACGGACGCTTCCGTTGCTAAAGCATATAGTGACGGCTTCGTCCATCACTATAACACCTGCAAATTTCCATAATCTAGAAAACGCAATATAATTTAAAGGTAAGGCCATGGTTCGATTGCAAATTGGCTTATGAGCTCAATGGTACCACTCGTTTGGTCCAATTTTTCCTCTAGACTCATATCCCCAATTCAAAGGTCCGGAACCCTAGTCATGGTGATTCGTGATACCTGCGATTAAAGTTTCAGAAGCTTTTGAGGCCTTGTGAATGGCAGGAATCGATCAGAGAACACCTAGGAATGGATTGAGATGCTTGGAATGGTTTGAATCGAGCTGAAACCTTGGCTACTAGTTCCTTGAATGCCATGGTTTTTGCAAGCTTTTCTAGGGTTCTTGTGCCTTCAAAAATTCGTCCTCTAGGGTTTAGAAACCTTCTGAATATATAGAGGATGGATTTAGGTTAAGAATTGATGAGAAAATATATCCTCATCAATGTGAAAATATTTGATTGGAATCAATCTTTATTTTGCCTTTTTTGAGCCATTTTCAATCAAATCTCTTGCCAATCTCAATAATTTCGAAATTGATAGCTTGTATGGCTTGCTTGGACCTCAAGAATGAGAGAAAATCAGCTTTGCACTTAATGTTTTGATTTTATATCTTTTATTTTAATTAAATTGGTTTTAAATGAATAAAAATCCAAAATAAATATAAATAAAAGATAAAAGGTGTGGCCTTGGGCTTGGAGGTTCTAATTCAGATAAGAAACAAGTTTGAACCAAGAAAAGTTAGGCCCATTTAGAACAAATTTGATTTTCTCAAGTATTTCTCTTCATGCACCTCCTCAAAAATGCTCAACTTGTACAATTTGTATATTGCTCAATTTTCAACATTTTTGGGTGTTCTTGTATTTTTTTAGAAATCTCAAGATGTACTCTAAACACTCCTTTTGGTTTCGTCTTCATTGAAGTTTCCATGTTCATGAACACTTTTTGCAAAAAGATGACTTTTTGTTGACTTTTAAAAGGACCTGTAATGTTTTGATTCATAACTTCCAAATGAAGCATTTTTGGCCAAAGCTTGTGAAGACATGAAGTTGTAGAGAATTGAATTCCCTTCAAAATGAGCTTTGGTGGGAAAATTTATGATAAATTATGTGAAAGTTATGTCTGGTCAAAGTTTTGTTGACTTTTGTTTGAAAAACCCTAATTTAGAAACTTTGACTTTTGATTAAATCTTAATTTTTCTTGAGGAATCATGATCAACCCTTGATCAAATGATGAATATTACTTCAAAATATTGGTGTTGACCAAAAATTATGAAGTTTGACTGTATGTTGACCACAGTTGACTTTCTGTCCAATATAGTTGATTTTCAACCATCTAAGCAATTGGATGAGCAAATTTGACTTATAAGGTTTGAAACTTTACATGGTGATCCTTTGAAGCATATTATGAGGTACGATGAACACTTAGAGCACTGGAAATCCATTTTGGCTTGAGAGGAGCAAAACCCTAGTTTGGATTGATTGTTTAGGAGAGGGTTTGTCTGGTCAAGGAGTTGTGAATTGTCTTGAGAAGTAGGAGGGAAAATTTTGGGGTATGACAGTTTCCCCTGTTCAATCTTCTTGTACTGGAAGGGTTATATTGGTATGCTTTCCTTTCGTGACCTGAAGGTAGAAGATGATTAAACACTCGAGTACATCTAAAAAATTTGCACTCGCTATTGTATGGGATGGGATCGTCAGTTGACGATGTGCTGGAATGGGCTTATAGATGCCATTTGGAGAAGCTGATGCTGGAGGGTGAGTCGTATGCTAGACTTTGTATTTGTCTTTGGGATGAAAGAAAAATCAAAGATGGGCTTAAAGATGCCATTCGGAGAGATGAAGATGTGTAGTCGGAGATTGGCTTAAGGATGCCATCCGCGGCGGTTGATAATAAGAGAGAGTCAGAATAAACCTTCGTCTTCGCTATTTCTAAGATGAATAGTTGTCAACATGCGGATAGTTTTCCCGTCTTGTTTCGGTTGTTAATCCATGATCTATTGTTTGGAAATAATTTGCATGGTTGTTCAGATAGTTCTCCCGTCTTGTTTCGGGTATTAATCTTTGACCTTCCATTTAGAAAATAGCTTTTACCTGCTGGGGAAATAGATCTTGACAGGATATGGTTAGTCCTATGCAGATTATGATGCATGCGAGTGTATGACAATGTTATGAATGATATATGCACCCATTATGATTTTTATGAATAATGTATGAATGTACGTGTTGTGGTATTTCAAAACATATCCATCTTGAAGAAGATAGGAACGTTCTACTGGATATTTTTTATTTCTGCTTGGGGTTGAAGTTGTTGAAGACCCTGACTGGGGAATAAGAGAGATGTGAATTTCTCCGATGCACTATCTGACCAAGTTTCGAGTCGGGATATTGCTGCTGTTGAGGAATGATAATCATTGAGTGATACTCAACTGAGGATGAATATCTTGTGTATAGGCCTTGCTGGGGGACGATGTGATATGGAATAATCTGTTATTGCTGGGAGATTGATGTAATTGGTTGAGGTGTTACTGCTCGGGGACCAATGTAACATGATGACTTGGGAGTGTAGATAGGATCACTGCTCGGGACTGACATGATGAAGTTGATAGGATCACTGCTCGGGGACTGATGTGATGAAGTTAATAGGATCACTGCTCAGGGACTAACGTGATGAAGTTAATAGGATCACTGCTCGGGGACTAACGTGATGAAGTTGAAGCTGATAGGATCACTGCTCGGGGACTAAATTGACAGGATCACTTTTCGGGGACTAACGTGATGAAGTTAATAGGATCACTGCTCGGGGACTAACGTGACGAAGTTGATAGGATAACTGCTCGGGGACTAACATGATGAAGTTGAAGCTGATAAAGCTGATAAGACCACTGCTCGGGGACTAACGTGATGAAGATGATAGGATCACTGCTCGGGGACTAATGTGATGACTATAGAGGATCACTGCTCGGGGACTAATGTGATGAAGTTAATAGGATCACTTCTCAGGGACTAACGTGATGAAGTTGAAGCTGATAAAGCTGATAAGACCACTGCTCGGGGACTAACGTGATGAAGATGATAGGATCACTACTCGGGGACTAATGTGATGAAATTTGAAGTGTTTGATCACTATTTGAAGGAGATGATAATGTAATACTTCATTGGAGAAGATTTGTCTTTGTAGGGAGAGCGATGGCTTTGCGGGGATTGTAGAGATGATCCTGTGGAGGTGTTTCTTGTAAAAGTGACTCTGTGGGGATGTATCAGTGACTTTAGTCATTATCTCAATTCCTAGAGCCTGTAGTAATTACTGTTTCTGTTCGCTTTTCATATGTTTGTGAATAAATGTTTATTGTCAGATGCATATAATCATTCAAAGCAATCATTGGACTTTATGCAAACAAAACAGTAAAAATTGGAACTGGAAAAGAGGAATTTGCATTAGATTTGAAAAGTGGCCTATAGTTAGGCAGTTTGTATACAAGAGACAAATATCCTAGTAAGAGGAAATTGTCAGAATAGTAAAAAGCTATGTGGAAACAATCTTGTCGAGTTTTAACTATGTTATTGCTCATATATTTTCGACTATCTCATCTCCTTACTGTCAGAAGAAAGTGATTGAACTGATTTGCGCCATTAGAATCTTGAAGCTGATAGTAGTGTAGTCTGTAAGTAGGTGATCTGGACGAGACATAGTCGTACGCTTAAATCCCTAAATTTTGCCTAGACCTCCCTTTCGGGTTTTCAGTCTACCAGGATACCTTTTTTTGCCCAAGTCGCCTTTGCAGGTTTTCGACTTGTCGGGTGTACATTTTTGTATATATATCCTTAAATTTTTCCCAAAACTTTTTGGTTCGCCAGGATGCCCTTATTTTTGCCTAGGCCAGTCAACCTAGCGGGTCTTGTTTATGCGTAGTATTTTTTGACTATGTTTGCGTTCACAGGGTGTGGGAAGTCTTCTCCATCCATAGTGCTTAGTATCATAGCTCTGCCGGAGAATACTGCTTTGACTACAAATGGTCCCTCATAGGTGGAGTCCATTTGCCCCTGGGGTCACCTTGGTAGACTTAGTGCTTGACTTTTTTATTGAATGCTCTGATCATTCGCTTCTGGTATATTTGTCCAAGGCAGATGGCTGCGAGCCGTTTTTCGTAGATCAAGTTGATCTGGTCAAGGCGAGTCTGGACCCATTCGTCTTCGTCTAACTCTTCGTCCTGGAGTACTCTGGTTAAGGGTATCTGTACCTCGATGGGTAGGACTGCTTCCGTACCATATACAAGAGAGAAGAGGGTTGCCCCTGTAGATGTTCGTACTGTAGTGCGATAGCCGTGGAGAGAAAATGACAACATCTCATGCAAATCCTTATAGGTCACTGTCATCTTCAGTATGATCTTCTTGAGATTTTTGTTGGCGGCTTCCACTGCGCCGTTCATTTTTGGCCGATATGGAGAAGAGTTGTGATGCTTAATCTTGAACTGCGTGCAGAGTTCGGTGATCATTTTGTTATTGAGATTGGTACCATTGTTCGTGATAATCCTTTCGGAGACGCCATACCGACAGATAAGATTATGCTTGATGAATCGAGCCACAACATTCTTGGTAACAGATGCGAACGAGGCTGCTTCTACCCATTTGGTAAAGTAATCAATGGCAACAAGGATGAAAGGATGTCCATTGGAAGCGGTGGGTTTGATTTCTCCAATCATGTCAATTCCACACATTGCGAAAGACCACGAAGTAGTCATAACATTCAATGGAACTGGAGGTATGTGCACTTTTTCTGCGTATATCTGACAATTGTGACAAGATCGAACATAGCGGTAACAATCAACTTCCATGGTGGACCAATAGTAACCTGCTCTTAGAATCTTCTTAGCCATTGTTGTAGAATCAAGCTTCTCAATATCAATCAATATATCATGTTTTGATGAAGACAAACCTCATGGAAAGAAGGCAGAGATATTTATCAAGGCATAATACACTCTAAAGTTAAAACATCATGATCAAGACTTTGACTCAAGGCATTTAACAAAATTTGAGAAGGTATAATAATAATGCCTCACAAATACTTAAGTTTTAGATGCTCAAAGTTCCTAACATGATTGCATGACATACACATTTCATTTCACTAAGTTTCAAATCAAAAATTGCATTTTTCTTACTGTGCAATAGATTTACACAAAGGTGCAATCGATTGCATACTGAATGAAAAACTTAAAAACGCTTATGTTTGAGGGTGCAATCGATTTGCACAATGGTGCAATCGATTGCATGCTGAATTTTTTTTCACTTTTTAACTAAGTGCAATTGATTTGCACAATGGTGCAATCGATTGCTCACTGTAAGTTTTTGAAAAATCATTCTGTTTGAGCCCGTGCAATCGATTTGCATAAAGGTGCAATCGATTGCACCCTGCACGTTTTTGAAAAATCATAATTCATGCATGCACCATTTCATGCACCCTTTCACTAAAAATTTGTCTCTAATCTTGGCACTTGTTCATGATTAAAATGAAGAGACTTATTATAATTTTAAAAGGTGCCATGAACATGTAAATACTCAAATTTCAAATTCATTTCTTACCTCTTCCAATCAAAATTCATTCAAATTTCAAATATTCACATTCAAGTGTTTATACTTTCATACAAGATTTTCTGCATACTTTCACATAACATAAACCAGAAAATCTTGAGTAATCTATATCTCTAAGTCATTGTGAGTTATTGCTATTGGAAGGGAAGATCAAGTACATTGATAAATCACTCAAAGTGATATTGTTCTATAATCTTACAAACTCAAAATCTCTTGCAAAAATTCAAACATACTTGTTGTGTTCTTGCTGTCCAGGATTGTTGGAAGTAAGTTGTGCATTGAAGAGGATTGTTCTTCTTGCACTTAGTGTTGTTAGACCTTAAAGGTTTTAAGAGCCTTTGGTCTCCCTATAGGTTAGATATTAGGCTTCACAATTTGTGTGAATAGGCTGTACAATCATTCTAACTATAGTGAAATCTCTTGCATGTTGTAAGAGGACTGGAGTACTCTCGATCTGTGAGGGGAACCAGGATATATCCTTGTGTTCTTTACTTTTCAGCATTTACCGCTTTCATATATACCTTAACTAGAAAAGAAAGAATCCTCACATATTTCCATTCACCAAACCGAAAATATTGTTTCAAGTATTCATATAAAACCGATAATTATTAAACACCTAATTCACCCCCCTCTTAGGTGTATCTGATACTTACAATTGTATGCCCACTGGAGTGGGTACTGAATGCGCCTTCATGTAACTCTTCCATGATTCATTCTGCTGTTTTCTAATCTACACAGTGGAGTAAGCACAAGTCGTGATTGCGCTTGTATAAGATGTCGTTGCTGAGAAAGAATTTGGAGGCAAATCTTCTTAAGAACTTCTTATCATTGACAGATGCCCCTGCGGGATATTCCTGAGCCTCGAGATACCTCTTCACTTCGTAGAACCAAGGTTTCTCTTCTATTCCTCCGGTATCAAGTTCACAAAAGTATGTTGGTTCGTCTAGTCTTTCAATAGTAATTTGGGGAGCTTCGTTGTCCCATCTGACCTTGAACATAGATGACATGGTAGCTAATGCGTCTGCCAACTGATTCTCTTCTCGTGGGATGTGATCAAAAGTGATTTCTTTGAAGTAAGGGATCAGATTCAACACATGCTCTCGATATGGAATGAGATTTGGATGCTTCGTATCCCAATTGCCTTTAATCTGACTGATCACCAAAGCTGAGTCTCCATACACTTGCAAGAATTTGATTCTTAAGTCAATAGCAGATTTGATACCCATGATGCACGCTTCGTATTCGGCCATGTTGTTGGTGCAGTCAAAATGTAGTCTAACGGTGAAAGGCGTGTGTCCGCCTGTAGGAGATGTAATGATGGCGCCAATACCATTGCTAAGTGCGTTTGAGGCTCCATCAAAGGCCATGGTCCATTAGGATCCTGTTTCAGGTCCTTCGTTTGGTCCAGGTTCTTCGCAATCAGTGACTAACATAATATCCTCATCTAGAAACTCGAAATGCATAGACTGATAGTCATCTATGGCTTGATGATCCAAATGATCGGCTACTATACTTTCTTTGATCGCCTTCTGAGTAGTATACTGGATGTCGTATTCGGTCAAGATCATTTGCCATCTTGCTATTCTTTCGGAGAGAGCAGTTTTATCGAATATGTATTTTATCGGATCCATCTTAGAGATCAACAAGGTAGTGTGAGTCAACATATACTGTCTTAGTCGTGACAGCCAAGCGCACGTTTTCTCAAGCTGTGAGTATCTTGTTTCACAGTCGGTAAACGTTTTACTAAGGTAGTATATTGCATACTCTTTTCGACCAGACTCGTCATGTTGCCCCAACACACACCCCATTCAGTTCTCTAATACTATTAAGTACATGGTAAGAGGTCTTCCTTTGGCAGGTGGTATCAGGATAGAAGGATTTTGTAGGTACTCCTTAATTTTGTCAAAAGCTGTCTGGCAATCGTCGTTCCATTCCACTACTTGATCTTTCTTCAGTAACTTGAAGATTGGCTCACAAGTAAAAGTTAGATGTGCAATGAATCTGGAAATGTAGTTTAGTCATCCCAAGAAACCTCTAACTTCCTTCTCGGTACGGGGAGCTGTCATTTCTTGAATAGATTTAACCTTGGCAGGGTCAACTTCAATACCTTTACCACTGACAACAAATCCCAGGAGTTTACTGGATCTGACTCCAAATGTGCACTTGTTAGGATTAAGTCTTAGTATGTATTTCTTCAGTCTATCAAACAGATTTCGCAAATGATCGAGATGTTCTTCTTCAGTTTATAATCGAGCTATCATGTCGTCGAAGTAGACTTCTATCTCGTGATGAATCATGTCATGGAATAAAGCTACCATGGCACGTTGATATGTGGCACCAGCGTTCTTTAGTTTGAACGACATAACTTTGTAACAGAATGTGTCCTACTGTGTAACAAAAGTAGTCTTTTCCATGTCTTCGGGAGCCATTTTGATCTGATTGTAACCAGAGAAACCATCCATGAAGGAGCAAACCTTGTGTTGAACGGTGTTATCAACCAGGACATCAGTATGTGGAAATGGGAAATCGTATTTCGGACTTGCTTTGTTCAAATCTCGGTAGTCCACACACATACGTACCTTGCCATCCTTCTTAGGTACGGGCACCACGTTCGTAACCCACTATGGATAAGAAGTAATGGCTAGGAAACCAGCATTGAACTATTTCATAACTTCGACTTTAATTTTCTCGGACATCTCAGGACGCATACGACGAACCTTCTACTTCACAGGGAGAAAACCTTCTTTCGTCGGTAGTCGGTGTACACAATGTCAATGTCTAGCCCTGGCATGTCTTCGTAGGACCAAGCAAAAATCTCGATATAGTCTTGCAGCATCTGGACCAATCTCTTTTTGACATTGCTCTCAAGACCTACTCCTATCTTGATTTCCTTTCTGTCTTTGTCAGTAATTAGATTCACAACCTCGACTGGCTCCTCGTGTGGCTGTATAACCTATTCTTCCTATTGTAGTAGCCTAGCAAGTTCTCCTAGCACTTCACAATCTTCCTCACCCTCGTCTTCGGCTTGGTAGATCGGATTATCGAAGTCATATTTGGAAATAGCAGAGTCGTTATCGACGAGATTCAGAGTGAATCTGCAGTGTATTACGTGGGTGTGTGTAAGAACACATAGCTTTTTTGAAAGGGTGATAAAGTAAAAAGAAAGATAAAGAGCACAGTATTTGAATGCAAAAGTCCAATGATTTATTGCATAAAAATATGCGAATGACAAATAATAACCCTCACAAACGAGCCGTGGTGCCCTGGGCAAGGCACTAGGATTAAAGTTTATTGTTCGAAAGCATAAAAGCAGAAAAAGCAATTACTCTTGTCTAAAGGAGATTGGTATGACATCTTCAGTCTTCCAATTGTTGAGTCCGTCGTCTGGAATTGGGAAAATCCAATTGTTGATGTAGACATCGCCATCATCGTCTTCTATAGCATGGACTCCGCTTTTGTTGATGTGGAAAGGAAGTTTGCCGGCACATTTGCGACGTATCATCTTCTGACCTTTGGTAGTGAAGCCTAAACCAGTCTTGTTAGATTTGAATGGAAAATCGGGGAGCTGGCCCCAAATAGTACAGTCTCCTTCTTCAACCGCAGCTTTGGCGTCTTTCAGTGAGGCCATCTTCGGTGGAACTTTAGTAACTTCAGGAGTGACAGGAGAGTCATCAGGCATGACTGTTGAATTGCTTCGAAATCTTGACAAGGGGTTTTGATGAATTCACCTTCCATTTCGATGTATCGGAATGACTACAGATGGCTTACCATATATTTCTTTTCTCCGCATACTGTAACAATCTTCCCCTTCATTGGGTACTTCAGCTTCTGATGTAGGGTGGAGGTGACAACACCTGCCCCATGTATCCAAGGGCGTCCGAGTAGGCAAGAATAAGCTGGACGAATGTCCATGACAAAGAAAGTAGATTTAAAACTCTGGGAACCGACTTTAACTGGCAGGTTGAGCTCTCCAAGTACTATTCTTTTTGAACCATTAAAATCTCTTACGATAATGTCACTGGGCTTCATGACCACTTCCTCAACATTAAGTCGGCCGAGAGCGCTCTTCGGCAGAACATTCAGAGCAGAACCAGTATCCACCAATACGTGAGACAATGTAGTGCCCTTGCATTAGATGGAGATGTGCAAGGCTTTGTTGTGTTTCCTTTCGGCAAGAGTTAAATCAGCATCAGAGAAACCTAAACCATTGTTGGCGGTCAGGCTAGAAATACAACCTTCGAATTGATCAGCAGTAGTATCTTGCGGTATGTGAGTATTCTTCAAAAACTTTACTAAAGCTTTAGCATGAGCCTCATCGCACAATATCAGAGCTAGCATGGATATCTTGGACGGAGTTTGTCCCAACTGTTCCACAACATTGTAGTCGCTCTTCTTGATGATCTTCAGAATTTCCTCCATTTCTTGCTTGGAGGTATCCTCAACAACTTCTTTTGGTACTTCTGTCTAAGCAGGATGAGTCACTAGTTCTTTCCCTCTCGCTTCGGGAACAGGTTCGATAGCAGGAATGCAAATTGGTGTAGTAGTGTCTTTTGGAGGAGATATCTCTAGAGAAAATACTCTTCCGATTCTGGTTACCTTGCTTGATCCGACGATGTTGCCGACATCAGGATTGGCAGCTTCAACTGCAATATCTTCAATGGTCGAAGGTTCTTGCTTGACGCCATGACAGTAAACTTCGACTCCATAGTTCCAAGGTATAGCTTTGTCAAAGGAATATGGAATTGGTTTGGGCGAGGTAATAATGAGAGGTTCCACTCTAGGCACAGGATCGACAGAGGTGATCCTTATTGTGTTCACATCAGCATCCTCTTCTAGGTAATCATCTCCCCATCCGGTTGCCTTGATGTCTTCGATTAGAATCTTATAACTTTCGGGAGAGGTATATTTAACCATGAAATCAAACTTTCCACTTGGCTTCCCCAAGGTATCCCAGACTTTTGGTACGACTTCGCTTACATCTTCGATCTTTAGATTTTTAGCAATGTCTTTGTGACACGGTGGGAGAACTGACTTGTTTGTTTTGTGTTTTATCACAAATGTTGTGGATAGCAAGAGTCGCTACCGACTTTTCTTTTATCCAATTAAGGGAAGGCGAAAAGAACAGGAAAATACCTTCGTTAGATTCTGAGTACAGGAGGCAGTTATGAAAAGGGAAGGTGTTAGCACCCTTTCCATCCGTAGTTATCTACGGGCTCTTAATTGCTTAGCTCACTTTACAAATTGCTTTCTGTGTGTGTGTTTGAAAATATTTTGAAAAGGAATTTTGCTTTGACTTTGTAATGATTCACGCCGGAATGTATACGAAGTGTTTGGAAATGTTTTGTTTTGGAAAGACTTTGTAATGATTCACACTGGAATGTATACAAAGTGTTTTGAAAAGTTTTGAAAGTGTGAGGTGTGAAAAGTATTTTGATTGAGCAAGCAAAAGAGACTTATTACCTACTAAGAACGGTCGTTTCCGTGTTATTTTTCTTTCCTTTAGGTTAGCACTATCCATACCATGAGTTGGTAGGTAACTTTATCTGTTGGATGTAAAGGGACATTTGAAGGGACATCGGATGATCAAAGAAGGAAACATGTAGGGATACCTTAGCATATTCGTAGGGACGATCATCACTTTTCGTTGGCAACAATCGAGGGACGAGATCATGTATTCGTAGGCAACATCGAGGGTCATCGAGGGACTATGATCTTTAATTCGGAGGGAATATGATGATATATTGTAAGCGTCTTAGCTAAGATATCCCCACGTTCAAGGGACTTGACCATTGTATTCGTAAGTGTGATGACTGGTTTTTTCATCGGTTGTTTTAAAAACAATGAAGTCGCCACCTAATTTTATTTGTTCTAAGAAGAACGGGAAAATATAGATAAAACCTATAAAGATGGATAAGGCGGTCTACGTTACCAAAAACATGGAATCGGGAGTCGTTTATGTAAGGGGATGGTATTAGCACCCCTTACATCCATCGTACTCGATGGGACCCATTTAGTTCTAAGTGTTTGTGTGTGTTAAATTGCTAATTCATGAGTTAAAATCGAGAAATAAAAGAAACGGGGTTTATTTATTATTATTTTGAGTTTGGCACGGTTTCAAAACCGTGTGCCTATGTATTCCCTTGTGCAATGGGAAAGTCAAAACTCCGTAGTTCCTCTTAAAAAGGTTTTTATTGGTTGTGTTGATTTTATAAGAAAAATCGTGCTTTAGACATTTCAAATGCTTGAACTTGGACTTGTTTTGTTTGTTTGAAAAGCTTAAGTCTTCGTTCGTGTTTGAAATGGCTATTGCACACTCTTTGTAAGAAAAGAGTTTGATGATCGCATATGAGCGATAAAAGAGTTTGAGTGAGTTGAGTTATTTTTATGTGGGAGACGAGTATTGGACCATAAGCATTCAACAGCTAATGCCCCAAATACTCGGATGAGTGAACAGAAACATCCTAATCATTTTTTCTACCCAAAAAGTTTGTTGAGAAAAGGTGAGGTGAAACAAGGTTCACGTTAATTAGATTCATTTAAGAAGCCAAACATACAGTCGAGGGTCGATACAGGACTGACTACCATATGTTTGGGAGGAGAGAGAAGTAGAATATTTATTTATGAAAATATTTTGAAAAGAATCTCGACATTGGATCGAGGTTTAGAAATTTAATTATGAAAGTGTTTTTAGGAGGTTTTGAAAATAATTTTGAAAAGTGAAGAATATTCACAAGAAGTTTTGAAAAAAAGATTTAAGTTTGAAAGTTGGAAAGAAAACATTTTTTTTGAAAAGTATTAAGAAATACTTAAAATGTCTCATTTTTAACTTAATTAAAATATAATCAAAAAGAAAATATTTTTGGATTTTTTTGACATAATCATAAAATAGGTATATTAAATGACAAGTGTTCAAAAAATCATCTCAAAATGAGAAGTTTTGATTAGTTTTTGAAAATGTTTTAAGTTTGCTAGAAACTTTGAGAAAAAAAGAGTTTTTTGGTCCTAAGGAGGTTTGCACCTTGGACATTTGGCTTAGAAATGAAGATTTTCCATTGAGCCATTTGCTTGACTTATCATTTAATTACCTTGCTTAGAAGGAGTTTTGAAAAAAAGAAGTTTGGAAAAAATCCAGAAGTTGGACTTCTGAAGGGTTCAGAAGTTGTCTACTTCTGGAAGGGTTAGAAGGCTTGGTTTCTGGAGCGTGTGAGAAGGCTTGCTTCTGGAGCGCTTTTGGCTTGCAACTTCTGGGACGTGAGCAGGAGCGTGTAGAAGCTTGGTTGCTTCTGGATCATGTAGAAGCTGGTTGCTTCTAAGAATGATGAGAAGCACGTTGCTTCTTGAGATGGTTAGAAGCTGATTGCTTCTGGAAATGAAAGCACTAGAAGTGCTTCTGAAGAGTGTTGAAATGGGAAGCTTCTGAAGGTAGAAGCTTCAGAAGTACTTCTGGAGGGTTGAACCTCAGAAGTGCTTCTGGGGAAGCAAGCCTCAGAAGCTTGTTGTGCCTTTTATTAAAAAAAAGGTTCCAGGGGGATTTGAACCCTGGACCTTGAGGCGAAGGAAAGGTTAAATGCGTGCTGACTTGCCACTGGGGTGGCTGTTACATCCGGTCATAATACAACAACTAATAAATTTAAAATAAACTTAGAATTTGAATTTTCCAGAAATCAAAGAACGCGCGTAACAACTTCATCTTCAACCTGTAGATTCCAATTCGCATCTCTCTGGTTTCTCCATGAAATTGCACGATCCAAACATCAATCTTGCTCGGATTTTCACCAGGAACATGATTATGACATTTAATTTCATTTATTTTAAGTGTAGGGTGATTAATTTTGTAAGAACATTAAGAACCCTAATTATGAATGTTGATTGTGAAATTGTGTATGTGCACCAATTTAAGCAATTGATTGAGGGTTTATGATCCTCATAAGTGCAGAAACAAAATGGCCAAGCCTTTTTTGGAATGAAAGTTAGAAATCATAGAGTTCAAAGTTCAAGTTTATACCTCTTTAAACTGAATTCATGTTTCTTGATGAAGGTGTTCCAGAGGGTTTTTTTTATGATAGCTACAGCTTCAGTGATGTTTATGGAACGTGTTGGTATGCTTACCTTGGTTTGAAATGGTCTGGAACTTCCTACCCAAGTCCAACTGCAATTCGTTGAAGTGAGTTTCGAATTTGAAGTTGGTGTTGTTACAGATCAATGATGAGAGCTTGGATCACTCATATGAAGTGTATGGAATGTGTTTGAAGTGGAAAATTGAGATATGCACGACTGAAATGGAAATTTAGAAGTTAAGGCTCAAAATTGCAATTTATAGAGTTTTGAGACAATTCTGAGTTTGGCTAGTTCTTGGGTTAGCTTGAGGATTCTAACAACTCTCTAATGATGTTTAGAAAGTATTGGAAGCCTAAGTTTGCTCAGAAATTGCAAAACTTGGAACTTGCACAATTCTCCTTTTTAGAACTTTGAAACTTGGAATTTAAGAAAGAAAGAAGGAAAGCTTGTTTAGGAATGCTTTGGTGTGTTTTTGAATGAAGTGAGAACCTCTATTTATAGGCAAGGAATTCTGAAATGGCAAGGCAAAAATAAGCTTAGAGCTTGCAACTTGGAGCTTAAAGCTTAAGAAAGGAATATTCCTTCATTAAATGCAAATGGAATCTTGTAATCATTACTTAGAAAACTCAAGTGTTTCTATCCTTTTCTAGCCATTTCCATCAGATTTTTTCCTCTAAAATCCTATCTCTTTTGGTGACAAGGCTTCTAGAAGGGAGAAAGTTGCAAAATAACTTATAACTTTGATGCATGATTTTGGAAATCCATGGTTTTGGAGCTCTATGTTTCAAAATCAACACCCTAGCTAGACAAAGTGTTTTTGCAAGTTCTTGGACTTTTTAGAAAGCTTGTAACAAGACCTAAAACTTTTATGTTTTGAGTTTTTCTTGAATCAAAATGGATCTAGGTGAAAAATGGCCAAGAAAGTGAGGAAAAACCATGTTTCTTAACACTTGAAAATTTTTCTAAGTGTTAGAAAAAATTCAAATCTTGACTTTTTGTTGACTTTTTCACATTTCTTGATTTTTTATGATCAAGATGGATTATTTGAAATTTTTTTATGATTGAAAAAATTAATCTTGAAAAAGTTGACCAAAAGTCAAAGTTTGACTTTTTTAAGCAGATGAATTTTCATCAGATGGTTCAGAATTTGTCTGATGAAGAAACATGGATTTTGCAATGTTTTGAATCAAGAAATTAGGTAAAGATGTTGCATTGAAGATGTTAAGATCAATCTTCAAGCAAATAGGTCATCCATTGAGCAGAAAATCAATGATTCACTATCTTCGATCAAAACCCTAATTGGTCGATTCAAGGTAGATCATGAGAAAAAGTTGGGAATTTGAAGATCAGATGTTGATGATTGATTAAGATAGATCATCTTAGGTGAGTGGAGACTCAAATCCTAATTGATCATATCTTGAACAGATGAAATTTTGATAAAATCCTAACTTTGACTTTAGGAGCATCATGCGATCTATCCTTCGAAATTGTTAGTGATGCAATGATCTTATGAGAAATACAAGGGAATAAAGTCTTGATCTTGTGCACTTTCAAAAGAGTGTATTCGTTGAAAAAGGGATGTCTCATGATCACTCCATATAAACACAAACTCAAAAGTCATTTCCGGAAGTTGAAACCCTGAGCTTAGGAGGGTAAATTTTGGGGTGCGACAGTAAGGCAACAAGAGAGGATACCCTAAGGTGGGGTGCATGTATGGTTATAATAGAAAAGAATAAGCCTTTTTTTTAAGATATCACATCATAAAAAAAAACTTCTAATATAAATTCAAATTTTTTATATACTTTATTAAAATAATTTTTATCTTCGAGCAATTGCATAAGTTAATCTCTAGAATTTGTGAATGCCACAATGAAACAGAAAGAAATTAGCATAACTATGTGTTCAAGATTAGATTCAAACCTAGTATTTCTAATTAAGATGCAAGAGATCTCTTACGATCTTATCAAAATAATTTTCACAAATTTTTATTTATATATAGTATAGATATATGGATATATTATTATTATAATTATTATTATTATTATTATTATTGTTATTATTAATATTATTAATATTTTTATTATTATTATTATTATTATTAGGCTTAATTATAATTTTAGTCCCCTATTTTATCTAATTCACGAAATTGGTCTCCCTATTTTAAATGTTAACAACTTTCATCCTCTGATTTTAAATTTAAACAATTTTGGTCGTAATCTCTTTCCTTTATACTTAACATTATTTATATTTTCATTTTTTTAAATGGAATGTTACTGGTAAAACTTAACAAATTATCAAATATAAACATATTGTTAAACTTTCTACATAAAAATATAAGTTTAAAAACAAACATTTCATCGATTTTCTATAAAAAAAATTGAAAAAGATCGACTGCAACTGTTTAAATTTAAATATGAGACCAAAAGTGTTTGTATTTAAAATATATGGACTAATATCATGAATAAAAAAAAGTGGGGTCGAAAACGGAAATTTAACCGTATTATTATTATTATTATTAATATAACTATTATTATTAATATTATTTTATTATTATTATTATCATTATTAAATAGATTATTCATTACCATACCTTAATAACTTTTAAAATGTAGTTTTTATTTGTAGATTGCGACTTATACCGTCATAACATTATATGAGAGTAAATTAAAAATCCATATATATAATCGAAATAAAATAAAATATATTAAGTTTTTTGTAACCAATAATTTTATTTTATTCTAATAATTATTTCATAATTACTTAATGAGACACATAATTTTTTTTAAACTTAATCTTCTCTGGTGTACATTTATCAAATCAAAAGTTGAGAAACTTGAATTTTAAACCCTAAATCTTAAAATAAAAAACTCAATACTGCTTTATTTATCTAATGAATTCTCATACATCCACAACCATTGCATTACAATACCCCAAAACTCAATTAGCAATGATCAGAAATGGACTATCAATATTTCAAAAGACAGGTGGACTTACAGCACAATTGCAAGTTTTGTTACTACAAAAAGGACTAGAACCTTTTTTAACACAATTACAACAATTCACACATTCATTATCAGCTGTGCAGGACTTAGGACATTCTGCCTCGCAAGCTAAAGTACCCACAATCTCATCTTTCACTCTTCCTTCTACATTTTTCAAACAAATATCTGCAAACATAAAAAATATATGAAACTAGATTTTGATAAAATGTGATAAAGAATCAAAACATGATGAATACAATTTTTCTTAAATCATTCATGGTTGTAATCTAACCTGATGCAATGAGGAATAAAGCAACCATGATTGCAATCTTGAAAGCAGAATATCTTGAGGTATCCATCTTTGTTTAAGCACATATGTTTTCATGGCAAGGATTTATATAGGAAATTTTCAAACATCCTTTTCCACGTTCAAAACCTTAACAATAAAGGATAAATACTATAATGATTATATACAACTTATCAATTTTTTTAAATGCTTTTTTATAAATATCAACAAATTATTTACATTAATTCACCAATATAAACAAATATTATTTTCAACTCTAGATTAACATCTTACACTCATTTAATTAAATATATACATAAAAATTGAACTACTCCACTCACCTTTAAAAAATATCTTTATCAGTATACTTTATCACTATATTACCTTTTAGGTATGATATAATATAAATTTATAGTATTATTAAACATAAAAATTATTTTAAGGATATTATTTCTCTTATACTTTGTTGAAGAAATATATAAAAACTTAGGTATAATATTAATTAAATGGTCAATGTATGGTATTCTGGATGCTAATTAAGTAAAACCATTTTTTTTTGAAAAGGGAAAAGATGCTATTAATATAAAAAGGCATTAGGAATGCCACATTAAGATATTGGAATGTTAAATAAGTAATATTATTAAATTTTTCAGATCTACATTTTTATTATAATTGTTATTATTATTCTTTAATCGATCTTAAAAATTTTCATTTTATTATTGTTTTAAATTATAATAAATTTTTTAATTTTAAAAATAATTATTCATGTAATTATTATTAATATCATTATATTTTAATACCTTATATATTGTTATTAAACTGAGAGTGGCTCGATAGATTATTATCTAGATGTTCTCACATCACACACTATGTTTGAAGAAAAAAAGAGAATACAAGAGTGTGGAAAATTAATAGTTAGAGTAATTTAAATTTAAATTTAAAATAACACACAAATATTTCTTTATTGTTATAATAGAAAAGAAAAAGTAGCTGTGATCATACCAGCACTAATGCACCAGATCCCATCAAAACTCTGCAGTTAAGCGTACTTGAGAGAAAGTAGTACTAGGATGGGTGATTCCTTGGAAGTCATTTTTTGAATTAATAAAGTAAATTTATATTTAAAAAAAATAGAAAAGTAAATTTTTTTTTTAAGATATCACATCATAAAAAAAACATCTAATATAAATTCAATATTTTTATATACTTTATAAAAATAAATTATTATCTTCGAGCAATTGCATAATCGAGCAATTGCATAAGTTAATCTCTAGAATTTGTGAAGGCCACAATGAAACAAAAAGAAATTAACATAACTATGTGTTCAAGATTAAATTCAAACCTAGTATTTCTAATTAAGATGCAACAGATCTCTTACGATCTTATCAAAATAATTTTCACAAATTTTTATTTATAAATAGTATAGATTTATGGATATATTATTATTATATTTATTATATTTATTATTATTATTATTATTATTATTATTATTATTTTTAGGCTTAATTATAGTTTTAGTCCCCCTATTTTATCTAATTCACGAAATTAGTCTCTATTTTAAATTATAACAACTTTCATCCTCTGATTTTAAATTTAAACAATTTCGTCCTAATCTCTTTCTTTTGTACTTAACGTTATTTATATTTTCATTTTTTTAAATGGAAAGTTACTTGTATAACTTAAAAAATTATCAAATATAAAATATTGTTAAACTATCTACATAAAAATATAAGTTTAAAAACAAACATTTCATCGATTTTCTATAAAAAAAATGAAAAAGATTGAATGGAACTGTTTAAATTTAAATATGAGACCAAAAGTGTTTGTATTTAAAATATATGGACTAATATCATGAAGAAAAAAAAGTGGGGTCAAAAACAGAAATTTAACCGTATTATTATTAATATAACATTAAATACTAATTATAAAAAAATGTTTATAAGTTACCTAACCTGAGTTTACTTGTATTATTATTATTATTATTATTATTATTATTATTATTATTATTATTATTATTATTATTATTATTATTATTATTATTATTATTATTATTATTATTATTATTATTATTATTATTATTATTATTATTATTATTATTATTATTATTATTATTATTATTATTATTATTATTATTATTATTATTATTATTATTATTATTATTATTATTATTATTATTATTATTATTATTATTATTATTATTATTATTATTATTATTATTATTATTATTATTATTATTATTATTATTATTATTATTATTATTATTATTATTATTATTATTATTATTATTATTATTATTATTATTATTATTATTATTATTATTATTATTATTATTATTATTATTATTATTATTATTATTATTATTATTATTATTATTATTATTATTATTATTATTATTATTATTATTATTATTATTATTATTATTATTATTATTATTATTATTATTATTATTATTATTATTATTATTATTATTATTATTATTATTATTATTATTATTATTATTATTATTATTATTATTATTATTATTATTATTATTATTATTATTATTATTATTATTATTATTATTATTATTATTATTATTATTATTATTATTATTATTATTATTATTATTATTATTATTATTATTATTATTATTATTATTATTATTATTATTATTATTATTATTATTATTATTATTATTATTATTATTATTATTATTATTATTATTATTATTATTATTATTATTATTATTATTATTATTATTATTATTATTATTATTATTATTATTATTATTATTATTATTATTATTATTATTATTATTATTATTATTATTATTATTATTATTATTATTATTATTATTATTATTATTATTATTATTATTATTATTATTATTATTATTATTATTATTATTATTATTATTATTATTATTATTATTATTATTATTATTATTATTATTATTATTATTATTATTATTATTATTATTATTATTATTATTATTAATTATTATTATTATTATTATTATTATTATTATTATTATTATTATTATTATTATTATTATTATTACATTATTATTATTCTTATTAATGATTATTATTATATTACAAGGTATACTAATATTATGTTCTATTAAGATTTACAAGGTATACTGATTAGATCTTGAGTCTTGAATTGTTTTTTTTTGTTTATTCACCCTTTGATTTATAGTTTTTCCGAAGGATTCGTTCTTATAGAGAGCTCATTAATTGCTTAAACTCAATTGTTCGGTTAATCCTGGTCAGAACTTTTAAACCATGAAATTTTATCAATTTTTTTAATGTGCAATCAAATTTTAATTAACCTCATTAATAGAAAATTAAAATATTTGAAGAAGTAAATTACATAAATATACCTTTATTAATGTTGTATTTATATATTTTAAGCAAAAAAAAAAAAATTGTAGATTGCGACTTATACCTTCATAATTTTATATGAGAGTAAATTCAAAATCCATATATGTATATAATCGAAATAAAAAATATATATTAAGTTTTTTTATAACCATTAATTTTATTTTTTTCTAATAATTATTTCATAATTACTTAGTGACACACATAATTTTTTTATCACTATATTACCTTTTAGGTATGATATAATATAAATTTATAGTATTATTAAACATAAAATTGTTTTGAGGATATTATTTTTCTTATACTTTGTTGAAGAAATATATAAAAACTTAGGTATAATATTAATTAAATGATCAATGTATGGTATTCTGGATGCTAATTAAGTAAAACCTTTTTTTTTGAAAAGGGAAAAGATGCGATTAATATAAAAAGGCATTAGGAATGCCACATTAAGATATTGGAATGTTAAATAAGTAACATTATTAAATTTTTCAGATCTATAGTTTTATTATAATTGTGATTATTATTCTTTAATCGATCTTAAAAATTTTCATTTTATTATTGTTTTAAATTATAATAAATTTTTTAATTTTAAAAATAATTATTCATGTAATCATTATTAATATCATTATATTTTAATACCTTATATATTGTTATTGAGAGTGGCTCGATAGATTATTATCTAGATGTTCTCACATCACATACTATGTTTGAAGAAAAAAAGAGAATACAAGAGTGTGGGAAATTAATTGTTAGAGTAATTTAAATTTAAATTTAAAATAACACATAAATACTTCTTTATCGTTATAGTAGAAAAGAAAAAGTAGGTGCGATCATACCAACACTAATGCACCAGATCCCATCAAAACTATGCAGTTAAGCGTATTTGGGAGAAAGTAGTACTAGGATGGGTGATTCCTTGGAAGTCATTTTTTGAATTAATAAAGTAAATTTTTTTTAAGATATCACATCATAAAAAAAACATCAAATATAAATTCAACATTTTTATATACTTTATAAAAATAAATTATTTTCTTCGAGCAATTGCATAATCGAGCAATTGCATAAGTTAATCTCTAGAATTTGTGAAGGCCACAATGAAACAGAAAGAAATTAACATAACTATGTGTTCAAGATTAGATTCAAACCTAGTATTTCTAATTAAGATGCAAGAGATCTCTTACGATCTTATCAAAATAATTTTCACAAATTTTTAATTATAAATAGTATAGATATATGGATATATTATTATTATATTTATTATTATTATTATTATTATTATTATTATTATTATTATTATTATTATTAGGCTTAATTATAGTTTTAGTCCCCCTATTTTATCTAATTCACGAAATTAGTCTCTCTATTTTAAATTATAACAACTTTCATCCTCTGATTTTAAATTTAAACAATTTTGTCCTAATCTCTTTCTTTTGTACTTAACGTTATTTATATTTTCATTTTTTAAATGGAAATTTACTTGTATAACTTAAAAAATTATCAAATATAAAATATTGTTAAACTATCTACATAAAAATATAAGTTTAAAAACAAACATTTTATCGATTTTCTATAAAAAAAAATGAAAAAGATTGAATGCAACTGTTTAAATTTAAATATGAGACCAAAAGTGTTTGTACATAAAATATATGGACTAATATCATGAAGAAAAAAAAAGTGGGATCAAAATCAGAAATTTAACCGTATTATTATTAATATAACATTAAATACTAATTATAAAAAAATGTTTATAAGTTAGCTAACCTGAGTTTACTTGTATTATTATATTATTATTATTATTATTATTATTAATATAACTATTATTATTATTATTATTATTATTTTATTAGTATTATTATCATTATTAAATAGATTATTCATTACCATACCTTAATAACTTTTATACAAAAGCAAAAGCAATATAATTTGTGTAATTTATTTACTTAAAATACAATTATGTTCTAAATGTTTTAAGAAATATTACAAGGTATGCTAATATTATCGATTAGATTCGGTTGAGTCTTAGTCAAAATTGTTTTTTTTTGTTTATTCACCCTTTGATTTATAGTTTTTCCGAAGGATTCGTTCTTATAGAGAGCTCATTAATTGCTTAAACTCAATTGTTCGGTTAATCCTGGTCAGAAATTTTAAACCATGAAATTTTATCAAATTTTTTAATGTGCTATCAAATTTTAATTAACCTCATTAATAGAAAATTAAAATATTTTAAGAAGTAAATTACATAAATATACCTTTATTAATGTTGTATTTATATATTTTAAGCAAAAAATATAATTGTAGATTGCGACTTATACCTTCATAATTTTATATGAGAGTAAATTACAAATCCATATATGTATATAATCGAAATAAAAAAATATATTAAGTTTTTTTGTAACTGATAACGCATTTTTATATAGTATATTTGATTTAATTTACATAAATAATGTTAGTATTTTTATTTAATTATTTCATTTTATTTCCATATTACGCTGGTATTTTTATTGTTTCAGGTATTTTATTTTAAAATAAACAAATTGAGCAAAGTGAAGAAATAAGGAGATTATTTAATTAAATGAAGAGAAAAAGGGGTGTGAAAAGCAAAGTATGGATCAAGGATTTATTAAAGCCTACAAACCAAGCCCGTGCAAGCAAAAGCCCAAAACAAAGCCAAACCCTAAATGCCACGCAGAAGAGTGAGACGCACGTCTCCACTCTCTCCTACAAGTGAGGCGCCCGCCTCGGTCTCTCCCCTTAGTGGGAGACGTCCGTCTCCAAAGCCATGTCAGCCCTAGCAGTTGCGTGGGACGCCCGTCTCACGTGGCTATATTCATGGAGAGAAATCCGGGACGTCCATCTCAAGTAGTGGGCAGTTGGAGCGAGTATTTTTAGGAGGAAGCTACGAAAATATCTCAACGGGTGGTTACTTCCTACCACTATAAAAGGACCTCTCCAAATCATATTTTCGGACACCGATTCTCAGCATTATTTTCCCAGTTTCAAATTTATTTTCCTGCATTATTTTCATTGTAATTCAGATTCAGAAGTTACTTTTCAAGCATTGTCTTAGAGTTAGTTTCTTTTCAAGCATTGTTATTTATATTCCTGGTGAAGAACCGAGACGTTGTACGAGCTATTCCCAGCTTCGAGGATTCTTTCCAACATTTATTTAATTCAGGTTTCTATTTATATTGCTTTATTTATTTAATTAATTGTTGCATGAGATATATTTGTTTGCCATGAATTTATTGATGAATGTTAAAACCTTAAATTTATTCATGTTTGTTTTTATAAATATGTCTGGCTAAATTATTTAAATATCGGTATGTAATGAGTTAATTTGAAAGTATCCGGAATAAACTGGCTTTATTATATTTTATAAAATAAACACTTTTTCTGATTTAGTTATCTAATTTATTTTGTTAAAAAAGGTTTAGAAACCAACAGAGCGAAAGTTTGAGGTTAATAAACTGACTAAGATTAGAAACCAACAGAGCGACAGTTTGAGGTTTAGAATCAGATAGTAGATACTAGGTATTGTTTTTAAAAACCGCGACAGCATTTTAAAACCAATTAAACTTTATTTATTTTCAAAAAGTAATTTTAAAATCAATGGGATAGCGAAAGCATACATCAGAGTTTAAAATTATAATCTACTTCAATAGAGCGACAGTTTGAGAATAGATTTTTAAATAAATACTTTTTGCCTAAAAAGAAATTATTATCATTTTTAGAAAATAAGCCAGTGGAAAACCGGATTCTTAGGATTAACGAAGTACATACCGATATTCGCATTATTATTATTTTAATTAAAATTAAGTTTTATTGCCCAAAAATTCCCCAAATTTATTCATTGATAGCTATAGCTTTACACAGTAGTCTAGGTTACGATAGATCGATTTATAGTCTCTGTGGGTTCGATATCTTTTAAAACTACGCAATAGGGCTGTATACTTGCAGTCTCCCGATTAAATTAGACGATAAAGTCGCGATCAAGTTTTTGGCGCCGTTGCCGGGGACTATTCAAGTCGATATCGTAATTTTATTACGAAGTATAGACTATAGCAACTATTTCTTTTCCCTCTGTGTATGCCAAATACTCGCTCTCAAGGCGCGCCTTTGCATATACCTATTTACGACATCGAGCGTTATCTTAGATTAAGACGACGAATTCAAGAGTATCTCGAACTCAACAATCTTCCTTCAACCAAACTTCCAGACATTGAGGAACTGAAGAAGATGGCTGACGCAGATCCTCCTGCTCCTCGTCCTCTTAAGGACTACGCGCTGTTCCTTCTCAAGCGGAGCCTCATAACAGTATTGTTGCTCCTGCTATCGCTCGAAACGATTTCGAGCTGAAACCTTCGCTTCTTTCCGCCGTTCAGCAGAACCAGTTCTCTGGAGTTCCTACTGACGACCCAAACCTTCATCTATCCGTGTTTGTACAGTACGCAGACACTGTAAAAGCGAATGGTGTTAACCCCGAGGCGAATACGATTGCGCCTATTTCCTTTTTCTCTCAGAGACAGAGCTCGCGCATGGCTCCAATCTCTTCCTGCCAACTCAATCACCACATGGGATGAGTTGAAGAAAGTCTTCTTGGCTAGATATTTTCCTCCAAGCAAAACTGCTATGCTCAGAGCCAATATCAATGGTTTCAGACAAAAAGACAATGAATCTCTCTTTGAAGCTTGGGAACGTTATAAAGACATGCTTAGACTTTGTCCTCATCATGGTTTAGAAGAATGGCTGATCATTCACACGTTCTACAATGGTCTCTTGTATAATACGAGATTGACTATAGACGCCGCAGCTGGTGGCGCACTAATGAATAAACCATATGCTGAAGCTAGACAACTTATCGAAAGCATGGCTCAAAACCATTATCAATGGGGTATGGAGAGAGTTAGTGTAGAAAAATCTCAGACAAAAGGTGCCATGGTTGAAGTGAATAGTCTGGATCAAGTCAACGCCAAAGTGGAAGCTCTCACTCAAAAGCTTGAGAATCTTACCACCGCTCCCGCAGCTACTGTTGCTGCAGTTGCTCAAACTTGCGACTTATGTGGTATTCAATCACATCTTGCTCCAGAATGCCCACTTCTGACAGGAGTTCCAGCTGAACAAGCAAATTATGTGCAGAATAATCCTTACAGCAACATATATAATCCTGGCTGGAAGAATCATCCTAATTTTTCCTACAAGAATAACAACGCGTTATACGCACATGGACAAGCTCCTGCTACACCACCTGGTTATCCTAAAGCTATTCCAAATCACCCTAACAATGGTCCCAATACATCAAATGCTCCTAGGAAGTCTAATTTGGAAATCATGATAGAGCACTTCATTGCTACTCAAAACCAAACCAATAATGCTCAAGCCCAGACTAATAAGGAAGTTCAGAATCAGAATATACACATTAATGAGCAAATGAAGCAATTTTCCAGCAAGCTCGACGCCTTAGCTACACACAATAAAATGTTAGAAACACAAATTTCTCAAGTAGCTCAACAACAAGCGGCTTCTGCTGCTCCTGCTGGCTCATTTCCTGGACAACCTCAACCTAATCCTAAAGGACATGCTAATGCTGTCATCTTAAGAAGTGGAACAAAGTATGATGGACCTGTAGATCCCAGAAACAATAGCCCAGCTATGCAACAAAATTCTGTCAAACCATCTGAAACTAAAGATAAGCAAGAAAAGGAGAACCAGAAAGACAATAGTGAAAATACCACGCAAAAGGACGAATCTTATGTACCCCCACCACCTTATAAACCTCCTATTCCATACCCTCAAAGGTTAGTTAAAACTAAGAATGTGGGTCAATTCAAGAAGTTCGTGGATCTTCTCAAGCAACTCAATGTTACAATTCCTTTTACCGAAGCTATAACTCAAATGCCCTCCTACGCTAAATTCCTTAAAGAGATTCTATCCAATAAGAAAAAGCTTGAGGATAATGAAACTGTCATGCTTACTGCTGAATGTAGTGCAATTATTCAAGACACAATGCCTCCTAAACTCAAGGATCCAGGAAGCTTTTCTATTCCATGCGTAATTGGTAAATTTGTCATAGACAAAGCTTTATGTGATCTAGGAGCCAGTATAAGCGTGATGCCGTTATCCATTTGCAAGAAACTTGACATGGGAGAACTGAGACCAACCAAAATGTCCGTTCAACTAGCAGATAGGTCAGTTAAATATCCTGCAGGAGTACTTGAAAATATTCCTGTACGTATTGGCCAATTCTATATTCCAACTGATTTCATTATCATGGACATAAGGGAGGATGAAGTTACTCCAATCATTCTTGGAAGGCCTTTCTTAGCCACTGCTGGTGCAATAATAGATGTGAAAAGAGGAAAACTTACTTTTGAAGTAGGCGAAGAGAAAATCGAATTTATCCTCTCTCAATTCCTGAAAGCACCTGCAATTGAAGATACTTGTTATTTCATGGATATCATTGATGAGTGCAGAAAAGAGGCTGAACTTGAAAATAAGGATAATCTTGATGAAAGTCTGGATAATAATTTAAGTGAATGCTTAGCTATAGCACCAGATCCTACGCAATGTTTAAGGAAACCATCCCTAGAACTTAAATCCCTTCCTGAAAATTTAAGGTATGAATTCCTAGATTCCGAACTCGAACGACCCGTGATAGTCTATGCAAAACTCGGAGAAACAGAAACTGAAAAACTTTTACAGATTCTGAGGAAATATCCAACAGCCTTAGGGTATAATATCACTGATCTTAAAGGAATAAGTCCCTCTATCTGTATGCATCGCATTATGCTAGAAGAAGATTGCAAAACTTCAAGAGAACACCAGAGGAGACTAAACCCAATTATGAGTGAGGTTGTGAAAAAGGAAGTTACGAAGTTGTTGGAAGCAGGAATCATATATCCTATATCTGATAGCAAATGGGTTAGCCCTGTGCATGTTGTACCTAAGAAAGGAGGTGTCACAGTAGTTGAAAATGAGAAAGGCGAAATAATAACTAAAAGAGTTGAATCTGGATGGAGAATGTGCATTGATTATCGAAAACTTAACAAAGCCACCAGAAAAGATTATTTCCCTTTACCATTTATTGATCAAATGTTGGAGCGTTTAGCTAGACACTCTCATTTCTGTTTCTTGGACGGTTATTCAGGTTTCTTTCAGATACCTATTCATCCTGATGACCAAGAGAAAACAACTTTCACGTGCCCTTTTGGAACCTTTGCTTACAGAAGAATGCCATTTGGTTTGTGCAATGCCCCTGCAACTTTTCAAAGATGTATGATGGCAATATTTGCTGATTTTCTGGACAATATTATGGAAGTCTTCATGGACGATTTCTCCGTTTGTGGACAAAGTTTTGAAGAATGTTTAGAAAATCTAGAAAGGGTATTAGAACGTTGTGTAAAGGTCAACCTAGTGCTTAATTGGGAGAAATGTCATTTCATGGTACAAGAAGGGATTGTATTAGGACACATTATATCCAAAAGAGGAATTGAAGTCGATTCTGCTAAAATCGAAGTTATTGAGAACCTTCAACCTCCAAAAACTGTCAGAGAAATCCGAAGTTTTTTAGGACACGCCGGTTTCTACCGACGATTCATTAAAGATTTCTCTAAGATAACAAAACCCCTAACTGAGCTATTAATGAAAGACGCTGAGTTCATCTTCGACGAAAAATGTTTAGAAGCGTTTCAAACACTTAAGAAAGCATTGATTTCTGCGCCTATCATGCAAACTCCAGATTGGAATGAACCTTTTGAAATAATGTGTGACGCAAGCGACTACGCCGTAGGAGCTGTTTTAGGACAGCGAAAGGATAAAAGACTCCACGTCATATATTATGCAAGCAGAACCCTGGATGAAGTGCAGATGAATTATGCTACAACCGAGAAAGAATTCTTAGCAGTGATCTTCGCATTAGACAAGTTCCGATCCTATTTAGTAGGATCCAAAATAATCATCTACACTGATCATGCTTCTATTAGATATCTCTTAACCAAAAAGGACGCTAAACCCAGACTCCTGAGATGGATATTACTGCTGCAAGAATTTGATTTAGAAATCAGAGATAAGAAAGGAACTGAAAATGTGGTAGCAGATCATCTCTCTAGGTTAGAAAATCTTAAACACGAACAAGTGCCGATCGATGATGAATTCCAGTATGATAAACTGATTGTCCACTTGGAAGACACAGAACCAGATAAACTCATAGAAACCACCTTAGCCATCTCCTCTGTGCCTTGGTATGCTGATTTTGTAAATTACCTCGCTGCAGGCGTTCTACCACCTGAACTTACCTATCAACAGAAGAAGAAATTCTTCCATGATCTTAAACAATACTATTGGGATGAACCTTTACTTTTCAAGAGAGGTCCCGATGGAATTTTCCGCCGATGTGTGCCAGAAGAAGAAATCGAAAACATTATAAAACACTGTCATTCTGCACCTTACGGAGGACATGCTAGTACATCCAAAACATGTGCAAAGATCTTACAATCCGGCCTCTATTGGCCTAATTTATGGAAAGACGTACATGCCACCATCTTAAAATGCGACAGGTGTCAACGCACCGGCAATATATCTAGACGTGACGAAATGCCACAAAAAGGCATTTTAGAAGTCGAAATCTTTGATGTGTGGGGGATAGACTTCATGGGACCCTTCCCATCTTCATCCGGTAATAAGTATATACTCGTGGCTGTGGATTATGTCTCAAAATGGATCGAAGCTATAGCTTCTCCAACAAAAGACACCCGAGTGGTACTTAAGCTTTTCAAGAACATAATCTTTCCTAGGTTCGGTGTACCCCGACTCGTTATAAGCGACGGTGGTTCTCACTTCATTTCCAAAATCTTTGAAAAACTATTAGGGAAATATGGAGTTCGACACCGCGTAGCTACACCTTACCATCCTCAAACCAGTGGACAAGTTGAAGTTTCAAATCGCGAGATAAAACAAATCCTTGAAAAAACTGTCGCTACGTCCAGAAAGGATTGGTCATTTAAACTTCATGAAGCTTTATGGGCATATAGAACTGCCTATAAAACTCCCATTGGTACTACTCCTTTCAAGCTTATTTATGGTAAGTCGTGCCATCTCCCAGTTGAGTTAGAACACAAGGCTTATTGGGCCATTAAGAATCTGAACTTAAGTTATACTGCCGCTGGTGAGAAGCGTATCCTGGATATTAATGAATTGGAAGAACTTAGACAGGATGCGTACGAAAACGCTAGGATTTACAAAGAGCGCACAAAGAAATGGCACGATAAAACGTATATCTAGGAAGAATTTTAACATAGGTGACTTCGTATTACTATTTAACTCACGATTAAAATTATTTCCTGGAAAATTGAGATCTAGGTGGTCAGGACCTTTTGAAATCACAAGAGTTTATCCAAGTGGTGCAATAGAGATTAAGGGACCTTCGATTGCACCGTTTATAGTAAACGGGCAGCGTTTAAAACATTACCATTTTACCGAAATCGAGGGATATTCTCAAAAGATAAATCTGGACGAGCCACGTGCTCGATTTGAAGACTAATCTTTAGTTTTATTTGTCGAGCTTACGACATAAAACAAAGCGCTTTGTGGGAGACAACCCGCCGTTTTTATTTCTTTCTTTTATTTCTTCTTTATTCTAATTTAAAAACAAAAAAACAAAAAAATATCTATTTCTTTTCTTTATCTATTTTCTTTTCATTTCTATTTTCTGTCTTATTTCTCTCTATTCTATATTTCTCTTCTTATCGGCATTTGGCCAATGCTGATCTTCTTTATTTTCTTCTCCTCAGGGTATCTCTAGCTACTTATCTCTCTTCCCACTATGTCTCGAGTTGATGATATGCCTGTCAGTTTCAGAGGAAGAAATCAGCGCACCAAATATGGAGTTTTATCTGAGCGTGAGATGTTACCTACTATTTACCTCCATCATGGTGCTATGACTGCTCTTGGTATTCGTGATAGTGTGCTTTTTCTGCTGAATTAGATTGGGTGGGATAATTCACGCCTGATGACATGCTATGCCACTTATCGGAACCTTACTTTGGAATTCCTCAGCTCTTTGGCTTACTTTCCTACTCATGGGGTAGCTTTACGCCGTGGACTTATTATTTTCAGACTTTTTGGCATCAATTTCAAGTTTACCCATAAGGAATTGGCTGATCTTCTTGGTTTTCCTAGTGGTTTAGGAGTTTATCATGAAACTCAGGAGGAGTACCTTGGATTTAGAGAGCTTGACTATTTTTGGGGATCTATTTCTGGAATCCTTAACCCTGAGCCCGAGGATCTTGTATCAGAGAATATCCATAACCCGGCCTTCAGGTACTTCCACAAGATTCTGGCCCACACCATTTTTGGAAAACCCCAGAATGTCACTACTGTTTCTAAGGATGAGCTGTTTATCATGTTTTGTGCTTCGCAAAACCGTCCGGTTAATGCGATCACTTATCTGCTGCGAACCTGGATGGATCTCATTGATACTGATCATGCACCCATTCGGATGGGAGGTCTTGTTACTATGATTGCAAATGTTGTTGGACTTAGGCAACCCTTTAAGCATCTGAATGCTTTTAGAGGTGTTATTTGCATGACCATCGAGTTTTGTTTTAACACTGGCATGATTAATGATCTTGGCCCGACTCAGTTTACCTTGTTGATTAATGGTCAACCTATGCAGCTGTTTACCTTGCCTAACCATGCTACGAGTGTGCATAACAAAGCCAATTGGCTTTTTGATCTCGATCATCAGCCTGCTCAGCCCAACACTCCCGAGACTCCGCAGGATTATGAGATATTAGAGGATTCTGAGGTAGATCCTACTGTGCCTCCTGGTTTTAATGATATAGAGCCTCCTCAGCATCCTTCCACCATTCCCTCTGCTGATCCTGACACAGTTATGCATCAGGCTCCTACCATTGATTATGCCACTGCCCTCCACGCTCTCCAGGTGGAACATCAGGCTTTAAGAGCTGACTTGACTGGTCTGCGAGCTGATTTCTATGGTTTTATGGACATTGTTTCGGCGCAATTTCAGGAAGTTTTCACCTATTTGCGTTCTTCCTCTGCTCCTACAGCAGGACCATCTAGTGGCTAGAGTTCTTGAGTAGTTTATTTAGTTTAGTTTAGTTTGATTTCATTAGGATTTTATAATGCTTCCGTTATGTTATTTTTATTATGTTTCTCTTCCAAATACTTGATTCCTACATTGTAAGCAACTTTGATCTCCATTCTAATGCAATCCATGTTTCCTTTATCATAATGTTGCATATTATACTATATTACATTATTATTACTGTTGCATTATCATTCTTAAGTTGCATTATTATTGTTGCTACGAATTTACTCACCCATCTTTCATTTCGATTCTCCTTTGTTTTTAACGCACTGAGGACATTGCTCCTTTTAAGTATAGGGGAGTCGGATTATTTCCTTGTTTATTTATCTCCTTTGCTCTCTTTGAAGTATTTCCCTTTTATTTATTTTCTTGTATCGCAAATTTCAATTCAATAAAATACATGTTTATGTCAATTTTAATCTTATATGCAAAATTTAATGCTTATTCGAATTCCTCCTATTTCTTGAGCTATAACGAAAAATTTCAAACACATTTATAAACATATTCAACTAGTATTAAGGTTGCTTAATCTAAATAAGAGTTCGAGTAAAAACTTAACAAAATTGTTATCGTCCTAACACTTTAAAACCCCCAATATGTTAGATCGATTTAAGTACTTATTATACCAAAACCTTTAAAACTTAGTTTTAGATTAGCCCCAAGTAGTTTATTAAGCAGTCGGCACCGCCATAAAACACAAACTACGTGGAGAACCGATGAATATAAGTGTTTGATCAAATATCTTTAAGAAAATTGCTTTTATTTAGAATGCACTTACTAAGTTAGATGGTCCTTACCAGATCATTTAATCCAAAAAGTTGCTGAAAATATGAATTTTATGCAAAATAATCCATTAAAAAATTGGTTCAGTGGTCCCTGGTGCTGAACTTGGTAGGGCGAATTACGGTTCGATCCCCCGCAATTTTTAATTGGAAAAAGGAGTACCGAATGTTTAATTACCAGAACTCCTAGATGGCTTATTAAGATCAAATTCACTAACCGGTTACTCCACTATGTGCGTGTACGGTAATGGGCTTAATGTGATTGCACTAGAATGAAAACGGGCGAAATAAAACATAGTATTAGGTTGAAGCTATAATGACATGACTTGAATTGGTCTGCATAAATGGGGTTGTCTAGTGTTTCTACGGTAACTTTGGTGTTTAAGTTCGACTTTAATTCTCTGACGAAAAATCAATTTGCAACCTGGTACAAAGTTATGTATGCTCTTATATTTGTGTTTATCTGTGCTTCAAAGATTTTCATTTCTACTTTTTGCTTGAGGACAAGCAATGGTTTAAGTATAGGGGAGTTTGATAACGCATTTTTATATAGTATATTTGATTTAATTTTCATAAATAATGTTAGTATTTTTATTTAATTATTTCATTTTATTTCCATATTACGCTGGTATTTTTATTGTTTCAGGTATTTTATTTTAAAATAAACAAATTGAGCAAAGTGAAGAAATAAGGAGATTATTTAATTAAATGAAGAGAAAAAGGGGTGTGAAAAGCAAAGTATGGATCAAGGATTTATTAAAGCCTACAAACCAAGCCCGTGCAAGCAAAAGCCCAAAACAAAGCCAAACCCTAAATGCCACGCAGAAGAGTGAGACGCACGTCTCCACTCTCTCCTACAAGTGAGGCGCCCGCCTCGGTCTCTCCCCTTAGTGGGAGACGTCCGTCTCCAAAGCCATGTCAGCCCTAGCAGTTGCGTGGGACGCCCGTCTCACGTGGCTATATTCATGGAGAGAAATCCGGGACGTCCATCTCAAGTAGTGGGCAGTTGGAGTGAGTATTTTTAGGAGGAAGCTACGAAAATATCTCAACGGGTGGTTACTTCCTACCACTATAAAAGGACCTCTCCAAATCATATTTTCGGACACCGATTCTCAGCATTATTTTCCCAGTTTCAAATTTATTTTCCTGCATTATTTTCATTGTAATTCAGATTCAGAAGTTACTTTTCAAGCATTGTCTTAGAGTTAGTTTCTTTTCAAGCATTGTTATTTATATTCCTGGTGAAGAACCGAGACGTTGTACGAGCTATTCCCAGCTTCGAGGATTCTTTCCAACATTTATTTAATTCAGGTTTCTATTTATATTGCTTTATTTATTTAATTAATTGTTGCATGAGATATATTTGTTTGCCATGAATTTATTGATGAATGTTAAAACCTTAAATTTATTCATGTTTGTTTTTATAAATATGTCTGGCTAAATTATTTAAATATCGGTATGTAATGAGTTAATTTGAAAGTATCCGGAATAAACTGGCTTTATTATATTTTATAAAATAAACACTTTTTCTGATTTAGTTATCTAATTTATTTTGTTAAAAAAGGTTTAGAAACCAACAGAGCGAAAGTTTGAGGTTAATAAACTGACTAAGATTAGAAACCAACAGAGCGACAGTTTGAGGTTTAGAATCAGATAGTAGATACTAGGTATTGTTTTTAAAAACCGCGACAGCATTTTAAAACCAATTAAACTTTATTTATTTTCAAAAAGTAATTTTAAAATCAATGGGATAGCGAAAGCATACATCAGAGTTTAAAATTATAATCTACTTCAATAGAGCGACAGTTTGAGAATAGATTTTTAAATAAATACTTTTTGCCTAAAAAGAAATTATTATCATTTTTAGAAAATAAGCCAGTGGAAAACCGGATTCTTAGGATTAACGAAGTACATACCGATATTCGCATTATTATTATTTTAATTAAAATTAAGTTTTATTGCCCAAAAATTCCCCAAATTTATTCATTGATAGCTATAGCTTTACACAGTAGTCTAGGTTACGATAGATCGATTTATAGTCTCTGTGGGTTCGATATCTTTTAAAACTACGCAATAGGGCTGTATACTTGCAGTCTCCCGATTAAATTAGACGATAAAGTCGCGATCAGTAACCATTAATTTTATTTTGTTCTAATAATTATTTCATAATTACTTATTGACACACATAATTTTTTTTAAACTTAATATTCTCTGGTGTACATTTATCAAATCAAAAGTTGAGAAACTAGGATTTTAAACCCTAAATCTTAAAATAAAAAACTCAATACTGCTTTATTTATCTAATGAATTCTCATACATCCACAACCATTGCATTACAATACCCCAAAACTCAATTAGCAATGATCGGAAATGGACTATAAATATTTCAAAAGACAGGTGGACTTACAGCACAATTGCATGTTTTGTTACTACAAAAAGGACTAGAACCCTTTTTAACACAATTACAACAATTCACACATTCATTATCAGCTGTGCAGGACTTAGGACATTCTGCCTCGCAAGCTAAAGTACCCACAATCTCATTTTTCACTCTTCCTTCTACATTTTTCAAGCAAATATCTGCAAACATAAAAAATATATGAAACTAGATTTTGATAAAATGTGATAAAGAATCAAAACATGATGAATACAGTTTTTCTAAAATCATTCATGGTTGTAATCTAACCTGATGCAATGAGGAATAAAGCAACCAAGATTGCAATCTTGAAAGCAGAATATCTTGAGGTATCCATCTTTGTTTAAGCACATATGTTTTCATGGCAAGGATTTATATAGGAAATTTTCAAACATCCTTTTCTACGTTCAAAACCTTAACAATAAAGGATAAATACTATAATGATTATATACAATTTATCAATTTTTTTAAAATGCTTTTTTATAAATATCAACAAATTATTTACATTAATTCACCAATATAAACAAATATTATTTTCAACTCTAGATTAACATCTTACACACATTTAATTAAATATATACATAAAAATTGAACTACTCCACTCACCTTTAAAAAATATCTTTATCAGTATACTTTATCACTATATTACCTCTTAGGTATGATATAATATAAATTTATAGTATTATTAAACATAAAATTGTTTTGAGGATATTATTTTTCTTATACTTTGTTGAAGAAATATATAAAAACTTAGGTATAATATTAATTAAATGATCAATGTATGGTATTCTGGATGCTAATTAAGTAAAACCTTTTTTTTTTGAAAAGGGAAAAGATGCGATTAATATAAAAAGGCATTAGGAATGCCACATTAAGATATTGGAATGTTAAATAAGTAACATTATTAAATTTTTCAGATCTATATTTTTATTATAATTGTTATTATTATTCTTTAATGGATCTTAAAAATTTTCATTTTATTATTGTTTTAAATTATAATAAATTTTTTAATTTTAAAAATAATTATTCATGTAATCATTATTAATATCATTATATTTTAATACCTTATATATTGTTATTAAACTGAGAGTGGCTCGATAGATTATTATCTAGATGTTCTCACATCACATACTATGTTTGAAGAAAAAAAGAGAATACAAGAGTGTGGGAAATTAATTGTTAGAGTAATTTAAATTTAAATTTAAAATAACACATAAATACTTCTTTATCGTTATAGTAGAAAAGAAAAAGTAGGTGCGATCATACCAACACTAATGCACCAGATCCCATCAAAACTCTGCAGTTAAGCGTATTTGGGAGAAAGTAGTACTAGGATGGGTGATTCCTTGAAAGTCATTTTTTGAATTAATAAAGTAAATTTTTTTTAAGATATCACATCATAAAAAAAACATCAAATATAAATTCAACATTTTTATATACTTTATAAAAATAAATTATTTTCTTCGAGCAATTGCATAATCGAGCAATTGCATAAGTTAATCTCTAGAATTTGTGAAGGCCACAATGAAACAGAAAGAAATTAACATAACTATGTGTTCAAGATTAGATTCAAACCTAGTATTTCTAATTAAGATGCAAGAGATCTCTTACGATCTTATCAAAATAATTTTCACAAATTTTTAATTATAAACTAGCGGGAGACCCGTGCGTTCGCACGGGTGTCGGTGTGGTACGCTTATATGTTTTAGAAAAATAATAAAGCAACAATAAAATTGGTGTAAAGAATGAAGAAATAGATGTTGAATTTATGAAGCTGTTTTCATTAGGTGCCGTGTAGTTTAGACCTTTTTTTGTTAATGGAAAACAAATGGATAGTGATATGAAATGAAATAAAAGTTGATGGATTTGGTTATGTATGGTGAAATATAAATATTAGTTAATGTAGGTTATAATAGTTGAAAAGGTATGATAATGTAGCGAAAGTGTAATGGTAAGATGCGATAGTGTTTTTGAAAAAAATATGTTGCTCATTTTCTACATCATATTAATTTAGACAACTATGCACTTCAATTTAGTTTAATTGACCGAGGAAAACAAATGGAAGCAGTAATCAATTTCAAAAAAGAAATAAAAATGTATCAAGTGTGCAATGTATAAGAAAATGTGTGATTAAATTTTTTTAAGGAAAGACTCCTAACCCAGTCGTGCGTCTGCTAGGGTTTATAAATGGGACGCGCCTTTTGATCGTGTGAAATTAAACTATTGAACCGCAATAAAATTGAAAAGTCTGTGTTATAATAGAAGAAATAATATAAAAAGAAAGCATATTTAGAAGAATAATGGTAGTGTCATATATTTAGAAGAAATTGGTATTATAAAAATATTAACAAAGTGAAATATTATAATTTTTATATAGTAAAGAGAGAATAGTAAATGTAGTAATAAAAGATGAGTTATAAAAGAATTGTGTAATTATTTACATTAAATAGTATGAATAATAATAATTCAAGAGAGTATTGAAAGTTATAGGGATGAACATAAGGAGTAAAGTAGGCTTGAGGGGAGGTGTGTGTAGTAGAAGTTAGGCCCATGGGCCACTAATCCAGCAAGGGTTTGGGTCTGTATTTCACCAGCGTAAAGTAATGGAGGAGTGGTCTTCTATGCTGACGTAAAGAGGTATTCACGACCGTGAGGCAAGGCAGCAGCGACGATGGATTGTGTGGACGGTAGGAGTAGAGCACGGAGGTAAGGTTATCGAAGTTATGGAATTGCATGTTATAGTTCTGATATTGTCGCTATTAAAGAGTCTGTTTCGTTGTTTCTTTGATTGTAATAGGCCGCGATTGAGTGTCGATTATGCGGATTACGAATGGCAACGGCTCAGCAGGATTGCGTTGTTGGAGTCGAAGTTGGAGAACTGTAGGTTGGAGTCGCAATGGGAGAGAAGAAGGAAATCGGCCATTACGAAGAGGGTGCATCCTCTATCTATCCGAGTATATTTATGCATCCTCTAAACTTTAATGGTCCTATTTTTAGTTATGTAGGGATGGCTATTTTCATATGATCCATTCTGGAGACCTCGTCAAATGAAGGTTTTTATTTATACCTGTTTACCTTCCAAGTTCCAACTTCATTGCTTGTTTTGAGAGAAAGGTTTACTATAAGCAAATATCGTGTAAGCAAAAGGCTATGTAAACCATTTTCTCAGTTTTGCTTACAAGGATTTATGTATCTATTTATTTTTATTACTTTTACCATTAACATTTGGTTGTTTCTAGGAATATCTATGATGCATAGACTGTAAGACCCATGTAATGTGGTTGATAGAAATAAGTGATATTTCCTCAGCAAAGAGTAATGTTGCGTAAGTAACGATTTGACACAATTTATTTTGCGAATATGAGTGTGTTTTTGTCTATAATCGTGATCCGATTTTTCTGTTTAACCGGTTGTCCATAATGTTGCAGATACTTCTTCGACGTGTTATACAGACCGGGTGTCCAATTGGAGCAGCTCTAACAGATTTGTTCGACATTCACGGAGTTGTTTTGTATTGCCGTGAAGTCCACACCGTGAAGTGAGGACACTGCATTGAGCAGTTGCTAGGCAACTTATGGACTGAGTCTGCCAATAATAGAGTACTAAGGAAAGGAGACAAATACTTCCAGTTCAGCAAGAAGGATTCTCCTGGTAGCGGTATCACCAGTTGTCTGTTGAGTTATGGGCCAGTAGTCGCACTCCGTGGAGAAGCATAGAAGATCGTGTCGAAGTGTTGGTGTTCATTGAGTTGTAGGTTGTAGTCTAAAATAGATTAGTGATTTGGATGTTAGTCAGGTTGTAGTCTAAAATAGATTAGTGATTTGGATGTTAGTCGTTGTAGATTTTATTGACGTTTGTTATGGATATTTGAAGGCCTAAGTGCCCTCATTGTGTTATCCTTAGTTTGAATGTAATTGTGTTTGAGTTGGTGCAATTGTGCCACCTCTTTGAGTTTAATAAATTGGATTTCTTTGTCCTTAAATATATAAATATTAATATATTATATTTCGTAATTGATGTTTAATAGTATAATAATTATATAATTAAAGTAATTTTATGTGGAACAGCAAAGTATAATAATAATTTGTGAATTTTAATTAAAAAAGTCATTTGGACCCAATACTCCACGCGTGGAAAAGAGTACAGGGACTTGCATGTGAATGCTGTCCCACAGTTTGTCTTTTGTGGTAAGGGGAATATTTGGATGTCCTAAGAAACTGTATCCATGTGCAAAAAGGTAACTATGGTTAGATGGGTTGTTTGGAATTGACATAGCCCCTGCAGATGTGGTTGAACAAAGTAGGTTGTTCAAGTGTTGAGGAAGAGGTTTGCCCTAACATTAGTTTCATGGCTGCTATCTGTCTTGGATTCCTAATAACATTAGTTTCATGGCTGCTATCTGTATTGGATTCCTAATAAAATTCCGAGCTCTAGCTGGCAGATAAATAAGGTATGTCAACAGAAATCCTATCTTCATTTTAACTACCTTTTCCGGTGGTACTTTCTTGTATTGAAATGTGAAGTAGTAGTTACTAATAAATGTAGAGATTATACTACGAAGTTGCATATCAATATATAATGATTTATTGTATGGGATCACATATTTCCGTGTTACTCTAACCCAAAAAACAGTTGGTTGTGTAGGAAATACCTCCACGGCAATGTAAATTGATTGTACAGACACCGTTATGGTTGGTGGAAAATGTATGTATATTCCATCAATGACATTGTTGATTGCCGGAGATGGAACACAGTATTATGAATACTTTTCACAACAACAGAAAATACAAAGTTTTTCTGGTTTGGAGGTGGTGACCATAATAACTTTCTAGAAATTCTATAGCAAACGCGGCGAGTGTAAATATCACGTCCCGATATGTTGTAGAGCGTCTAGCTGCACAAATAATAAACTTTAATAGGCAATGTAAAATTAACGGATAGTCATGGCCGTAATGTAAAAAAATGGAAGAAGAAATAGTCATGCGTACCACTTAAATGTTGTTGAAAACCTCTTTGTAGACGACATTACATGTTGTAGAGTTGGGATTTTGTTTTCATCATGTATCGTAATCTTGATACCCCTTTGCTTGTAACCCTTGAAAGGCGACATAGATCCGACCATGAGTGAAAACATGCCGAGGGATGTAAAGTCCCACCCAATCCAAAGATCCTTGTGATTTGTTAATGGTCATGGCATATGAAACAATAATTGAAATTGACGCCGTGATAGCTTAAAAGGCCATGGAGATTCCGAAGGAGACATATCCATTCGGGGAATATATATGACCTTTCCATCAGCGTTAGCACCCATAAATTTCGCCTCAAGGACATGATTTGCCAATTTAGTTACAATCAGCCGGGTACCATTACACAAGCCTTCAGATTGGTCAATGTTTCGCATTAGCATGATAGGTGTACCTACCTTCAGCTTGATGTGGTGGTTAGGTAGGCCGGAAGATCTTAAAGAGCTAAGGAATTCTGGGCTAAGTACCTCGATTATGCTGTTGTCATTTATTTCCGATCTGTCGACAGAATTTGAGCTGTAGTAGTCTCTGAGTTCGCCTAAAAAATAATATTTAGATTTGGCAGTAGCATTTGTAACTAAGAAAAGTAGAAAATGTGTTATATATTTACCTGGCATCAACCCAAGGACATGGTCATTGATGTTGTCGACAACGTCTAGTGTGGAAGCTAGGATAGCGCGTTTTTTGAGGTATTCATAAGACTGGTAACTATTTAAGAAATCAGGATATGTGTTGTTGACAATTGCAACTATAGGATCGGCGAAGTTAGTAATTAAAAGTTCGGGAGGTATGTCAATGTCGGCATAACCGTCATTTGGTTCCGAGAGTCTTCCCTCACCTATCTTTAAAAGCCAATCCGAGAATTCAGCACTTTCCTTCCTATCTTTTTCACTCGGTCCGCTCATGAGACGCATGTTCTTGGTTAAATTCAAGACCTTCACGGAATGCCATATATAGGAAGCGTTTATTGTTGAATGGACAATATCAGAACGACTTCCCCTTGGCACGAATATCTGTCTAAAGTCGCCACCGAATACCACAACCTTGCCACCAAACACAGATTTAGAGTTACTATGGTTACTCATGACATCCTTCAAAGTTTTGTCAAGTGCTTCAAAACAAAATTTGTGCGCCATCAGAGCCTCGTCCCATATAATTAGCTTTGTTTGCCTCGAAGACCGCCACATCGCTCGTAGTCAACGCTGCAAGTTGAGTTTTCTTTACATGGGACCGTAACTTGAATTTAGAATGAGCCGTCCGACCTCCCGCAACAATAGAGATGCTATCCCACTCGTTGCAACATTAGGCATATCTCATGCTTAGATCTCAAAGCACTCAAGTGTTCGCCACATATAAGTCTTACTACCCCATAGCCATGTAGGAAGAAGACACCACCCTTTTGATGCTGACGCATCCATGATTTGTTCAAAGATGTTCCTCTGTTCATCTGATATAAATGGTAGTTGGACATCAATCATATGTTAGTGGATGGTGGAGACGGTGATAATGTAAAGCCAGAATTCTAAGCCGGAAGCATTGTAGATGTGAAGACAAACACAAAATTACCTGTAAGAGCTCTGGACAAAGTTGCGAATTCCTCTTTCATGGCTTGGATATTGTATTGCCTTTCATCGTAAATAAGTCTATTTCCCAATTGTTGAATGACATATCCATTTGGATAAGGAATGGGTTCGTAATCATGTAGAGTCCGGCGGTTAGACTGGAGCAATTTTTCAATCTCGATCAACGTCAGATTTTGTATCTCTGTTTCGGCTAATGTTAAATCTGAAATTCATGGAATATAAATCAGATTTTGTGAAATTTGATGTATATGTAACGTATATACCGTAGCCGTTAAAAAGTAATAGGAAGGGGTGTGAATGATTATGTACCTGGATTGCTGGCAATGATCCGTTGTTCGTGCAATACACCATCAGATAATAGAATCCATGATTCCTTCCAAACATGAGCAGGACGGTTTACAGCACCAGACAAAAGCATAACAACAAACAACTTCCTAAGAAAATGGCCTGACCCCCAACTACTTGCCTCCCTTATGGCACCAATGTATTCTCGATCGTCATCTAAAAAGCCCATCGCAAAACATGCCTCCCGAAAAGTATTATATTGAGTGCCACCGACTTTTCGTATTTCGTCATAAGTAGTAGGTCCCTTTGCTACGGTCAACATCATCCGTAAATAGAAAAGTTCACCAGTTGTGGGTGGGACCCAGACTAAACGGCCGATGGTAAACCCTCGCTGCTTCCACATTCTATTTTTCTTCACATAAACAAACTTTGTAACAAATTCACCGTATGTTATTGATCGGGCTTCCTCATATTGGCCGTTTGCAATCAGCCAGGAGGTGAACATAGACTCGGTGACACTTGCATTTTCCAAAACATTCTCCATTCGGTCAAAATCTTTGTAATAGACAGCTTCTCCTATTAGATGGTAGAACATACGCTCAATGAAGGCTTCCTTCCATGTACCTTGTAAGCAAAATTCGCCAAACGCCTCACTAGGGATACGACTGCAATCGAGATATTGTTTGATCTCATCTACGGTTTCGTTGCGGTGACGTGAGTTTGAGTTAGAAGCAGTTACAGTTGCGCCGATTCTGTCATACCCCTTGTGAATGTATTTGAAAAGATACTTGATAGAAGTGCACTGATTACACCATTCCATGTTGATATGCGCCTGATATTTCAATAACAACCGAGTGTTATAGGGGACAACATGCCTATTATCCAACTGTATTCCGTTTTTTAGAATGTAGTGTGTGTTTGATCGTCTTCGGTATAAAGGATAACCATCGGCATTAACAACCGTGTCCTCAATGAATTTTTTCGGATAGTATTTTGAACATTGTCGGTTCCTCATACACGGGGATGTTGGACGTGAATTACCACACGGACCATGGATCATATGTGATTTGACCAAGGCGTACAAAGTAGGATGAGATATAGGATTCGGGATTTCAGCGGAAATGATGTTATCAATGTCGGACAGTGTCGGATACTTGCTTTGAGGGTGCAAGAAGATCAATATGTGGGCATGGGGTAGACCTCTTTTCTGAAACTCAATTGTGTACATGTCTGCAAATTTAGCGTATTATAGAGGTCAAATTATGCTTTATAATAATCAGGTAACAGTAAGAAAAAAAAATGGTACGTGTGTCTTACAGGCCAAGACTCTTCCAAGAATATGTCGTTTGGTTAAGTCACCCATAAGTTCCTTGAATTTGATGTTGAAAACTTTGGAGATGACGTCCGGCCGATCATGTGGTTTCAAGTTTTTCTTGGACAGCAAACGCGTAATTTCGGGCCAATTTGGGTTGCATGTAAATGTGACAAACAAATCGGGGAAGCCCAATTTGCTTGAGATTGCCATACCGTCGAAATAAAGTTGATCCATATATCTTTTACTCCCTACAAACGAAGAAGGCAAGACAACTCGCCGACCTTGTTTCCCATTCGTGTTATCGTCTCCATTTTGCGGTTGTGGCTGCAAATTCTTGTATTTTCCGACCCTCAACTTAGACTGGTTATTTCTCAACCAATTGAGACGTTCGGATTCCATCATAGCGTAACCGTCAACCAAGAATTGTTGGAAAAGTTTTCTTGAATACAGGAGTGTTTTTGGTTCATTATTGCGCTCCTGCAAACGAAAACATAGCCAATCCTTGATGGTTTGCCGGTTTTTCCGCGTAACAGTCACGTCATCGTTATATTTGTGAAGGACATTTTTCCTATATCCATCTTCACCATAGCAAAATATCAAAGGGTACTGGTATGCTAGGTAGCTTGGATTGAACTCATCAATTCTTTGCAATTGACCGCTGCGGTACTCGACAATAATGTCTCTTTGTTCAGCCGTGTCAATATCCCCAACAATAAGGGCTGCAACTTCAGAGACAGTTGGCATATTATATATACGGCCGTCGTGATGTCTATCAGAAATTAGTTTCAACCTTAATTCTAAGTATGGGTTGGCCTTGAACATGTCCCTTGCCATTCTAAAAGCTTTGGCCAGAACATTAAATTCATCCACCATTATCTTCAACTTTGAGACGACAGCGCTTTCAATGGATTTGTTGTCCCTGTAAGAAGAAACAAACTGGCATTGTAAAAATTACTTTTGTTATTTGGCCTGAGTGTTTCTAATGTAAAAACCAGCCCTACCTGAAACATTCCATTCTGTTCTCGACCTCGTGGTCAGTGTCATAAATATACAGTTGGGCATATTTCGGGGGTTGGCCTACGGGCGGGATTAGACTTCCTATTCTATGGCAAGTTTGACCGTGTAGTCGTAGTGTAGGAGGCCCTCCTCCACTTGAATTTTGTGAGTCAAATTTCATTCCAGGAGAAGTGAATGAAAACATAGCATTGTAAGTTCGAATGTTGGCCTGGTAATTTCGGCATTCCGGGATCAGTTTTGTGATGAAGCAGCCTTTCCAATAGAACAGGTGGCTGTTTCATGAAGGGAACTACAATTTTACCGCCCCTGCAACACAATTCAAACTTCGGCACGGTTGTGTGTTTTCGTCTGTTTTTCCGCTCTGCATACCACATGGATGCATGGCATAATTGACATTCCCAAATAGGGTCGCCGATGTCGGAATATGCTGTATTGTAAAAGTCATTGTAAATGAATCATATGGGCAGAAAAGTGACTAAAAACTTGGACTGATATGAGTAGTAGCACACTTACATTGCAGGTGCTGATCGTGAATGTCCTGCGCATGTAATGAATTATCTGAGTCAGAACTTTCAGCGTAAGAGCCATCATTTTCTGAATTTTCTGTAGCGTCATCTGAAAAGGTAGTTGTAAAAGATATATTATCAGTAGGTGTAGCGACATGGACAGAACGATTAAGCGTAGGCGTGACAGGCACTGTTGTGCGGTTGCAGGTGTTAGATGCTTCACCCATATGGCCATATGTTTGTGAAGTTGCATTGTCGAAACGGCGGAACAGATTTACCCCCGGAATGGCACCTACCCTTGACCTCTTATTGCTTTGCATTCGGGCATTATGACGCTGAGAAGGTATAGTATGGCAGACGTTAGATATGGCAGTTGTTAGGGGTGTTGTGGTAGTTGAATGCAGTCGTCTAGTCGGTGTTATTTCAGGGGCATTGGTAGTGGAAGGGTGATTTTCTTTGTTTGAACTGCCACCTAATGATTTCCTTTGGTTCAACATAAGCCTCCTTCTTTTTTCTAGCCAGAAATGCCGGTGTTTCGCTGTTCTGAGGCGGGCCGTTATGCATTTTTTCCCAGAAGATTTAAAGGATGAAGGTGTTGTGTAAAGCGGAGGGCGGTAGTTTAGATCTGTAAGGTGTATAGCAGACACAGTGATATTGTATATCTTGAATGAACTGTAAATTAGAGGGAAAAATGAAAGTGTTTATTGTATTTGAATATTAGGAGGGAGTGGTTACCATTGATTCCAAATTCTAAAAATATCCAAAAGTGATCTTACATAGGCTTGTTAATTAATTATTTAATTTGAGCTATCATAATTGTGACAGTGTGTGTGAAAAGAGAGTTATATATAAAAGCATGAATATTATATTAGCCTAGTACTGCTATGATTTGTATTTGAAAACAATATATTTGCATCAAAGCCCCATAGTGTACACATTTGGTATGATGAAAATATAGCTACTGCTGGGGTCAAATCATAGCAGAGTGTATGCCTACACCAATGCCCAATATACTGTTATAGCTATTTTTTATTGACAGTATATAAGAAAAATATATTAGTGTGACTGAGAATCATATTGAATAGACCATTTAGTAAATAATGCAAGATATATACCTGAAGAAAGTATTGCTACTGATAACATGAAAAATTTATGATGTTTATTTTTTGTTTGTTAAAAATCAATGGTGTACACTACTTATATAATTTATTTATATTATTAGAATTTGTTTGGTATATATTAATTGTATTCAATTATTGAGAAAACAAATTCGGTGTCAAAATGAAAAAGTAGGGAGAATTTTATTTGTTAGTTATAATCCTGATGAGTGTTAACTTACTGCATTGGATACACTAAAATAGTTTTATTATATGACAGAATTGAATTAGTTATAGAAAACAAATATTTCTCCATCTATAGCTCTAAGACATAGCTCATTAAAACAAATATAGATTCATGCCAATTTAAGTATCACAAAACACTCATGGTCCCGGCCTTTATTGTGTGCCTGCAGAGGAATGTTTTGGGTACCTAAGGCCATGAAGTTGTAAAAAATATTTTATATGAATGTTTGTGCACATATGATTACTTAAGAGGAAGTTGAATTGAATATAAATTAAGAGCAAGTCGAAATCCATATAAGCTGAGATGAATACAAAGTTTATGGTTATAAATTCCACACATCAGTAAACAGCCTTAAAGGCGCCGAATTGAAACACATGTTACAACAATACACGGCATTTTCTGATGTTGAAACCATTAATAAGGAAACAAACAAAAACGTAGAAGCAAAGTTAACCCAAAATTCAGTATCCAAAACATATGTCGTTTGCAACGAACATGTCACTTAGGCTCCACCTTTACTCCCTTCCTTCCCAGTTTTGGCACTTTCTTAAGTTTTGTTGACGACAAATCACCTTCACAATCGCCGGCAACGGTGGTTGATTCACTGGAGTTATGGGGGATTTGTCTTTTCGCAACAGGTGTTACCGGTTCAGCGTGTAGTTTTGAAGTTATTTCAAGGTCCTGTACAATCATTGTTCAGAGAAGTAGATTGAAATATAAGCATTGCAGTAGCATAATTGTATATAAGACAACACAGTTAGGATATAAAGACAACCGTAACAATGTCGCATTCGTCAACAGCAGCAGCCTCATCAACGCTCTCCTTAATCTATCAAAGTAAAGTACAGAAAGCAAAGGGAATGAGTACAAAAGCTGACAACAAAAACGGATAGTTTGAAGATGCATAACGGAAGTACGTATGTCATACCTGTGGCGCAGTTGTGCTGAGTGGCTGTGAGATGAGGGGAACTTCAGCATTCCAGTGGGACTTTAACTGAGCAATAACTGCTTTATCTGTATTTAGCATGACAACGGAGCAATTCGACCAATCTGGTTGCCATTTCACTTTGAATGCAATCTCCTCACCCAACATCTTGTCAAGTGCAAGGGGGAATTCAAGCGGATCATATATCCCACTCTAAAAAATCATATTCAAATATGTCATGCAATTTATTAAGTTATGATAAGTGTAATTTGAATTTTAGTTCACACCTCAATCATTGTGTTACGATGTCTGCACCGACACCCAAAATTTCTTCACTCTCCTTGTCCCAAAAGACGAATTTGCTATTAGAACCACCATGTACGGCATCCACCTCAATTTTATACCTGTAATTACGTATTAAGTTATTAATGTACCAAGAGAAGCAATTTAGTTTGAACGCTTGCCATAAAAATGTAGGGGAATCACCGAATATAGTAGTTTCAGAGAATGGCCTTTTGAACAGAGGAATGGAGGGTTATCTCCTGTAACTTTATTAGGGCACTCATGGCATGCCCGGTAGTACCAACCATACTTGAGGCAAATAGTTTCTTAGGGGTAGCAACCGCACAAAATGTTGTCTGCTTGAATTACAAAGGAAAGTTAAAATATTGTAAGGAGAAGAGGAGATATATATTTGGTTATAAACGACATGTCACATTGGTACACCATAGCGAAATACCGTGTCGGTTTGTAATTTCCTTAAGAGGAAGAGCTACAAGATTTGAAGTCAATTTTGGTAAGGAGTCCGATGGGAACCCGAGTAGTTTTGAGAGCCTTGAGTTCTTGGCTATGATGGCTAGATAGTGGCTTTAATGTACCTTTTGTGATGTGCATCCAAAAGATATAATATCAATGTGACGTATATTTACTTTGAAGGAAAATATGCAGGATATTATTAGAAAGGCACCTGTTTGTAAACTTGGTGATCGGTTCGATATCTTCATTGATGGTAACTTTGGTTACGTTGTACGTGTTGGTCACCGATAGTGGATATTTGCCTAGCATTTGAAATACATGTAGGACATTTGTGAGATGCCATGATATAAGACGGGGTAAAAACATGTAAGCTGAGATTTTACCACTTTCTTCCTTGACTTTAGCAAATTGAATGAAAACGACAACCGGAATGGATGCATCAGTGTGTTGTTGGATAAAGTTGATGAATTGCATTGCGTAAGCCTCCCACAAAGTACAATTGATGGTGTTGTTGCTAGAAAAATTGCAATATTTTGTCAATAAGAAGGGGAGATAAGATGAGAGATAGCATAAAATTAGAACAGGTCTGTTGTGAATTAGTAAGAAAGATTACAGACCTCAAGTCCCGCATGACGAAGTTAACCTGTTGCTTCTTACCACCAGCCTGAGGCTGCGTGTACCCCATTTCATCGACAAGTCCAATAACATCTGTAATATTAACAGAAATATGATATCAGTCTGGTGACGACACAATAGTATTAGTATATAAAACACATAGAAATACATAGCGTTACCTATAAGTCTATCTTTACTCCACTTCCCAGCGAGAATATCAAGGAATGGAGTAACTTTGCATTCCTTAGCACTAATTTCGTGCTTGTTTCTATCACCAACTTTCGTACCACCCGTAAATTTGACAAGGTATTTGTGAGGTGAAGGCTTGAAAAGCAAATCATTAAGTTGAACTTGGAAGTTTGTAATTGTATATGTATCGTTGACAGCGAAAACTGAATCAAAGGTGTTGTTATGCATAGGAGGCACAATAACATGGATCTCACAGCCCTGCAATGTATAGGTAAAGCAAACTGGTAAATGCTAAAAACCTAAGCAAATGCGTAGACAATAATGACAAGTAGTGAACATTTCAAAGTCAGTTTGTTGGACAATAAGAAAACAAATCGTTTACATGAATCTGAACAGCATAGAAAAACTTAAAACATGACAACACTATTCATTTCTCTTATATACTTGTTAAAACAGCCACACTACAGCAATGTACACAAAACCCAAATGATAAACGGTTAAGCATGACATCAATGGAATATATTAAGCCCCACACAAGAAAACGGAGCAAACTAACCTCTTTGTCATATACAACCATTTCAAAAGACTCTTTTTTGTTCGACAGAACACTCCATTTGTGGTGGATTTTAACCGCAACTTTCCACAACTCCTTGCCGTCATTGATGTCACCAACTCGCTCCAGAGGTCTAGCCATGGTTTACGGATGTGCAAGAACGAAACCTAACTTGAAACGGAGGGGAGGATTAGGGGACAGACGTTGCTTGTTTTTGAAATGAAGAATGGGTTATGAAGGAGAATCTCATGGAGATGTGATAGGATGTAGGGGAGACTGTAGATGTAGAAGGGGGCCAGGGTGTGATAGGACGTGGTAGGAAAAAGTGTGTTGGGAAACATGAAGAGAAGCTGCAGCATTGGGGCTTGGTGCAAGACATGGTTCGGCCACCTTTCAGTCCAAAAGCAAGGATTATGCAGAAGGTGGATGAAGTTAGGGAGAAAGAAATTATGGACATCAAATAACCCCAAGTGGATTAGGTGTCAAAATATAGAGCAGGGGCAAAGATGACTTTTCCAGGTACATTTGTTTTTTTATTTTATAGATAGTATAGATATATGGATATATTATTATTATATTTATTATTATTATTATTATTATTATTATTATTATTATTATTATTATTAGGCTTAATTATAGTTTTAGTCCCCCTATTTTATCTAATTCATGAAATTAGTCTCTCTATTTTAAATTATAACAACTTTCATCCTCTGATTTTAAATTTAAACAATTTTGTCCTAATCTCTTTCTTTTGTACTTAAAGTTATTTATATTTTCATTTTTTAAATGGAAATTTACTTGTATAACTTAAAAAATTATCAAATATAAAATATTGTTAAACTATCTACATAAAAATATAAGTTTAAAAACAAACATTTTATCGATTTTCTATAAAAAAAACTGAAAAAGATTGAATGCAACTGTTTAAATTTAAATATGAGACCAAAAGTGTTTGTACATAAAATATATGGACTAATATCATGGAAAAAAAACAGTGGGATCAAAAACAGAAATTTAACCGTATTATTATTAATATAACATTAAATACTAATTATAAAAAAATGTTTATAAGTTAGCTAACCTGAGTTTACTTGTATTATTATATTATTATTATTATTATTATTATTATTATTATTATTATTATTAATATTATTATTATTATTATTATTATTTTATTAGTATTATTATCATTATTAAATAGATTATTAATTACCATACCTTAATAACTTTTATACAAAAGCCAAAGCAATATAATTTGTGTAAATTTATTTACTTAAAATACAATTATGTTCTAAATTTTTTAAGAAATATTACAAGGTATGCTAATATTATCGATTACATTCGGTTGAGTCTTGGTCAGAATTGTTTTTTTTGTTTATTCACCCTTTGATTTATAGTTTTTTTCGAAGCATTCGTTCTTATAGAGAGCTCATTAATTGCTTAAACTCAATTGTTCGGTTAATCTTGGTCAGAACTTTTAAACCATGAAATTTTATCGATTTTTTTAATGTGCAATCAAATTTTAATTAACCTTATTAATAGAAAATTAAAATATTTTAAGAAGTAAATTACATAAATATACCATTATTAATGTTGTATTTATATATTTTAAGCAAAAAAAAATAATTGTAGATTGCGACTTATACCTTCATAATTTTATATGAGAGTAAATTAAAAATCCATATATGTATATAATCGAAATAAAAAAAATATATTAAGTTTTTTTGTAACCATTAATTTTATTTTGTTCCAATAATTATTTCATAATTACTTAGTGACACACATAATTTTTTTAAAACTTAATCTTCTCTGGTGTACTTTTATCAAATCAAAAGTTGAGAAACTAGGATTTTAAACCCTAAATCTTAAAATAAAAAACTCAACACTGCTTTATTTATCTAATGAATTCTCATACATCCACAACCATTGCATTACAATACCCCAAAACTCAAATAGCAATGATCAGAAATGGACTATAAATATTTCAAAAGACAGGTGGACTTACGGCACAATTGCATGTTTTGTTACTACAAAAAGGACTGGAACCCTTTTTAACACAATTACAACAATTCACACATTCATTATCAACTGTGCAGGACTTAGGACATTCTGCCTCGCAAGCTAAAGTACCCACAATCTCATCTTTCACTCTTCCGTCTACATTTTTCAAGCAAATATCTGCAAACATAAAAAATATATGAAACTAGATTTTGATAAAATGTGATAAAGAATCAAAACATGATGAATACAATTTTTCTTAAATCATTCATGGTTGTAATCTAACCTGATGCAATGAGGAATAAAGCAACCAAGATTGCAATCTTGAAAGCAGAATATCTTGAGGTATCCATCTTTGTTTAAGCACATATGTTTTCATGGCAAGGATTTATATAGGAAATTTTCAAACATCCTTTTCCACGTTCAAAACCTTAACAATAAAGGATAAATACTATAATGATTATATACAATTTATCAATTTTTTTAAAATGCTTTTTTATAAATATTAACAAATTATTTACATCAATTGACCCATATAAACAAATATTATTTTCAACTCTAGATTAACATCTTACACTCATTTAATTAAATATATACATAAAAATTGAACTACTCCACTCACCTTTAAAAAATATCTTTATCAGTATACTTTATCACTATATTACCTTTTAGGTATGATATAATATAAATTTATAGTATTATTAAACATAATAATTGTTTTGAGGATATTATTTTTCTTATACTTTGTTGAAGAAACATTTAAAAACTTAGGTATAATATTAATTAAATGATCAATGTATGGTATTCTGGATGCTAATTAAGTAAAACCTTTTTTTTTTGAAAAGGGAAAAGATGCGATTAATATAAAAAGGCATTAGGAATGCCACATTAAGATATTGGAATGTTAAATAAGTAATATCATTAAATTTTTCAGATCTATATTTTTATTATAATTGTTATTATTATTCTTTAATCGATCTTAAAAATTTTCATTTTATTATTGTTTTAAATTATAATAATTTTTTTAATTTTAAAAATAATTATTCCTGTAATCATTATTAGTATCATTATATTTTAATACCTTATATATTGTTATTAAACTGAGAGTGGCTCGATAGATTATTATCTAGATGTTCTCACATCACATACTATGTTTGAAGAAAAAAAGAGAATACAAGAGTGTGGGAAATTAATTGTTAGAGTAATTTAAATTTAAATTTAAAATAACACATAAATACTTCTTTATCGTTATAGTAGAAAAGAAAAAGTAGGTGCGATCATACCAACACTAATGCACCAGATCCCATCAAAACTCTGCAGTTAAGCGTACTTGAGAGAAAGTAGTACTAGGATGGGTGATTCCTTGGAAGTCATTTTTTGAATTAATAAAGAAAATTTATATTAAAAAAAAATAGAAAAGATTTTTTTTTTAAGATATCACATCTTAAAAAAAACATCTAATATAAATTAAACTTTTTTATATACTTTATAAAAATAAATTATTATCTTCGAGCAATTGCATAGTCGAGCAATTGCATAAGTTAATCTCTAGAATTTGTGAAGGCCACAATGAAACAGAAAGAAATTAACATAACTATGTGTTCAAGATTAGATTCAAACCTAGTATTTCTAATTAAGATGCAAGAGATCTCTTACGATCTTATCAAAATAATTTTCACAAATTTTTATTTATAAATAGTATAGATATATGGATATATTATTATTATATTTATTATTATTATTATTATTATTATTATTATTATTATTATTATTATTATTATTATTATTAGGGTTAATTATAGTTTTAGTCCCCCTATTTTATCTAATTCACGAAATTAGTCTCTCTATTTTAAATTATAATAGCTTTCATCCTCTGATTTTAAATTTAAACAATTTCGTCCTAATCTCTTTCTTTTGTACTTATCGTTATTTCTATTTTCATTTTTTAAATGGAAAGTTACTTGTATAACTTAAAACATTATCAAATATAAAATATTGTTACACTATCTACATAAAAATATAAGTTTAAAAACAAACATTTCATCGATTTTCTATAAAAAAAATGAAAAAGATTGAATGCAATTGTTTAAATTTAAATATGAGACCAAGTGTTTGTATTTAAAATATATGGACTAATATCATGAAAAAACAAAGTGGGGTCAAAAACAGAAATTTAACCGTATTATTATTAAAATAACATTAAATACTAATTATAAAAAAATGTTTATAAGTTACCTAACCTGAGTTTACTTGTATTATTATTATTATTATTATTATTATTATTATTATTATTATTATTATTATTATTATTATTATTATTATTATTATTATTATATAACTATTATTATTATTATTATTTTATTATTATTATTATCATTATTAAATAGATTATTAATTACCATACCTTAATAACTTTCATACAAAAGCCAAAGCAATATAATTTGTGTAAATTTATTTACTTAAAATACAATTATGTTCTAAATTTTTTAAGAAATATTACAAGGTATGCTAATATTATCGATTAGATTCGGTTGAGTCTTGCTCATAATTGATTTTTTTGTTTATTCACCCTTTGATTTAGAGTTTTTTTCGAAGCATTCGTTCTTATAGAGAGCTCATTAATTGCTTAAACTCAATTGTTCGGTTAATCCTGGTCAGAACTTTTAAACCATGAAATTTTATCGATTTTTTTAATGTGCAATCAAATTTTAATTAACCTTATTAATAGAAAATTAAAATATTTTAAGAAGTAAATTACATAAATATACCTTTATTAATGTTGTATTTATATATTTTAAGCAAAAAAAATAATTGTAGATTGCGACTTATACCTTCATAATTTTATATGAGAGTAAATTAAAAATCCATATATGTATATAATCGAAATAAAAAAAATATATTAAGTTTTTTTGTAACCATTAATTTTATTTTGTTCCAATAATTATTTCATAATTACTTAGTGACACACATAATTTTTTTAAAACTTAATCTTCTCTGGTGTACTTTTATCAAATCAAAAGTTGAGAAACTAGGATTTTAAACTCTAAATCTTAAAATAAAAAACTCAATACTGCTTTATTTATCTAATGAATTCTCATACATCCACAACCATTGCATTACAATACCCCAAAACTCAATTAGCAATGATCGGAAATGGACTATAAATATTTCAAAAGACAGGTGGACTTACGGCACAATTGCATGTTTTGTTACTACAAAAAGGACTGGAACCCTTTTTAACACAATTACAACAATTCACACATTCATCATCAGCTGTGCAGGACTTAGGACATTCTGTCTCGCAAGCCAAAGTACCCACAATCTCATCTTTCACTCTTCCTTCTACATTTTTCAAGCAAATATCTGCAAACATAAAAAATATATGAAACTAGATTTTGATAAAATGTGATAAAGAATCAAAACATGATGAATACAATTTTTCTTAAATCATTCATGGTTGTATTCTAACCTGATGCAATGAGGAATAAAGCAACCGAGATTGCAATCTTGAAAGCAGAATATCTTGAGGTATCCATCTTTGTTTAAGCACATATGTTTTCATGGCAAGGATTTATATAAGAAATTTTCAAACATCCTTTTCCACGTTCTAAACCTTAACAATAAAGGATAAATACTATAATGATTATATACAATTTATCAATTTTTTTTAAATGCTTTTTTATAAATATTAACAAATTATTTACATCAATTGACCAATATAAACAAATATATTTTCAACTCTAGATTAACATCTTACACTCATTTAATTAAATATATACATAAAAATTGAACTACTCCACTCACCTTTAAAAAATATCTTTATCAGTATACTTTATCACTATATTACCTTTTAGGTATGATATAATATAAATTTATAGTATTATTAAACATAAAAATTGTTTTGAGGATATTATTTTTCTTGTACTTTGTTAAAGAAATGTTTAAAAACTTAGGTATAATATTAATTAAATGATCAATGTATGGTATTCTGGATGCTAATTAAGTAAAACCTTTTTTTTTTGAAAAGGGAAAAGATGCGATTAATATAAAAAGGCATTAGGAATGCCACATTAAGATATTGGAATGTTAAATAAGTAATATCATTAAATTTTTCAGATCTATATTTTTATTATAATTGTTATTATTATTCTTTAATCGATCTTAAAAATTTTCATTTTATTATTGTTTTAAATTATAATACATTTTTTAATTTTAAAAATAATTATTCATGTAATCATTATTAATATCATTATATTTTAATACCTTATATATTGTTATTAAACTGAGAGTGGCTCGATAGATTATTATCTAGATGTTCTCACATCACATACTATGTTTGAAGAAAAAAAGAGAATACAAGAGTGTGGGAAATTAATTGTTAGAGTAATTTAAATTTAAATTTAAAATAACACATAAATACTTCTTTATCGTTATAGTAGAAAAGAAAAAGTAGGTGCGATCATACCAGCACTAATGCACCAGATCCCATCAAAACTCTGCAGTTAAGCGTACTTGAGAGAAAATAGTACTAGGATGGGTGATTCCTTGGAAGTCATTTTTTGAATTAATAAAGAAAATTTATATTAAAAAAAATAGAAAAGAATTTTTTTTTAAGATATCACATCATAAAAAAAACATCTAATATAAATTCAACATTTTTATATACTTTATAAAAATAAATTATTATCTTCGAGCAATTGCATAATCGTGCAATTGCATAAATTAATCTCTAGAATTTGTGAAGGCCACAATGAAACAGAAAGAAATTAACATAACTATGTGTTCAAGATTAGATTCAAACCTAGTATTTCTAATTAAGATGCAAGATATCTCTTATGATCTTATTAAAATAATTTTCACAAATTTTTTATTTATAAATAGTATAGATATATGGATATATTATTATTATATTTATTATTATTATTATTATTATTATTATTATTATTATTATTATTATTATTATTAGGCTTAATTATAGTTTTAGTCCCCCTATTTTATCTAATTCACAAAATTAGTCTCTCTATTTTAAATTATAACAACTTTCATCCTCTGATTTTAAATTTAAACAATTTTGTCCTAATCTCTTTCTTTTGTACTTAACGTTATTTATATTTTCATTTTTTAAATGGAAAGTTACTTGTATAACTTAAAAAATTATCAAATATAAAATATTGTTAAACTATCTACATAAAAATATAAGTTTAAAAACAAACATTTCATCGATTTTCTATAAAAAAAATGAAAAAGATTGAATGCAACTGTTTAAATTTAAATATGAGACCAAAAGTGTTTGTATTTAAAATATATAGACTAATATCATGAAGAAAAAAAGTGGGGTCAAAAACAGAAATTTTACCGTATTATTATTAATATAACATTAAATACTAATTATAAAAAAATGTTTATAAGTTACCTAACCTGAGTTTACTTGTATTATTATTATTATTATTATTATTATTATTATTATTATTATTATTATTATTATTATTATTATTATTATTATTATTATTATTATTATTATTATTATTATTATTATTATTATTATTATTATTATTATTATTATTATTATTATTATTATTATTATTATTAATATAACTATTATTATTATTATTATTATTATTATTATTTTATTATTATTATTATCATTTTTAAATAGATTATTAATTACCATACCTTAATAACTTTTATACAAAAGCAAAAGCAATATAATTTGTGTAAATTTATTTACTTAAAATACAATTATGTTCTAAATTTTTTAAGAAATATTACAAGGTATGCTAATATTATTGATTAGATTCGGTTGAGTCTTGGTCAGAATTGTTTTTCTTGTTTATTCACCCTTTGATTTATAGTTTTTTCGAAGCATTCGTTCTTATAGAGAGCTCATTAATTGCTTAAACTCAATTGTTCGGTTAATCCTGGTGAGAGCTTTTAAACCATGAAATTTTATCGATTTTTTTAATGTGCAATCAAATTTTAATTAACCTTATTAATAGAAAATTAAAATATTTTAAGAAGTAAATTACATAAATATACCTTTATTAATGTTGTATTTATATATTTTAAGCAAAAAAAAATAATTGTAGATTGCGACTTATACCTTCATAATTTTATATGAGAGTAAATTAAAAATCCATATATGTATATAATCGAAATAAAAAAAATATATTAAGTTTTTTTGTAACCATTAATTTTATTTTGTTCCAATAATTATTTCATAATTACTTAGTGACACACATAATTTTTTTTAAACTTAATCTTCTCTGGTGTACTTTTATCAAATCAAAAGTTAAGAAACTAGGATTTTAAACCCTAAATCTTAAAATAAAAAACTCATAACTGCTTTATTTATCTAATGAATTCTCATACATCCACAACCATTGCATTACAATACCCCAAAACTCAAATAGCAATGATCAGAAATGGACTATAAATATTTCAAAAGACAGGTGGACTTACGGCACAATTGCATGTTTTGTTACTACAAAAAGGACTGGAACCCTTTTTAACACAATTACAACAATTCACACATTCATTATCAACTGTGCAGGACTTAGGACATTCTGCCTCGCAAGCTAAAGTACCCACAATCTCATCTTTCACTCTTCCGTCTACATTTTTCAAGCAAATATCTGCAAACATAAAAAATATATGAAACTAGATTTTGATAAAATGTGATAAAGAATCAAAACATGATGAATACAATTTTTCTTAAATCATTCATGGTTGTAATCTAACCTGATGCAATGAGGAATAAAGCAACCAAGATTGCAATCTTGAAAGCAGAATATCTTGAGGTATCCATCTTTGTTTAAGCACATATGTTTTCATGGCAAGGATTTATATAGGAAATTTTCAAACATCCTTTTCCACGTTCAAAACCTTAACAATAAAGGATAAATACTATAATGATTATATACAATTTATCAAATTTTTTTAAATGCGTTTTTATAAATATCAACAAATTATTTACATTAATTCACCAATATAAACAAATATTATTTTCAACTCTAGATTAACATCTTACACTCTTTTAATTAACTATATACATAAAAATTGAACTACTCCACTCACCTTTAAAAAATATCTTTATCACTATAATTGATCACTATATTACCTTTTAGGTATGATATAAATAAATTTATAGTATTATTAAACATAAAAATTGTTTTGAGGATATTATTTCTCTTATACTTTGTGGAAGAAATATATATAAATTGATAGAGAGGGTTCAACAACTATAAGAACTAAGATTTAGGGTTCTACCAAAAGACATAAACAAACTAGTTTGCAATAAAGGATTTAAGAAATTAAAGGTTTTCTTCTTTGATACGTATCCCACAAGTTAAGATAGGTTTAAATACAAGAACACAATTTATTCTAATGTACTTTAGTTGTGGGCTCAGCCCATACACAAGAAAACTAAAGAAAAATAAAGTAACCCAATAATAATTATTTATTATGTAAGGACATAGTCTTGTAAATATATGAGCTTGGTTTTCATTCTCGTGGGCCTGCTATCACTACTCACCGGCCCAACAACATCCTTGTCCTCAAGGATGGAATTGAATAATGAGCTCAGTGGTGAGAACCGAGGAATGGTGTGGGAAGGGTGTAGGAACTGAAGGAGGTACTTGATACCTTCTCTTGCATGTTCTCTATTTCACTTATAACAAAAGTTTCTCTTTCCACTCTCTGAACTTCTTCGTTTTCTTCTTCCTTTTCTCTCAGAAATGCTTTGTTTTCTCCGTCCACGGCTTCATCGTTTTCTTTCTGAAATGCTTCTTTTTCTTCGTTTTCTTTCTGAAGTTGTTGTGTTGTTCCCACATCTGTGCCCTCATCGGTGTCTTCGTCTAGTGAGGATTCGAACTCACACGAAATCGATTCGGAATGTTGGAGGTTATTGTGGTATAAAAGGTCCGGAGTTGAGAGGCATGGAACACTGGATGGATTCTGGAGGATGCTGGGAGGTCGAGCTCGTAAGCAACATCTCCGATCTGGCGTTTGATCACGAAAGTGCCAAAAAAACGTTTGGCGAGCTTCTGAGAGGAGCGACGATGAACCGATATCTGGTGGTATGGCTGAAGTTTGAGCAAAACACGATCTCCCACTGCAAAGGTATGAGGTTTTCGGTGTTTGTTACTCTGGTTTTCCATTTTCTGTGTATTGCGTTTTAGGTTATGTTGCAAGGCTTGTAAGATCTCCTCTCTATTTTGCAGGGAAACATCAAGAGATGGAATAGGGGTGGAACCCACAGTGTAAGACGGAAAAGACGGAGGGCTACGACCGTACAGAGCTTCAAAAGGAGACATTTTGATGGATGAATGATGGCTCGTATTGAACCAGAACTCTGCCAAGTGTAAGTAGTTAAACCATTTTTTGGGTGGTCAATAGTAAAATAGCGTAAATACGTTTCCAAACAATGATTCACTACTTCTGTTTGCCCGTCTGTTTCAAGGTGGTAAGCTGAACTGTATTTGAGAGTGGTGCCTAAGGCGCGAAAGAGCTCCTTCCAGAAGTTGCTGAGAAAGATAGGATCTCTATCAGAAACAATGGAATGAGGGACCCCGTGTAGTCTACAGATCTCTACTGAAAAACGGAGAGCAAGATCTTTAGCTAAGAAGTGTGTAGGCAGAGAAATGAAATGGGAGATTTTGTCAATCTGTCGCACACAACCCAAATTACTGTGTGGCCGTGAGAATTGGGTAAGTGAGTAATAAAATCCATGCTTAAATCGTTCCAAACCTGAGTCGGTGTTGGCAAGGGTTTTAAAAGTCCCTGTTTCTTTTGTGTCAAATATTTATTTTCTTGACAAGTAATGCAGGATCTGATAAACTCTTTGGTGTCTTTGTAAATGCCAGGCCAGAGGAAAGAGGAGGCGATGCGAGCAAGAGTTGGTTGAAGACTGGAATGGCCGCCTGTAGGGGTGCAGTGATATTTAGTGATAATGTTGGTTCGCAAATCTGGAATGTCAGGTAAATAAATGCGATCTTTGAAATTCACAAGTCCTTCTTTTTGCTGAAAATTCTGGTATTTATATGGATCGAGCAGCATTTGGGTGATGAATGTTTGACCTTTTGGATCTGACAGGTAATGGGATTTCAATTGCTGCAGAATGAGAGGAACAGGGGATGAAAGGGAGAAACAACAAGCGTCGTTCTAAAGCTGGATGCGACTAAGGGCATCGGCGACTTGATTTGTCTTCCCAGGTTTGTAATGGATATCGAAGTGAAACCCTTGTAATTTCGCAGCCCATTTATGTTGTTTTGGAGTTTGTATTGTCTGAACCAATAAATTCTTCAGACTTTTTTGATTTGTATAGATGAGGAAATGGCGTCCGATTAAGTATTGTCTCCATTTTTTTATAGCTTCTATAATGGCATACATCTCCCGAACATACACAGAAGAAGCTTGAAGGCGTTTGCACATCTCTTTACTGAAAAAGGCAATAGGGTGGCCCTGCTAAGCTAGAACAGCTCCCACGGCAACGACTGAGGCATTAGTTTTGAGCACAAAAGGAAGGGAGAAATCTGGAAGACACAAGACTGGAGTTTGAGTCATTTTATTTTTTAAAGTTGTAAAAGCTTTCTCTGCATCTGTACTCCAATGTAATTTAGTGGAACTTAATAAATCGGTGAGGGGGGAGGCGAGAGCGGCGTAGTGACAGACAAATCTCCAATAGAAGCCGGTGAGGCCTAAAAAACCCCTGAGAGCCATGAGTGACCGTGGCTATGGCCAGTCTAGTATAGCTTGAATCTTCGGAGGATCTGGGGTTACACCATTACTTGAAATAATGTGACCAAGATAATCAACACTAGGGACAGCAAACACACATTTGGAAACTCTTGCATAAAATTGATTAGATAACAGTAGGTCTAAAATCAATTTTAAATGAGTAACATGATCAAAAAGTGAAGAACTGTAAATAAGAATGTCATCAAAGAAAACTAACATAAACCGTCGTAAATATGGTCGAAGCAAGTCGTTCAGAGCTGATTGAAAAGAACTAGGAGCATTAGTTAAGCCAAAAGGCATCACTAGAAACTCATAGTGTCCATCAAACGTTCTGAATGCAGTTTTGTGAGTGTCCTCTAGTGAAACCCGGATCTGGTGGTATCCAGATCGTAAGTCAATCTTAGAAAAAATAGTTACTGACCCCAATTCATTAAAAAGTTCATCAATCGTGGGAATGGGAAAACGGTCATGAATTGTAACTGCGTTGAGTGCTCTATAGTCAACGCAAAAACGCCAAGTTCCATCTTTTTTTCGAACTAAAAGCACCGGTGAAGAATAGGGACTGTTGCTGGGTTTGATGATACCCTCCTGTAACATGTGTTGGATAATGGTGGTCATAGCATCTTTCTGTGAATGAGGGTATCGGTAAGGTTTAACATTAACCGAGGAAGAATTAGGGACTATTGGGATTCTGTGATCATGTGGTCTAGCTGGTGGTAAACCTTGCGGTTTGCGAAAACTGCTGCATAAGAGGTTATGAGGGAAAAAATTTCTGACGGAAGTGTGGTGGGAAGGAGGTCCATAATATCGGATTTGAGTGGGTTGGGGTCGGTGTCTGTGGGAGAGGGCTGGTAAATTAGAAGGTGTAATGAAGCAATAGAATCTATTTGTAGGAGATGGCAAACAGTGTTGTATGAAGAAGGGGAAATGAGGGTTTTGGTATCACCAGTAATGGTTATAGCATTGTTATTGTGAGTGAAGGAAATCTTAGGAATGGAGAAATCTTCCATGATAGGACCCAGAGTGTGTAACCATTCCATTCCCAAAACCACGTCAACGCCTTTAATTGGAAATAAGTGAAATGGAATTAGGAAATCATTGCTTTGTAGTTTAATAGAAACCTTGGGACAGATTCCTGAACAGGATAACTTCGATCTGTTTCCTACCATAACCGAGAAATTAGGAATGGGTTTGGTTGGTAGTTTGAGGTGTTGTGCTATGCGAGGTTGAAGTATATTGTGTGTACTACCGGTGTCAATTAAGACTGTAACTGCCAAACCATTGATGTTTCCGTTGAATTTTAATGTCTTAGGAGAAAAATGGCCAGTAGCAGCTTGAGGTGAAAGTTGAAAATATGTGTCATTCTGCTCAAGTTGTGCAGTAGGTTCCTCACAACTTCCAGTTGGCTTATCAGAATTAGTGTCATCGTCATCCTCCACTAATAATAAGAATTTTCCAGCAGCACATTTATGACCCGGAATAAATTTTTCATCACAATTAAAACATAGACCCTGGGCGCGACGTTCTTGCAATTGGGTATTGGATAAGTGGCGAATAGGAAAGTTGGGTGGTTGGGTTGGTGTGGCAGGTTTTGGAAGAATACTTGTGCCGCCTGTGGGTTGATTTAAAGGGGGTGGGTTTGTTTGTATTAGGGGAAAAAAACTTTTGAAATTTTGGTTTGGCATCGCGTATCTTGGACTCAATCAGTTTCGCAAGACCAATAACTTGGGATATTGAGGTAGGTTTGAGTATGGCTATTTCGTTTTGAATTTCTGGAGCCAATCCCGAAATAAAACAATTAAGGATAGCGTCGTGGGATAAACCAACAACCTGGTTTCCCAACTTTTCAAATTGAGCTTGATATTCCATTACCGAATGGGTTTGTTTTAGTTTGAATAACGCAGCCTGGTGATTAGTGTAGGTAGATGGGCTAAAATGTAATTCCAAGGCCTTAATGAAAGATTGCCAATCAATTAGTTGATGGTTTTGATGCACCCATTTAAACCAACAAAGAGCCTCACCTTTCATGTAGAACGACATCATGGATAAACGGTTGGCAGGGGGTAAATTATAGAAATCAAAAAATTGATCTGCTTGAAAAAGCCATTCTAGTGGGTTTGAACCATCAAACATGGCGAGTTCGAGTGGTGTACGGAAAGTAGGTAGAGTAGGGGCTGTAGGTTGTTGGGAGTAATGGATTTGTGGGTATGGTTGGATGGTTAAAGGTTGGGTAGTAGTAAAAATGGGGGGGTTCGTATAGTATGAAGACTCAAGAAAGGGTGGTGTTGAAGGCTGCCTTTGGAAAGATGGGGATGTAGTGTGGGTGAATGTGAAATTAGGTGGAGGCGGAAGGTTGCTTGAAAGGGTGGCGGTCGGAAAAGATGTGCGTGTGGGTCTGTTAATATTTATTGAAGTGTGGGGGGTGTAACGTGTGAACTGGTGAGGGAATAGATGTATGCATAAAGGAGAGTGGGGGCATATTTGTAATACCTAATGAGTGAGAGTTGTGAACAGTAGCGGGATGAACAGTGCCGCCGTGAACAGTACTGTCGCGAATAGGACCGCCATGAACAGTAGCGGCGTGAACAGTGGATACGGGAACAGTAACAACAACTGTTTTTTCTGATTGGGAGGCCAATTTAGTGAGCAAACCCATGATATTGTCATATCTAGAATCTGCAACTTGTTTTTCATTATCCATTCTAGTATGAAGTTTTTCCATATCTGCATGAGTTTTATCAAATCTTTCGTCCAACAAGAGCTGGTTGTCCTGCATAATACTGTTGAGATGGAGCTGTGCTGTTTGGACAGCTTCCTCCACAATATCTTTTGGGTTTGGTGGTTTCGGGGGAGCCATGAATTCAAGATGAAAGCACCAATTTGATAGAGAGGGTTCAACAACTATAAGAACTAAGATTTAGGGTTCTACCAAAAGACATAAACAAACTAGTTTGCAATAAAGGATTTAAGAAATTAAAGATTGTCTTCTTTGATACCTATCCCACAAGTTAAGATAGGTTTAAATACAAGAACACAATTTACCCTAATGGACTTTAGTTGTGAGCCCATACACAAGAAAACTAAAGAAAAATAGAGTAACCCAATAATAATTATTTATTATATAAGGACATAGTCTTGTAAATATATGGGCTTGATTTTCATTCTCGTGGGCCTGCTATCATAAACTTAGGGATAATATTAATTAAATGGTCAATGTATGATCTGGATGGTAATTAAGTAAAACCTTTTTTTTTTAATTAATTTTTTTTTTGAAAAGGGAAAAGATGCTATTAATATAAAAAGGTATTAGGAATGCCACATTAAGATATTGGAATGTTAAATAAATAATATTATTAAATTTTTCAGATCTATATTTTTATTATAATTGTTATTATTATTTTTTAATCGATCTTAAAAATTTTCATTTTATTATTGTTTTAAATTATAATAAATTTTTTCATTTTAAAAATAATTATTCATGTAATCATTATTAATATCATTATATTTTAATACCTTATATATTGTTATTAAACTAAGAGTGGCTCGATGGATTATTATCTAGATGTTCTCACATCACATACTATGTTTGAAGAAAAAAAGAGAATACGAGAGTGTGGGAAATTAATAGTTAGAGTAATTTAAATTTAAATTTAAATTTAAAATAACACATAAATACTTCTTTATCATTATAATAGAAAAGAAAAAGTGGGCGCGATCATACCAGCACTAATGCACCAGATCCCATCAAAACTCTACAGTTAAGCGTATTTGGGCGAAAGTAGTACTAGAATGGGTGTCCTCCTAGAAAGTCATTTTTTGAATTAATAAAGTAAATTTATATTAAAAAAAATAGAAAAGAAAAAGTTTTTTTTTAAGATATCACATCATAAAAAAAATCTTCTAATATACATTCAACTTTTTTATATACTTTATAAAAATAAATTATTATCTTCGAGCAATTGGATAAGTTAATCTCTAGAATTTGTGAAGGCCACAATGAAACCGAAAGAAATTAGCATAACTTTGTGTTCAAGATTAGATTCAAACCTAGTATTTCTAATTAAGATGCAAGAGATCTCTTACGATCTTATCAAAATAATTTTCACAAATTTTTATTTATAAATAGTATAGATATATAGATATATTATAATAATTATTATTATTAATATTATTATTATTATTATTATTATTATTATTATTAATATTTTTATTAATATTATTATTATTATTATTATTATTATTATTATTATTATTATTATTATTATTAGACTTAATTATAGTTTTAGTCCCCTATTTTTTCTAAATCACGAAATTGGTCTCCCTATTTTAAATTTTAACAACTTTCATACTCTGATTTTAAATTTAAACAATTTTGGTCCTAATCTCTTTCTTTTGTACTTAACATTATTTATATTTTCACTTTTTTAAATGGAAAGTTACTTGTAAAACTTAACAAATTATCAAATATAAACATATTGTTAAACTTTCTAGATAAAAATATAAGTTTAAAAACAAACATTTCAATGATTTTCTATAAAAAAAATGAAAAAATCGACTGCAACTGTTTAAAATTAAATATGAGACCAAAAGTGTTTGTATTTAAAATATATGGATTAATATCATGAATAAAAAAAAATGGGGTCAAAAATGGAAATTTATCCGTATTATTATTAATATAATATTAAATACTAATTATAAAAAAAATGTTTATAAGTTACGTCACCTGAGTTTACTTGTATTATTATTATTAATATAACTATTATTATTATTATTATTATTATTATTATTATTATTATTATTATTAAATAGATTATTCATTGCCATACCTTAATAACTTTTATACAAAAGCAAAAGTAATATAATTCGTGTAAATTTATTTACTTAAAATACAAATACTAAATTTTTTAAGAAATATTACAAGGTATGCTAATATTATCGATTAGATTCGGTTGAGTCTTGGTCAAAATAAATTTTTTTTTTGTTTATTCACTCTTTGATTTATAGTTTTTCTGTAACATCTCAATATTTATATCACTATGTATGAGAAGTTGTATAATTATGTTTGGCAAAATTATTAAGAAGTGAAAGAAGAACTAAGCTAGTTAGTATTGCGACCGAATGACAAACTTGTAATATCAACATAGTTAGGGGGCATTTTGGGTACTAAGCAAAGTTGCATGTGGACTTAAGATATATTTGTTAGAGACTTCATTCACACTCCATTCCATGTCGGAATTTTATGAATAAATAAGTGGGAAGTGGAAAGAGAAGATGAAGAATACTTCACCATGAACTCCATTTTCGCACACCATCAACAACCCACACTAAACCAGCCATAACTTCCACCTTGTAGCTTCGATTCAGGTAAATCCAGACTTTTTGAAAAGCTTACGAAATTCACTTCGGTTTGATATATTAATTCGTCCTCATAGCTGTTGTAATGAAGGAGAAAAATGAGTTTGGAGTTGAACAATTCTTGCTAGAAATTGGAAGAGAGGTGGCTACGGGATTGTTGATAATGGAGATGAAGTTTTGAGCATGTTAAGGGTTCAAGGGCAGCAAGCATAACATCCAATCCTCCATTAACCTAAGGTAAGTCTCTATAGTTAGGACTTGGGGTAAGAATTGGGGTTTTATGGAATTGTATGAATTTGGGAACAAGAGTTTTGTGAGATATCTCGATGTATTGCATGATGATTAAATGATAAGAAATGTGTTTCTATAATGCTAATATATGTCATGGATTGTTCTTACATGATGGGATTCAAATAGGAATGTATTGGAATGCTTGAGACTGGTCTTATGCAGGAAAATATGTTATTTTGACTCTACTTCAGGTGCAAATCGATTTGCACAGGATGTCAATCGTTTGCTCGCTTGAAAAACTGATTTCTGGACAAAAACTGAAGCGTGCAATCGATTTACATATAGTGTAAATTAATTGCTCACTGACTGAAAAATGACTTTCATTGTTTCGATCATAACATGAGTTTTATAACTCGAAACGGAGCCCGATCGGAAGCGTTAGAAAGGTATTTTAATGACCTTTATGAATATGTTTAGACAACATGATTTTAGTTCATTAAAAGGTTATAGAAAAGGGATTTTTAGGTGCATGATGTTGAATAAGCGTTAATGGAATTTAAGAAAATGTATTTTTAATTCCCCCAAGTGTAGTTCCGTCCGTGTCAGGGATCAGAAGCCTCTTTATTGTGTGACTAATTTTATGAATTGTATGATATTATGTTATGATCACTCGTATGCTAAAATCATGAATATGTATCAATATTATGTGCAAAGTGTTGAGTAGCGCATTATGTGAAAATTCAATTATGTGATCATTAATTATTCCCGTTCATTCCGGTTGAATGTTCGGATGAATTTGTCTTGTTGGCTTGATGTCACAAGTGTTTGAATTATGCTGAATCGAAGTAGACCTAGGCTATGAGATGGTAAATCACATATGACTATGGACAAGGTCCAATTTATTATCACCGTTCCGATGACTCGAGTGGGCCATTTATTGGGCGTTTCCACAGGGCATAATTATCTGGATATATGGTTCGAATTTATCATTACCGTTTTGATGACTCGAGTGATCCATTTATTGGGCGTTTCCACAGGGCGTAATTATCTGGATGTACGGTTTGTCATACACACTTGGGCTACCATTGCGGCATTTCTGAGTGGGCCGTTTAAGGGCATTCCAACGGACGTAAGCGTCGGCGTGCTTGGTATGGTGCGGTTGTGGTGCCACATAGGCAATACCACTCCGTAGTTTTAACTTACCTCTAGTGGTGCCATATAGGCAAGACCATTAGGCTTTCACCCGGTGGACTGATGCGTCAAGAGGGCGTTTCATATTTGCGTAATTCATCTGCGTAAGGATGATCGACGTGGTTGTGACGCCATCTAGGCAATGTCGCTTCGGGTACTCGTCACGGATGAAATCTCATTTATGGGTGATACGACTCATCATGCGATGGACTTATACGAGTCTCTTGACACTATGCATTGGCGTAATTCATCGAGTGTGTGATTTTGTGTAATCTGATAAAAGGTAGAACTTACTTCTGGATTCCTCGTACACGGGTACGGGTTTGCATAATGTGCACTATGCCAAATAAGGGCATAGACAGCGCTTTTTTAGGGCTTTAGCGGTAAAAGCGCTAAAGCCTCATTGCTAAAGGTATAGACAGCGCTTTTGTAATTTCAAAGCTATAGTACCCTTTAGCGCTTTTCATAAAAGCGCGCTAAAGGTACCCCAGCGCGCTTTTAATGTTGAATTTTAGACAGCTTTTAGAAAGCGTCTGGCGCTTTTCCTAATTTTTTATTTAATATATTTTTTAATTACTTTAGACAGTTTTATAGCGCCTATGCTTTTCCTAATTTTTATTTAATATATTTTTTAATTACTTTAGACGCTTTTATAAAAGCGCCCTATCCCCTAGCGATTGCTTTTCCTTTTTTTTAATATATATTTTTTCAATCACTTTAGGCGCTTATCACTAAAAGCTGTCTATTCCCCCAGCGCTTTTCCTTATATTTTTTAATGAATTTTTTCATTTAATATAATATCTCACCATTTTTGCAACTTAATTTATAGCTTCAACATAACATTTTAAACTACAATATATATGCATCAATATACAACAATGAAACAATATTATAACAACATCGATCAATATCGTCAATATATATACATCTCAATCCTTTTGCACAATATACACAACAACAACATTAATTTATACAACAAAGAAACAAAATCAAAATTTCTTTACAAAATAACTCTATACATCGATCGCACCTATATTACGAAACAAAATCAAAAATCGAAATTCATACAAGTTACCAAATAACAACAAAACAACACAACTATAACGACATATATTATACTCAAAACTCAAAGTTATACCTGCTTATAATAAAACTCTCAACTCCATAACAAATTGGCACCAATCCTCCATAAGTTCATCCAATTGATCTTTTGAGTAAGAAGCACACTTGAATTCATCAAAGTACTACATAATAATATAAAATAGTATGATTTAATTAAAATACTAAGTCATTTTATGAGAAATATTAAAATAATTCCTAAGTTAGAAATTCATACAGTGGATGGAATCTCTAATCGGTCCAAAAGAATAGTTTCTTTCATAAACCTCAACATAAAATAACCGCAATCTACACAATTGCGTTGACGAGGACACTACACATGGAAAGAAAATACGGATATACATCAGTATATACAACTTAACTTGTTTTATCAAGTATCATCGCTATATTATCAAAATTGGGAAAATCTATACCTCCACTTTGATCCAAGAAATATTGTTGACTTTACTCCTTGGTACTTGAATACCTCTTTGTGCTCGAAAACTTTGTAGAACGCTATAATAAAATAATAACGAATATTTAGAACTATCGCACATAAATAATTAAATATACACAGGTATATTTTAGAACAATCTCACTTACGTGTCAATCGTCTTCTTCATATCTGGGTATGTTGTCCAATCATTGCCCAATGAATCCAGATAATATACAATTTCTCTCAAAGGATTAATTGCAACCAATAACCAGTGTCCACTGGAATATTAAACAAAGGTTAGATGGAAATTTTCTACACAACGTTAAAAACGAAATATTATAATAGAGGAAATTTAGAATGAAAATCTTACTTGTTGCCGATTATATGGTAAAAAGAACAATTTTTCTGTATCTTTTATGGCCATAAATAAACTGAGTACATATGCTATTACTTCATCTGGTTTTGAGATGATTGACCCTGCGTGGACAACGTTGGGATTTATGAAAGCGAATCTGGACTCCAATCCACGCGGGCGAATCAACTTGTCACACAGAAACCTTAAATAAAAACATCATTAACATTAATTATTCATTGAAATGAGTAAATAAATTATGCAATTAATTAAACAAAGTTAGTTGGAATATACCTGATGTATGTATCGATAACAGCCATGCCTAATGTCAAGTGTCCAAAAACTTGGTCCAAATCCTCCATACCAATTGCTGTCATGCCATGAGAACCATAAATCCTTCATCCGGGGTACAAAGAAGTACCACCTTGCGGAATAGTTGTGAAGCTTATAAATGTCCGAAGGCACGACCTATACTGTGAAGTAGTTTTCTTTCTAGCACCGGTCCTCTTAGCAACACTCTTTATTTCTGTGGGAATGTTGCTAATTACAGGCTCTTTACCCCTACTTACAGCTTCAATCTCTTTGGCAGGAATAATCTAAATTGCATAAAATTAGAGTGGTCAAGTATAGGATGACAAATTAACATTATCTAAGCATAAATATCATATAATTGTGTTGTACCTATTTTTGTGATGCCACTGACTCCATTGGCCGTGTAATCCCTTTATCTTTTGGTTTGGATTTTGTAGGAGTCTAACATTACCATGCAAAAAAATGTAAGTAAAACGAACGTAAAATAGTTGAGTACTAAAAGGTTCATAACGGTTTTAATTATACCTCATCATCTATGCGAACGAGTCTTGACGGCCATGCAACAAACGCTCCTATTGCCTCTCCCACCAATGTTGCATCCGAAACTTCATCTGGGATTGGTAATAACGCACCCTCCTCTAAAGCAATATCAATTGACACTTTCAAATATCCAGGAGGGAGCGGTTTATGATGAAGTACTTCTCCCTGAGTGTTATGGACTTTTCCCTTGCCAACCATGCGATATGTTGGTGTCTCTAAAAAGAGTTGACAAGGTGAAATGCCCTAAAATCAATAATAAATATGACATCGTTAATGTGTATATATGTCGTTAAATAAATTACACTAATTAAATAATATATGAATTTACCTCGGAATAGTTTCTTTAAGAGCACAATTGACACTAGCTATGTCACTAGTTTCCTTAACACCAAGATTCCATTTCGATTGGTACTTTGCTTTTTCCTTCCTCAATTCAAGAACTTGAGCTTCTAATGCATCCAACCTTGCCTGCAGTTCTTTATTGCTAGCAGATTTTGTCTTTGGGTTTTTCTTTTTCAAGGAGCTTGGAGTAACCCCATATCCTTTACCCCTCACCCTACCAGAATACTCACGAACATCTAATGCTCGACTAAGTATGCTCCTGCAATCATCCGGTGGAGAGGTAGACTGTGACAGAATCTCCTGAAATGCATATGAATATTGGAAAAAACATGAATATTATATGTTAATAAAATTTTGATTTAATTAGAATTAATGTTATACTTACACATTTTGCAAAAATTTCTTGTACTTCATCTTTAAGAACTCCATCCTTACCCACACGGGCAGCCTTCCACAAAACATGCTCCGGAAGAGATGTTTCTGAACTATTCTCCTCTTTTAACTACACATTAACACAAAAAACAAGCTCAGTTATAACTCTTGATGAACAAGTATATCATTACAATTTGTAAATACTTACTATTTTTGTTCTAATCGTGCATATCCCAAACGTCCCTTTTTGTATGGATATGCAGGAGATGATGCTCTTTGACGATTTGCGTCACTTACACTCTTAAATTCTGGGGTTTTCCATTTGTCTTTAAAAACATCCCATTCTTTAAGTGAAATCACATCTGCATATTCTGTTGGACGCTCTGCATCAACAAAATTTTTTTCGGCATCTCTAAGATATTTTCTATTTAAAAATGTTCTAAACCCTCTTAGTCTATTGCCGGCCAATCCAAGACAATAATCTTTTTTTGTGTCATCAATGTTGAAAGACCTCTACAAAAAACATACACAAAGTGCGTTAGTATAAGTAATTTAAAGACATAATTTAAAGTACATAATCGTAATTTAAAGACATAATTAAAAGTACATAGACGTAATTTAAAGACATAATAAAAAGTACCTGTATCTCACTCCAGATTTTTTTTTTAGCATCATTCAGCGTATCATCTCTCCACTCATCACAAGTTATTGGTATTTCTCTCCTTACAATTGTACCAATGTAACTTGTCAATTTAGAAGCGTTAGGCTCAATTAATTGGCCAGTTGGACTCCAATGCACATCGTATTTAATACCTCTATCTCTATCACGAATGATATTCTTCATAATAGTTTTTCCTCTTTTTATTTCTTTTTCCTCTCCCTTACTGGATTTTCCCCCATCAATGTCTCCATCATTAGTTGAATCATCGTGTGGGTGCTCCTCGTTACTAGCCATCTAACCTGTAATCAAGAAAAACATTAGTATCTAATGACAAATATTTAATTCCAAATATATAATTCCAAATATCTATTGAGTATATAAAATGACAAATATCAATTGAGTATATATAAAATTGAGTATATGAAATGACAAATATCAATTGACAAATATCAATTGAGTATATAAAATTGAGTATATTGAGTATAAAATGACAAATATCTATTGAGTATATCTATTGAGTATATAAAATGACAAATATCAATTGAGTATATGAAAAATATATCATTTATTAGAAATTTGCTAAGTGTTAACAAGTATGGAGGAATATATATTACCTCTTTCACTAACATCTCTTTCTTTTCTTGGTTGGATTGCGAATTACTTGTCTCTTAAGAACGCGGACGGAGGGATTGATCCAAATTCCCTCATCATGATCTTTTCTGATATATGATTCATCCGGTGTAGTATTTTCATCTCGATCGTTTCTAATATACGACTCATTCTCAACATCAACATCACCTTGGTCTACACTTTTATCATCAATCACTTTGTTAGATAAAAACACTATAGACCATTTCGTACTCTTCGGGTCTGTGACATAGAACACTTGTTTAGCTTGAGAGGCTAGAATAAAAGGCTCATCTTTGTACCCCACCCTATTAAGATCCACTTGCAAAACCTGACTTATCCATTCGTATGCCACTACTATGTACCCACTTGCAACCAAAGATAGGAATCTGAAACTTCTCGTAATCAAACACCCAAATGTGATTTATAACCCCAAAATATGACAGATTTTCATATTTGGGGTTTAGCTCCTTCATACTAGAAATATGCATTGCTTCAGCTACCACCGTGACACCACTATTTTGCATAGTACTTTTCTCATCTTGTTCTTTGGTATAAAATGTGTATCCATTAATTGTGTATCCTCTATAAGAGAACACAATCGAACTTGGACCATATGCCAAACATCTCAACCTGTCTGATATTGAAGCGAGATCTGAATGAAACTTTGAATATATATGATCCTTAAACCACTGTATAAAACTTTGATTGTGCTCTCGTACTATCCAATTTTCATTTCTACTTTGATTCTCACCTCAGAGTATAGCCTTGTGCATTTCAACAAACGGCTCAACCTCATTGTCATTATGCAGAACATACAAATGCACTTGATCCCGTTCATCCCTTGATACTGTCACAATTTCATTTCCAATTAATTTTTTACCTTCTTTTTTTTTTCGAAAAAATGAGATTTGGGGAGTCCTATGGATTGCACATTGGACAAAAATTCAGTACAAAACTCAACTGCTTCTTCAACAACATATCGCTCAGGATCGATCACCTTACTACAAATTGACCTGAAGAAAAAACACAATTTAGTTATAGCGCTTCTTACTTTTTCTGGCAAAATAGAACGTATACCTATTGGTAGAAAATGTTCCATTATGACATGGCAATCATGTGTCTTCAAACTCTTTAACTTGAGGTCTTTCATGGACACGAGTCTTCTAATGTCTGAGGAGTAACCTTCTGGAACTTTAACTTCACTCAAAAACTTACACAATATTTTCTTTTCCTTCCTAGATAGAGTATAAGCAGCAGGTGGTAGATATGTGCGTCTTCCTTTCTTCACGGGTCCTAATTCAGTTCTTATTCCCATCTCTACCATGTCCTCCCTTGCTTTAAGGCCATCTTTAGACTTTCCTTTTATATTGAGTAACGTACCAATAACACTTTCAAATACATTTTTTCAATATGCATAACATCAAGAAAATGTCTTACGTCAAAGATTTCCAATATGGCAATTCAAAAAAATTGACCTTTTCTTCCACCCACGTGACAACTTTATGTGCAAAAGTTTGCCAAATGAATACTCACATCTTTCACCTTTTCAAAATTTGATCACTGTCAATCCAGGCGGAGCTCTACGTTGTTCGGTATCTCCATTTAACGCTTTTCTCCATCCACGATACTGATGTTTAGAAGTTAAGAATCTACGATGACCGAGAAAGACATTCTTCTGACAAAGTTTCAATCGCATGGTATCGGTTCCATCTTCACAGACAGGACACGCTTTTTCACCTTTAATGCTATACCCGGATAAATTTCCATATGCTGGAAAATCGTTAATTGTGCCAAACAACATCGCCCTCAAATTGAAATTTTCTTTCCTATATCCATCATAAACCTCCACTCCGTTCTCCCACAAAATCTTCAAATCTTCGATTAAAGGTTTCAAGTATACATCTATGTCATTCCCTGGTTGTTTAGGCCCAGAAATTAACATAGACAACATCATGTACTTGCATACATAGCCATGGAGGTAGGTTATAAATCATAAGAATCACGGGCCATGTGGAATGTGAGATACTTTGAAGACCATGCGGGTTCATTCCATCCGTAGATAATGCCAAGCGAAGGTTTCTTGTTTCTCCTCCAAAATCAGGATAATCATTATCAATTTTCTTCCACTGGGGTGCATCTGCCGGATGTCGAAACTTTCCATCGATAGTTCTTTCATCTGCATGCCAAGTCAAGTGTCTAGCATCGGTTTCACTACGAAACATGCGTCTAAATCTCGGAATAATAGGAAAATACCATAAGACTTTCGCTGGAGATGATTTTTTCTTATATCGAGATAAACCGCACTTAGGGCATTCATTCAACGATGCATATTCGTTTCGAAACAAAATGCAATCATTTAGACATGCATGTATCTTTTCATAGCTCATGCCAATAGAGCACAACATTTTTTTGGGCTCGTAGGTTCGATTAGGAAGAACATTATCCTCAGGAAGCATATCTCTCAAAAGGGCTAATAACTCTGTGAAACTTTTATCCGACCATCCGTTGCGCGCCTTTAAGTTGTACAATTTTAATACCGCAGACAATCTTGTGAATTTGGGACAATATTTATACAACGGTTTCTCCGCATCGCCTACCAACCTCTCAAACATTTTGGGACAATCCTGAAGATCTTCTTCAAGTGCTTCTGCAATCTCTTCGACTCGATCATAATCATATGTATCCGTGGCATTGTAAATGCGAAACATAGGTCGCATTACTTTTCACCCCGATCAACATTCTCGATGCTTTTCTCACCATGAAATATCCAACACGTATAACCCGATCAATTCCACGCATCAAGAAATGCGATTTCAATCCATCTGCGAACCCGACATAACAACAACCCAAGCAAGGACATTTCATTCTATTCGGCTCTTCAGCGTGTTCAACAGCAAACTTAACGAACTCTAATACCCCATTCTCGTACTCTTTTGACAATCGATCGGCACACATCCATTTTTTATCCATGGTTTTAACTATTACGCATGTTAAACAAAAACACTAATTAGGGCACAAAACGGTATAATAATATCTAACTAAATTAGGAATGTCTTAGTTTATTACTAGATCTAAACATAATACTTATTTCATTTTGAGAGGATATTTTTTGGGCTGATACTTATATTCTTTAGATGAGAAATTTAATTTTCTGTTGAAAACCACGTGAAACACGATGATATAGGAATGTTTTAACAAGTATATCATAGGCTAAAGCTAAAAAGCATCCAAGAACCTATTTTTATTGGCTTAAATTGGAAGTAAGGTAAATATTACCAACAAAAGGTATTTTATTCACTATCTTTATTGAGTTGTAAAAATCATAATATAATATACTTAACTTGGTGATTTGAGAAATAAACTTTCCTTTAGAATCATATCTTTTACTGTAGCTCTGTGATCACTAGAAATATACACATAGGATTTTTCATTTGCATGCATTGGAACATAACATAAGAGTTAAACTTCTATTCATTTCAAACTTCAAAATCACCATGAACATTACTGCAGTGGGAGACTTTATTTATGACACCCCATACACCCTATACCCCCAATACATTTCGGAAGGTAAATCATGAAGTTGGTTTCTAATTTCATCGCTATTTTATTTCTAGTAATATATTTAATTGCAACAAATTATTAACTCTATATGAAATGTGACTAACTAGAGGAAAAGCTACTAGGGTTTACAATAGGAGGAATATGGGAAGAAGTCGTGAACCTATACAAGTCAAATCCAAAATTCAGCAAAATAACAATCAACGAAAGTAGAGGAACAGCTCTGCATGTGGCAGTAAATGATAACAATGTAGAAGTTGTTAGAAATCTTGTTGATTCAATCATAAGTCACAACACTGAAGATGCACTTGTATATATGAAGCACATAACCCAAAAATGAAACTGTTATTGAATTTCAGAAAAGAAATCCAAAGGGTTTTATGAACAGAAATTTCTTCCAGAAAACTATGCTACATGTCTTTGGTTTATGAAGTATGCATACTTCTACATCATCCACATCCTTGTCATTTGTGGAGTAGGTAATTAAATGTCTCATTTTAGTTGATCAAATGAATATTTAATGTTTGTTTTATTGTTCTGTGGATTATGTGTTCAAAATTTGTTAAAAGGGGTCGAGGAAATCGCAAAAATGAAACAAAAACACAAATGGAGTGCTCAACTATTGAAAAAATTTATGGAGAACCAATACAACATGTCAATGGAACAGATTTCATTTCTGCTTACAACCCAAAGAAAGGTATCCAATTCCAAACTGTTTAATTAACTGGTCTCTATGTAGTTTATTGAAAATAACAAAATGAAACTTGCAGGAGTTGATAACAGTGATGAGCCACCGATTTCTAAGACACCGAAAAGTGAGACATCAAAGATTTTTGAGACAACAATTTTGACAGCGGCGAGAAATGGCATAGTTGAAATAGTGGATGAGCTTATTAAGAAAATACCAAGTTCAGTATACGATGTTAACTTGGAAAACAAAAATGTATTCCTTGTAGCAGTTGAGAATAGAAGAACCAATGTAGTCGAGACATTAAGATTATGGTTTAAAAAGAGTGATAAAATGGAAATATTTGATAACTTAATCCAAGGTGTGGACACGGAAGAGAACAACATGTTACATTTAGCGACTTCAAAAGTGATCAAGATTGGCACATTTCTGGAGCTGCCCTGCAAATGTTGTGAAGTCAACCCACCATAAGCCTCGCCGCCTCCTTTGTTCTCTCGTGTTTATATATTCTTATTATTTTCTATCATCCTTTTAGCTAAAACCCAACAAGTTCAACAGGTTCGGAACAAATAACCCAAATGTGCTCTTCTTAAACAAGATTATAAACCTAAACTATCATTGAGGAGCAAAGTACCCTTCGGTTCAACCTAAATAAAAATTAAAATTCTAGATAAATCCTAAATAATCACACAATCAGAATAACATTTAAATTTCCTTAAACTACATTCTTATCAAACCTACAATCTTTGAAAATAAGGAACATGTCAATATTCCAGAAATATCCTATATCAGAAAATAAATCGTTGTACCTGCGTGAGTGAAGAAATTGAGAGAAGATGCAGATTCAATGGAAGAACTTTTTGATTCCTAGCCCTGAGCCGCGTGGAGATTCTTGAACTGACAGTGGAGGTGTTGTGCGAGCTTCAATGGAAGAACCACGGTTGGAGAAGACGAACAGGAGAAGAACGGTTGGAGAAGACAAACACAGAATCGCGCTACAATGGGAGGAGACGAGTTGCAGAAGGACGAATGGAGAAGACGAACAACAGAAGAACGGCTGAGAATCGCGATGAAGGAGTGAAGACGATGAACGACTGGGGTTTGTGAGTGTTGAGAGGATGAAGAAAGCTTGAATGGGAGGAGACGAATGGAGAAGAAGATGAGAAGAGCGCTGCTGGGTTAAGTTTCGGTTTGTGTTTCTGGAAATATGATTTAGGGGTTAGGGGTTTAGAAATTAATTAACAAACCAAAGGCAGCGCTTTCAAGAAGCGCTGCTAAAGGTACCCCCCTTTAGCAGCGCTTTAGGCTTAGCCCCCCTTTAGCAGCGCTTCTATATTTACACAAAGACAGCGCTTCCAAAAAGCGCTGCTAAAGGTACCCCCTTTAGCAGCGCTTCAGGCTTACCCCCCCCTTTAGCAGCGCTTTTAGACTTACACCTTTAGCAGCGCTTTTTGAAAGCGCTGTCTAAAGCATACCCTTTAGCAGCGCTTTTATTAATTTTTTAATTTTTAATTTTTTTAAACCCTATAGCAGCGCTTAGAGAGAAAAAGCGCTGCCTTTGATAAGGCCTATAGCAGCGCTTTTAATAAGCGCTGTCTAAAGTATTTGCTGCCAAAGCTCGTTTTTGGCGTAGTGGTGATTTGTTGTTTTGTGTACTCACCCCATTGGTTAGTTATGAGACTTCCAATGGTGGTGTTTCCCCTTGTTTGTACTTGCAACGTGACGTGCGATGTAACCCCAGGTTCTAGGTGAATCTGTTTATTATGCATGTTCCCTATAGAACCGAGTAAACCCTTAAGATAGGGAGGCTCACTGAGATTTAGTAATCTCACCCCAATCCTCTTATTATTTTTCAGGAACAGGTTATAAGTGGTAGGATTGTTAGATGATTGATTTCGAAGACTGCAGATGTGCAAGGCAGGAAGACCTCATCAGATCTTAACTTTCCGATGTGTGATGATGAAGACAAGATGTATTGGATATGTTCTGTTTGAGATTTGTGTTGTATTCAGTTTTAATTTCTTATCTGTTTCATCTAGTTGTATGTTTCTTGTACCATAATTAGCATCACTACATATTTTTCTAGACATAGATGTATGTGGTGTTACAGTTAGTATCAGAGCAGGTCAATTCTTGTCTCTTCCATGAGACATCACTAGCAATTCTTTCCTCCCTCAAATATGTGTGTTGCTAGCCTAATTTCTACTATCGTAGTATTCACTCATTGGGACTGGCCATCTCACTGACTGCATATGCGATGGATAGGATCACGGTGGAGCCACCACGAGGACGCGTAAGATCCGAAGCGACTCGAGCCGAGGTGGTAGAAACTTGTTGAATTAAGAGATTATTGGGATTATTGAGTATTAATGGAGCGTTTGTACCGAGTAATTGATGACCTTGCCGTGGTAAAACTCTGAAACAACGAGAGTTATCGAGATTTGATTGGGCGAAATGAGACCTTATCTAGATCCTAGTAGTATTGGAGTAAGTTTCGTGAAGAACTTGAGTATGACTATAATGAAGGATTTCAGGATGGAACAGAACCTAAGACCATTAGAAGATCCATTATTTAGTCCTGGTGCCAGTGGCTGATATGACTTGGAAACCTGTCAGATGTGAGATTTTTGGGAGTTTCAGTGAAAGAGTCGAAATCTTCTGGTTACCCTAGAATGGGAGTGCTTGGATGAGCAAAGTGCAACCCTTTGAATATTTTCGGTATGTTGTAAGATTTGCGTGGAATGCTCAGTAAAGGATTGGTTGGAAGAGTTGGTGTGGCGATCTCTAATTGGGAGTCTATTGGGCACCCGATTAGGGTAAGGGCTAATGTATCTCCGTTCTTGCTAATCCGTGAATGAGTCCTAGAACTGCGCTAGGCGACGACTGAAGCAAGTGAAGAGGGATGCACTGTAGTCTAAGTTCTTACTAGTTATGATTCGTCTAACCCCGAGTGATTCCACAGAACTACGTTTGGTGTTGGGTAATTAGATGAATGGAAACTAGTGTCTTTCAGAAGCATCCACAAGATGATCGAAGTAGTATCAACCGTTAGGACCATTATATTCTTGTGTGGAGAGTTATCCTGAGAATTTCTTATGCATGCACTGTTCAAGTGGGTACGCGCATGGCATAGTAATTCGAACCTAATTCTTAACCGTTCTGATCGAGCCTACTATTCTTAGTAGGTATACCCTGAGCGAAGCACTCTTAGGTTTTAGCATCCTAAGGCGTGTAGTTGGAAGGCTTTGAATATCAATGACCTCGAAGGACACCTATTTAGGCATTTGTCGATCGTGACTATATGATGCGGGTGGAAATCGTTATACGTTGCAGAGTAGGTTGCATGACTATATGGCTTTGGAGTTGGACCACCATTTTGGTACTACCATATAAGTATAGTGCCACGGTATCTCTATCGTGCACGAGATCTGACAGATGTAAGGTAGTGTTGACCGGAACTTAAGATGATTTTCTGATCGGTATTCGTGAGACGCGAATTTGAATTCTCATGAAGTAAGTGTGACTAGGATCCATATGTCGTGCTAGGTATTAGTGAACTATTAGACGGTAGTGAAATGGATCAAGTTCTGGTACTATTCTTGTGAGGACCCTGAATGGTCGTAACTACGTGGATAATATCAAAAGATACCTTGTAGATGTTTCTTGTTTCACGAAGTGGTAAGCGATGATGTATGACGAACAGGTAATCCTAATAGCTTCAAGTGGGAACTAAATTTGTACCAGGTATGGGGAGAATCCTGAGACTGTGCATGTATGGGACTTCATGGTTAAAGGAGGTCGTATGAGGATTAGTAGGGATTTGTAGGGTAAGTCTGTGGCCCCAAGAGAAATCTAAAAGTATTGGAAACAATATTAGTTGATTTCTTGGGCGTAACTTGACCTTGAGAGGATTATTACATCAGTTAAGTTTCGTGGGTTGTCTAGGGTGTTGTCACTCTGAGAGAAGGAAGTTGTATGGTTATGGAGGAACTATAGAAAAATTATCAGTGTTATCGTAATAGTTGTACAACGTGTAAGTCGGTGGTTTGAGATGAACTTGTATTTAGTGAGTATTCGACGTCAAACTTTCTTGTTGTTTTGCTTTCCTTTAGAATAAGGTTATCCATACCATTAGTTGGTAGGTAATCTTATTCGTTGGATGTAAAAGGGACATTCGAAGGGACATCGGATGGTCATAGAAGGAAACTTGTAGGGATATCCAAGCATATTTGTAGGGACGATCATCACTTTTCGTAGGCAATAATCGAGGGACGAGATCATATATTCGTAGGCAACATCGAGGGACTATGATCCTTTAAGTCGAAGGGACTATGATGATATATTGTAGGCAGCTGTACTAAGATATCCCTACGTTCGAGGGACATGACCATTATTCGTAAGGAAACGAGAGAGGATACCCTAAGGAGGTGCATGTGTGAAGAGTGTGTTGTATTCAGATATTTTATCTTATGATTAACAATGATCTATGTTGCTTTTAATCTTGCCATACACGCCTAATTACTAGCAGTTAATAGGTGCAGAAAGTAAATTGTGGAAATGTAAAGGTCCTACGCTATTACATGGCTTTGGGGTAGATACATAATATGGGAGTGCAGAAAGTAAAGGCAGAAATGTAAAGGTCCTACGCTATTACATGATAAAAACCTTGCAACCTATACATCTTTTCTAGAATTTAAATGCAAAAGAAATAAAAGAAAAGAAACTAAATCCTAATATTTTTTGGTGTTTTTTGAAAATTAATGTTAATGTGAGAGAAAATCCTAATTCTAATTGATTTTTAATTAAGAAAAAGTTTAATGAAAATTATTTGTGAAATTAAACCTATTTACTAATTATTTAACCTAATTACTAATTATTTAAATTATTTAAAAGAAAGGAAATAAAAATAATAAAAAAACAGAAAAAATAAAAACAAAGAAAATCCATCAGAGCTTCTGACGGAAGCTGCCACAGAAACCAAGCCTTCTGTGAGTAGCGCGCCCTGGGCATCCAGAAACTGGAGTTTTTGGTGAAAATTCTGCTGAGCGTGTTGTAATACGGTGAACTGACTTTGAGATTTGTTTTGCTTTTTATCGCAGATGTGCGGATAGCAAGAGTCGCCACCGACTTTTCTTTTATCCAATTAAGGGAAGGTGAAAAGAACAGGAAAAGACCTTCGTTAGATTCTGAGTAAGGGAGAAGGTTATGAAAAGGGAAGGTATTAGCACCCCCTTTCCATCCGTAGTTATCTACGGGCTCTTAGTTGCTCTTAGATCATTTTCAAAAAGTGCTTTCTGTGTGTTTGACAAAAATGTTTTGAAAAGGCATTTCACTTTGACTTTGTAATGATTCATGTAGGAATGTATACAAAGTGTTCAGAAATATTTTTATTTTGAAAAGAGTTTGAACTTTGACAAAAGTGTGTGGTGCGAAAAGTATTTTGACAGAGCAAGCAACTAAAAGTCTTATTACCTACTCAGAATGGTCGTTTTCGTGTTGTTTTACTTTCCTTTAGAATAGCGCTATCCATACTATTAGTTGGTAGGTAACCCTATTCGTGGGATGTAAGAGGGACATTCGAAGGGATATCGGATGGTCATAGAAGGCAACTTGTAGGAAGTATCCTAGCACATTCGAAGGGACGATCATCACTTTTCGTAGGCAACAATCGAGGGACGAGATCATGTATTCGTAGGCGACATCGTGGGTCTATGATCTTTGTATCGAAGGGACTATGATGATATGTTTTTATAGGCAACAGTGCTAGGATACCTCTACGTTCGAGGGACTTGACCATTTGTATTCGTAAGGCAACGAGAGAGAATTACCCTAAGGGGTGCGTGTGTGAAAGAGTGTGTCAAATTCAGATATATGTTATCTTGCAAATTATGGGTGATCTATGTCCGTTTTTATCTTGCCATACACGCCTAATTACTAGCAGTTTATAGGGTGCGGAAAATAAATTGCGGAAAGTAAAAGTGCGGAAAAATAAAGTCCTACGCTATTACATGGCTTTGGGGCAATTACATAATAGGAGTGCGGAAAGTAAAAGTCCTAATTAAACTATTACATCCCATAGGCAGTTACGTAATATTGAAAAGAAAAGCGAGAAAAAATCATTCGAAACGTTACAACCTGTAAGCAGATACATAATCGGAAAATACGAGAAAGTTGCATAAGAGAAAAATGTTAGTAGAAACATGATTTTTGAATGAGAAAAAAAGTTTTAGGTTAGTAATGACAGTAAGATGATAAAGTAATTTTTTGGTAATTTTTTGGATCGATTTCGATAATTAAAAGCAATTAAAAGTCAATTTAATAGTTAATTAACAATTAATTAAAATATGCATGCAAAAATATTAATTTTAATGTCAAAAATTAAATAAACATTTTTCTGATTAAAATGCAACAGGAAAATATTTTTGGTGATTTTTAAATGCATGAGAAAAATATTTGAAGATTAATTAAATTGAATGAAAAATATTAAGAAAAAATAAGAAAAGTGTTAGTTTTCAAAGTGATAAAAAATATTTGCCATGGCCAGGGATCGAACCAGGGACCATGCCCTCACATGCGCGCGCCTTGACCAACTGAGCTGGAGTGTATACGTGTTAGCAATATGAAACAAAAACAAGTTAAACGAATTTGAATTCTGATGCCCAGATTACGCGCGAAGATCTTCATCTTCTTCGTTTGAATTTTCAAACGGTTAGCGTCGGCTTGGTTCGACGCTATAGCCCTTGCAAATTTCAAAAATCTCATACAGGCAATATAAATTAGTTATGGATACATGAATCGATTGCAAACATCATTCTAAACATGATGGTGGTCCTGGTTTTGTCCAATTTTACATATTTTAGGAAGCCCCAAAATGAAGCAGGAAACCCTAGCTATGGCATAACTCGATCCAGGCACCTAAAATTCAATTGAACCACCCAGATAGCTTGCAAACATGATTCTAAGCATGAACAAACAATCAAAACAGGTTAATTATGCAAGAATGATAAAAATCGAATTTGAAAAAGAGAGGACAAACCGAAATCGGGAATTCTCAATTCTTGATGGTTTTGTGATTTGTAAGGGTCTAGATCGATTCAAGAGACCTCTAGGAATTCAATGGGATGCTTGGAATCGGTTGAAACAGGCTGAAACTAGGGCTGCCACTTGCTTGAAGAACACGGTTTTTTTGAGTATGAATAGGGTTCTTTGAGGCAATTTTTCTGTTCCTTTTTCATGTGTAGGCATTGTGTATATATAGTAGATGGATCTAGGTCAGAAATCAAGAGCAAATAATGAATCAATCAATGTAAAAAAATTTGATTTGGTATGAAACCAAATCTTTCCTTTTTGATCCAATTTTCATCAATTCTCTTGCCAATCAATGTTAATTTTGAAATTGCCAGCTTTTATGAGTTGCTTGGACCTCAAGAATGAGAGAAAAATCCAATTTGCATTTAATTTTGATTTTCTATCTTTTATTTTAATTTAATTGGCTTTTAAATGATTAAAATCCAAATTAAATAGAAAAATAAAGATAAAATTCGTGGCCTTGGGCTTGGAGGTTCCAAATTAGCTGAGGAACAAGTTTGAACCAAGAAAAGTTAGGCCCATTTGCAAAATTTTGGATTTTGACAAGTATTTCTCTTTGTGCACCTCTTCAAAAATGCCCAACTTGTGCAAGGTGTATCTTGCTCAATTTTTAACATTTTTGAGTGTTCTTGGACTTTTTAGAAAGCTCTAGATGTCCTCTAAACAAACTCTTTGGTTTCATCTCAATTGGAGTTTCCATGCTCAATAACACTTCATTCAAAAAGTTGGCTTTTTGTTGACTTTGAAAAGGACCTGTAATGTTTTGATCCATATCTTCAAAATGAAGCATTTTCTGACCATGCTTGTGAGACATGAAGTTGTAGAGAATTGAATTCTATTCAAAATGAGAGGTGGTGGAAAACTTTCTGATAAAGTATGAGAAAGTTATGCTCAGTCAAAGTTCAGTTGACTTTTCGCTAGAAAACCCTAATTTGGAAAGTTTGACTTTTGATCAAATCTTGAGTTTTCTTGATGAATCACGATCAACACTTGATCAAATGATGAATGTCACCTCAAAATATGGATGTTGACCAAAAATTATGAAGTTTGACTGTATGTTGACCACAGTTGACTTTGTCCAATACAACTGATTTTCAACCATCTGAGCAATTGTCTGAGGAAACTTGACTTGTAAGGCTTGGACCTTGACATAGAGATTCTTTGAAGCATATGAGGAGGCATGATGACCACTGGAGATTTTGGAAGTCCATTTTGATATGAGAATTGCCAAACCCTAGTTTGTGTTGATTGTCTAGGAGAGGGTTTGTCTGATCAACCCTTGAGGAATCCTTGAGCATGGAGGTATGAAATGTCTTGAGAAGTAGGAGGGCAAATTTTGGGGTATGACAGCTGCCCCTGTTCAATCTTCTTGTAATGGAAGAGTTAGATTGGCATGCTTGCCTTTCGTAACCTGGAGGTAGAAGATGATTGAACACTCGAGTACACCTGAACATTTGCACTCGCCATTGATTGATGATGCGGGAATGGGCTTATAGATGCCATTTGGAGAAGCTAGAGACTTTACCGGGGAATGAGTCGTACGCTAGACTCAAGGATGTCGTCTAAATGGGAGAACCGTCGGAGATGGGCTTAAGATGCCATCCGGAAAGACTGATGCTGGGGAACGAGCCGTTCGCTAGGCTCTGCAGATGTTCCCGAAGATAGAAGGGAGCACGGAGATGGGCTTAAGATGCCATCCAGAGAGAGTCGTACGTTAGACTTCGCGCTCGTCTTTGAATGAAGTTATTTGTTTGTATTGGTTTTTTAACCAAATATGCAACATTCTGAAAATGGCGAGATGTCGAAAAATAGTAGGAGATGGGCTTAAGATGCCATCTAGGGCAACTGAGTCGTACGCCAGACTCTGCAGTTGCTGTTGATAATAAGAGAGAGTCAAAATAAATCTTCGTCTTGATTATTCTGAGGGGATAATAGTTGGCAGAATGTGGATAGCTTCCCTGTTTTGCTTCGGGTGTTGATCCAATGCCTGTTGTCGGAGGACAACCTGGGTGATCGTTCAGATAGTTTTCCCGTCTTGTTTCGGGTATTAATCCTGGATCTGTTGTCGGAGGACAACAAGGGAGGTCGTTCAGATAGTTTTCCCGTCTTGTTTCGGGCATTAATCCTGGACCTGTCGTTTCAGAAGTGATTTTCACCTATTTGGGAAAAACAAAAGAAACTTTGGTAGAATATCGTTAGTCTTATGCAGATCATGATGCATGATGTAATGTGTATGAATGATACATGCACAAATTATGACTTTTATGAACAATGTATGAATGATAGACGTTGTGGTATTTCAAAACATATCCATCTTGAAGAAGATGTGGATGTTCTGCTTGGGGATTCCTGGCTTCTGTTTGGGGACGAAACGGATGGAAACCCTGCTTTTGAAAGAGAAGAAAGATATCCTTGATTCCTCCGATGCACTATCTGACCAAGTCTCGAGCCTAGATATTTATACTACTGAGGATGGTAGAGACCGAGAGGTATACTTCCGAGGATCTTGTGTGTAGACCCTGCTGGGGAAAATTTAGGAGGCGCTCTACTGGGGATCTTGCGCGTAGATCTTGCTGGAGAGTATTTGATTGTTACTGGGGAACAGAGCTAGAAGGATCTGGAGCCCGTTGAAACGTCTGGATGGGGAACAAAAATGTAGGTTTCCTCCGATGCACTATCTGACCAAGTTTCAAGTCTGGATATTGTTGCTGCTGGGGGAATGATGATTGCTGAGAGATATTCTACTGGGGATAGATATCTCTACTGGAGATGAACCGTTACTGCCCGGAGACTGATGTAACAGGGTTCAGCTGGTTGGGATCACTGCTCGGAGACTAACGTGATTAAGCTTGGAATGTCTGGACTAGTGGAGGAAAATGTGTACTCCGTTGGGGAAGGTTCGTAGTGAGCGACACCTCTGTGGTGATTGTACTCTGCAGGGGAACGTATTGGTGAATTTCGTCGTCATCTCAATTCCTAAAGCCTATAGTAATTATCCTTGTTCGTTCACTTTTCGCATGTTTGTAAACAGATGTTTATTGTCAGATGCATATAATCATTCAAAGCAAACGTTGGACTTTATACAAACAACAATTGTGAAAATTGTAAAGAGAAATAACTTGTATTAATTTGAAAGGTGGCGTATGGCCAAGTAGTTTGTACACAAGAAAAGTAAAAAGCTATGCAGAAACAATCTCGTTAAGTTCCAACTATGCTAGTACTCATATATTTCAGCTATCTCATCTCCTTGCTGTCAGTAGAAAGTGAGTGAATTGATTTTCGCCATTTAAATCTTGAATGCTGATAGTAGTCTGTAGATAGGTGATCTGGACGAGACATAGTCGTACGCTTAAATCCCTAACTTTTTCCTAGACCACCCTTTCGGGTTTTCAGTCTACCGGGATACCCTTTTTTGCCCAAGCCGCCTTTGCAGGTTTTTGACTTGCCGGGTGTACATGTTTTGTATATATCCTTAACTTTTGCGAACCCTTTTGGTTCGCCGGGATGCCATATTTTTGCCTAGGTCGATCGACCTAGTGGGTCTCTTTATGCATAGTATTTTTGACTATATCTGCGTTCCGAGGGTGTAGGAAGTCTTCACCATCCATGGTGCTAAGTATCATAGCTCCGTAGAAAATCATCTTGACTACAAATGGTCCCTCATAGGTGGGAGTCCATTTTCCCCTGGGATCACCTTGTGGAAGAATGGTGCGCTTGACTACTAGATCACCGACTTCATAGACTCGATGCTTGACTTTCTTGTTGAATGCTCTGATCATCCGTTTCTGATAAATCTGTCCATGGCAAATAGATGCGAGTCGTTTCTCGTCAATCAAGTTGATCTGATCGAGGCGAGTCTGGATCCAATCGTGTTCGCCTAACTATGCGTCCTAGAGGACTCTGGTTGAGGGTATCTGAACCTCGATTGGAAGGACCGCTTCCATACCATATACAAGAGAGAAGGGGGTTTCCCCTGTTGATGTTCGTACTGTAGTGCGATAACCATGAAGAGCAAATGGTAACATCTCATGCCAATCATTGTAAGTCACTGTCATTTTCTGTATAATCTTCTTGATATTCTTGATCTGGAACTGCGTGCAGAGTTCGGTGATCATTTTGTTGTTGAGATTAGAGCCGTTATCTGTGATAATCCTTTCTAGAGTGCCATACCGACAGATAAGATTATGCATGATGAATCGAGCCACAACATTCTTGGTAACAGATGCGAACGAGGCTGCTTCTACCCATTTGGTGAAATAGTCAATTGCCACAAGGATGAAACGATGTCCATTGGAAGCGGTGGGCTTGATTTCTCCGATCATATCAATGCCCACATTGCAAAAGGCCAAGGGTGTTAGAACATTCAGGGTCTTGAGTGCATGCTGTCTGTATATCGGCATTTGTGACAAGATCGAGCATAGATGACAATCGCTTCCATGGTGGACCAATAGTAACCCGTTCTCGAATCTTCTTAGCCATTGTATGTCCCGGAGTGGGTACCAAATGCGCCTTCGTAACTCTTCCATGATACGTTCTGTTCTCTAGTCTACGTGGATTAAGCACAAGTCATGATTAGCTTGTATAAGGCCCGTTCTTTGAGGAAGAATTTGGATGCAAATCTTCTCAAGAACTTCTTATCATTGACAGATGCCCTGGATATTCACGAGTCTCAAGATACCTCTTCACTTCGTAGAACCAAGGTTTCTCTTCTATATCAAGTTCTAGCAGTATCTTTGGTTCGTCAAACTTCTCAATGATGATTTGGGGAGCCTCGTTGTCCCATCGACCTTGAACATAGGCGACATAGTAGCTAGCGCGATACGCCAACGATTCTCTTCTCGTGGAATATGATCAAAAGTAATCTCTTGATAGGGATCAAACTCGAAACATGCTCTCGATATGGAATGAGATTACGATGCCGTATCACTCGCATAATCATTGATTACTAAAGGCTGAGTCTCCGTATACTTGTAAGAACTTGATTCTTAAGTCAATAGCGACTTTAATACCCATGATGCACGCGTATTGGCCATGTTGTTAGTGCGGTGAAACAAAGTCCGGTGAAAGGCGTGTGTCGCTGCGAGGATGTAATGATGGCGCCAATGCCATTTCCAAGTGCATTTGAGGCTCCATCAAAGACCATGGACCATCGGGATCCTTGTTCAGGTCCTTCGTCTGGTCCTGGTTCTTCGCAATCAATAACTAGCAAGACATCTTAGGTAAAACTCGAACGCATAGGCGATAGTCATCTACTTGATGAGCCAAATGATGGCTACTACACTTCCTTTGATCGCTTTAGGAAGTATCTTGGATGTCATATTCGGTCAAGAGCATTTGCCATCTTGCTATTCTTCCGGAGAGAGCTGGTTTCTCGAATATGTATTTTATCGGATCCATCTTGGAGATCAACAAGGTAGTGTGAGTCAACATATCTTTGTCTTAGTCGACAAGCGCCCAAGCCAAAGCGGCGCACATTTTCTCAAGCTGTGAGTATCTTGTTTCACGGTCGGTAAACTTTTGCTAAGGTAGTATATTGCATACTCTTTTCGACCAGACTCGTCATGTTGCCCCAACACACACCCCATTGAGTTCTCTAACACTATCGGTACATGATAAGAGGTCTTCCTTGGTAGGCTGCATCGGGATAGGAGGATTACTGGGTACTCCTTGATTTTGTCAAAGCGATCGGAAATCGTCGTTCCATTCCACTACTTGATCTTTCTTGATGCTTGAAGATTGGCTCACAAGTAGCAGTTAGATGTGCAATGATACAAATGTAATTCAATCGTCCCAAAAACCTCGACTTCCTTCTCGGTGCGGGGGCTAGAATTTCTGAATAGCTTTAACCTTGGCGGTCAACTTCAATACCTTTACCATGACAACAAACCCTAGGAGTTTACGGATCTAACTACAAAGGTGCACTTGTTGGGATTAAGTCTCGATCGATTTCTTCAATCATCAAGCAGTTTACAAAATGATAGAGATGTTCTTCTTGATGCGTGATCGAGCTATCATGTTGTCGACGTAGACCTCTATCTCGTGATGAATCATGTCATGAAATATTGCCACCATGGCACGCTGATAAGTGGCGCCCGCGTTCTTCAGTCCGAACGGCATGGCCTTGTAACAAAAATTGCCCCACTGTGTAACAAAAGTAGTCTTCTCCATGTCTTCCGGAGCCATTTTGATCTGATTGTAACCGGAGAATCCATCCATGAAGGGGAAGACCTTATGTTGAGCGGTGTTGTCAACCAGAACATCAATATGAGGAAGTGGGAAATCGTCTTTCGGACTCGCTTTGTTCAGATCTCTGTAATCCACACACATTCGTACTTTGCCATCCTTCTTAGGTACGATTACCACATTTGCAACCCACTGCAGATAGGAAGTAACATCTAGGAAGCAGGCGTTGAGCTGCTTCATAACCGGCTTTGATTTTCTCGGACATCTCAAGGCGCGTCGCGGACCTACATTTCACTAGGAGAAAACCTTCTTTGTTGGCCGGTGTACCACAATGTCAATGTCTAGACACAGCATGTCTTCGTAGGACAAGGCAAAACCTCGATATAGTCTCGTAGCATCGAACCTAATCTTTCTCTGACACTGTTCTCAAGACCCGCTCCTATCTTGATCTCTTTTACATCTTCGTGATTACCTAGATTCACAACCTCAATGACTCTTCATGTGGTATAACTCGTTCTTCTTCTTTGTGTGATCTAACAAGTTCTCTGGCACTTCACAATCTTCCTCACCTTCGTCTTGACTTGGTAGATCGGATTATCGAAGTCATATTTAGCAATAGCATAGTTATCAACGAGATTGAGTGATTACTGCGATTATCACGTGGGTGTGTGTAAGAAACACATAGCTTTTTGGAGGGGTGATAAAGCAAAAGAAAGAAACATTTAAATGCAAAAGTCCAATGATTTTATTGAATGAAAATATGAAAATGACAGATAATAACCCTCACAAACAAGCCATGATGCCCCGGGCAAGGCACTAGGCTTTAAAGTTTATTGTTCAAAGCATAGAAACGAAAAGCAAATCAGAAACATAAGCAATTACTCCTGTCTAAAGGAGATTAGTATGACGTCTTCAGTCTTCCAATTGCTGAGTCCGTTGTCGGGAGTTGGGAAGATCCACTTGCTGATGTCGAAGTCATTGTCGTCGTCTTCTATAGCATGGACTCCATTCTGATTGATGCGGAAAGGAAGTTGGCCAGCACGTTCGCGGCGTATCATCTTCTGACCTTTGATGGTGAAGCCTAAACCAGTCTTGTCAGATTTGAAAGGAAGATTAGGGAGCTAGCCCCAAATAGCACTACCTCCTTCTTCAACAGCAGCTTAAGCATCCTTCAGCGAGGCCATCCTAGGCGGAACTTGTGTAACCAGTGACGGAGATTCATGAACACGACTCTTGGGCTGTTTAAAGCTTGACGAGTCTCAAAAATTCACCTTCCATCTCGAGATATCGGAAGGCGTAGATGATGACCATGTATTCCTCTTCACCATCTGTAACAACTTTCCCTTCCTTTGGTACTTGACCACGATGCAAGGTAAGTGGCTTGCCCCATGTATCCAATGGCGTCCAAGTAGGCAAGAATAAGTTGGACGGATGTCCATGACAAAAGTGTAGTCAAAAGTCAGGAACCGACTTTAGGGCGAATGAGCTCTCCAAGTACTATTCGTTTAGAACCATCAAAAGCTCTCACAATTATGTCGCTGGGCTTCAAGACCAATCCTTCAACATCAAGTCGGTCAAAAGCACTCTTTGGTAGGATATTCAGCGCAGAACCGGTATCTACCAAAACATGAGACAATGTAATGCCCTTGCATTCAACAGAGACATGCAAGGCTTTGTTGTGTTTCCTTCCGGCAGGAGTCAAATCAGCATCAAAGAAGCCTAGGCCGTTGTTGGCAGCCAGGCTAGCAATACAAACTTCAAATTGATCAGTAGTAGTGTCTTGCGGTACATGAGCATTCTTCAGAAACTTCACCAAGGCTTTAGCATGAGCCTTAGAGCACAAGAGCAGAGCAAGCATGGAGATCTTGGACGGAGTCTGTCCTAACTGTTCCACAATATTGTAGTCACTCTTCTTGATGATCTTCAGAATTTCATCCATTTCTTGTTTGGAGGTATCTTCAGCAACTTCCTTTGGTACTTCTGTAGGAGCAGGATGAGTTACTAGCTCTTTCCCCTAGCTTCGGGAACTGGTTTAATAGCTGGAATGCGAGCTGGAGTCACAGTGTCTTTTGGAGGAGAGATCTCTGGAGAAAACACTCTTCCGGTTCTGGTCACCTTACTTGACCCGGTGATGTTGTCGATGTCAGGAATGGTAGCTTCAACTGAAAGATCCTCAATGGTCAGAGGGTCTTGTTTGACGCCATGATAGTAAACCTCAGCTCCATAGTTCCAAGGTATAGCTTTGTCAGAGGAATATGGAACTGGTCCGGGAGAAGTAATGATGAGAGGTGCCACTCTAGGCACAGGATCAGGAGAGGAAATTCTTATTGTGTTAACATCAGTATAGTCTTCTGGGAAATCGTCTCCCTATTCGGTCGCCTTAACATCTTCAATAGGGATCTTGTAGCTTTCAGGAACAGTATACTTCACCATGTAATCAAACTTTCCACTTGGCTGCCCCAAGGTATCCCAAACTTAAGTGCGGCCAGCTCACATCTTGATCTTGGTTTCTTAGACATGTCTTCACAGTTCTCCACGGTGATGACTTGAAATAGTAATTCATGATTATCCATCATGCCTTGAATCGTCTTCTCAACCAAACACGGCCGTCGAGCACAGATGGGCACCAACAATTCTCTGGGCATCTGGATTGACAGGCTGCACAAATTCTTCTTAACAGTCATCAGAGGAATGGTTAAGTCATCTATATTGAAAACAAAAGAGGTCTTGTCAATAACATTGGAACTTTTGTCATGGTTAGGCATAGGTGCGTTGATCACATTCGGGGTCTCAACAGGAGGATCAAACTCAATCTGTTTAGCTTCAATCATGTCTTGAATCTTGTTCTTCAGAGCCCAACAATCATCAGTATTATGTCCTGGGCTGTTGGAGTGGTAAGCACGCTTAGCATTAGGATTGTATCTCGGAGAGGAAGTGTTGATATTCTGAGGAGGATCCCTCAAGGTAATCAGCTCGGCTTTCAACATGTGTTGCAAGGCTTGCGACAATGACATGTTGATCTTAAATAAGCTTCGTGGGCGCATTCTATTCTGTGCGTTGTCTCGCTGAAGTTGTGCTGATGTAGGATTGAAGATCACAACTGCCTCCACATATTGAGCACGGTCGGTCTTGGCTCGGCTTTTCTGACCATACACAGCATTGGCCTCTTTCTTACCAAAAGATCTCTTTGCAGCATTTGAGGATGACTCTACCTGAATCTTTCCGCTCTTGATACCAGCTTCGATGCGTTCTCCTGTCAATATCAACTCGGTGAATCCAAGTACGGATATGGTCAGTCCAAGTCCGGATATGGTCACTCTCTAGCTGATAATACCACTCCAATTGAGTTCCGGACAAACTCTCTTGAAAGTAATGCATCCACAACTTTACATCGATTGGGGTTGATCTTCTGAACATAGGACTTCAAATGCAGCTTCGGACAAGAAATTCCATCATATTTGGCAAAAGTAGGAACTTTGAACTTGGGAGGAATCACCACACCTGGGACAAGGCTCAGATCATCAAAATTCAGCCCTGACATCTTCAGATTTTCCACAGCATTTAGACGGTCTTCAAGTTGCTTGTATTTGTCATCCTCATAGGAGTCTTGATCATTCTCATTGTAAGTGTTTTATGTTGGCATTAATTTTGGTAAAACTAGGATATGACAATGTCTTGGTGATATCATGACATTGGAGTTGAAGATAAATTACGCAAAGAAGAATAATTCAAGTACATTTCAGATGGAAGTTCTTGATGTCTTGGAATTCTCTGAAAGATGGTGATGTCATAACCAATGTTATGACATTACGTGTGACATTCTTTGTGCTGATTCACTTTTCACGAGACTTTTCGGGATGTTTGTTGATTTTTTTATTATGTTTTATGTTATTGGATTACATGCTCACGTGGCTGTTTGGTTAATCTTAGTTAACCCTAAATTAGTTTGTTAAAAAGACCAAGTCTTTAGGATTAATTAAGTGAACCCTAGCTATTAAAATGGAAGCCCAAAATTCTGGGCTTCTATAATAGGAATAAAACCCTTACTCTGTGCTTTGCATTGGTGTATTGAAGATTTAGCAGGTTGTTTATTTGTGTATTCTAGTTACTCTTGTGAGCCAAGCAATTATCAATTGATAAGTGCCTTGGACTAGGATTGTGTTGTAAGGGTTGTTTATCACTCAAAGCTTTGAAGCACGAGTGTTGTGTCTCTTGATTAGAGCTTTGAAGAAAAATCAAGTTTGTTTATTGAAGAGTGTCTTCACAATTCAATTAATCAATAGGTTGATATCAACTGTGATTGAGGGGTAGTAGGAACTCGGTCTAAGTAGGACTTAGATTGAAGTTGCATTAGGTAGGTCTTAAGTGAAGGAGATAAAGGTTGGTTTATTCTGAATTAATTCTACTAATAGTGAATTTCCTCCACACGGCTTGGTAGCCCCGGATGTAGTGTAGTTACACCTTTGAGCTGGGTAAACAATTGTTTGTGTTCTTTCTGCTTGTTCAATTAGCTTGTGAATTGTTAACAGTGTCGAATCTTGTGTCATAACATTCTCATGTGTCTCGGTGAAGCTGACTTTTTGGATTTTTGTATCGCAAATGTGCGGATAGCAAAATCGCCACCGACTTTTATTTTATCAATTAAGGGAAGGTAAAAGTACAGAAAAAGACCTTCGTTAGATTAAAATGCGGAGAATGGTTATAAAAAGGGAAGGTATTAGCACCCCTTTCCATCCGTAGTTATCTACGGGCTCTTAGTTGCTTTATAGATCACTTTTGAAAAACTTGTGCTTTCTGTGTGTTTGAAGAATGTTTTGAAAAGGCATTTCGCTTTGACTTTGTAATGATTCATGTAGGAATGTATAAAAAGTGTTCGGAAATGTTTCGTTTTGAAAAGAGTTTGAATTTTGACAAAAGTGTGAGGTGTGAAAAAGTATTTGATTTGAGCAAGCAACTAAAAGTCTTATTACCTACTCAGAATTGGTCGTTTTCGTGTTATTTTACTTTCCTTTAGAATAGCGTTATCCATACCATTAGTTGATAGGTAACTCCATTCGTTGGATGTAGAAGGGACATTCGAAGGGACATCGGATGGTCATAGAAGGCAACTTGTAGGAAGTATCCTAGTACATTCGAAGGGACTATCATCATTTTAAGTGGCGACAATCGAGGTCAAGATCATGTATTCGGGGCGACATCGTGGGTCTATGATCTTTGTATCGAAGGGACTATGATGATTTGTTTTGAAGGCAGCGGTGCAAGAATACCTCTACGTTCGAGGACTTGACCATTTGAATCGAAAACAGCGAGAGAATTACCCTAAGGGGTGCATGTGTGAAAGAGTGTGTTGATTACAGATATTTTTATCTTGGAAATTAGTGGGCTATGTTCAATTTTATCTTGCCATACACGCCTAATTACTAGCAATTTATAGGGTGCGGAAATTAAAGTGCGGAATGTAAAGTGCGGAAAGGTAAAAGGTCCTACGCTATTACATGGCTTTGGGGCAGATACATAATCAGAAAATACAGAAAATAAAAGCCTAATTAACTATTACATCCCATGAGCAATTACATTATTGGAAAAATAAAACGATAAAAGAAAAAACTGTCCGAATCGGATCAACCTGTGAAAGAATAAGAAAATCGAGAAATATGATGAAATCGAAATAAGAGAAAATGTTAGAAAAAATGCAAGTTTTTATATGAGAAAATTAATGCATGCTGGAAATAAGATAAATATGGTAAAATAATTTTTTGGGATTTTTTGGAAAAGATTTAATAATTAAAATGCAATTAAAAGTAAATTAAATGCAAAATTATAAATAAAAACAAATATGCATGCAAAATTATATTTTTTAATTTTATAAATTAAATAAACATTTTAGGAAAATACTGTAAAAAGAAAAATATTTTTTGATGATTTTTAAATGCAAAAATAAAATTGTGAAAACAATTAAAATTGAATGGAAATATTGAAAATAAAAGAAAAATAGAAAAATAGGAAAATATGAACATTTGTAAAAGAAAAAGGAGTTTTGGTCCTGGCAGGACTTGAACCTGTGACCTCCTGGAGAATCTCTTCAAAACAACGCCTTAACCCTTTGGACGGTGCGCCGTGTTGGAAATGGAAGCAATGGTTTAAATACGTAAACGTGTCATAAGTTTGAATTCAAAACACAGTCAGCCGTGTGGGCCCCTGTTATAACGAATGGACGGATCAGAGTGTTTCCTTTTGCCACGCTTGCAACCAGCGATCAACGGTCGCAGAAGCCCTAGCTCGGTCGTCTTCTCGACACGTCAATTCTCTAACACCGCAAAATACGGATTAAAAGCTATGGTTAATGCTACTCCCCTAAATGGTGCGAACGATGGTGGTCTCGATTTCCTGAATCTTCACGTAACTAGAATCTGAAGGCGGTCTTAAGAACCTAAGTATAACTCGTGATTTTGACGTTCAAGCTCTCAAGCGAATGCCGGATCGTGCATATGGATTCTCAGTACAATAAAAGTGTTAGAATCGATTAATGCAAGCAGAATAATCAAATGCAAAAATCAAGAAATATTGAATATGTATGCATCTATATATCACGATTTTGGATGGTTTGATCCATGGCAAAGTGTATACTTACTCAACTTACCTCACGAAGACAATGGGTGGTTTGTTTGATGAAAAGGGCTGGAGTTTGAAACTCGATTTTCAAAAGTTTGAAAATATTTTGGCAAAATAAGGACTTATGCTTGGGCTAGGGTTTTAGGTGTGTGATCTTGGCTATGATGCTTGATATTTATAGAGGAAATTTGGATGGCAAAAGGTGAAAAAGATTGCTTCTTGAATGTGCAAATATTTTCCATTTAAAACAAATCAAATATTTGAAAAATTTGATTTTCTCATGAATCAAAGGGCTATCACAATTTGGCATGATTATGGGCTATCTTGGACTTCAAGGAAGATATAAAATCAATCCTTTTGAAAAAATAATTAATTTTCATATTTTATATAATTTATTTTGAATTAAATGTTATAAAATTCAAATATAAATCATAAAATAGAAAATCACCAAAACCAACATTTATGGGTCAAGAATAATGTCATGAACAAGTTTGGATCAAAAGAAAATAGGCCATTTGGAAAATTTTGCAATTTGACCAATATGTCCTTTTGTACTTGTCAAAATTCCCCAACTTCTGAATGGTGTAACTTGCTCAATTTTCCACATTTTTGAGAGTTCTTGAACTTTTTGGAAAGCTCTAAGAGTCCTCTAAACAATGTCTTTGGTCTCACTTAAATTGGAGTTACCATGCTCAATATATCTTCAAAACAAAAAGTTGACTTTTTGTTGACTTTGAAAAGGACCTGTAATGTTTTGAGCCATACCTCTCAAATGAAGCATTTTTTGGACATTCTTGTGAGACATGAAGTTGTATAGAATTGAATTTCCTTCAAAACAAGAGGTGGTGGAAAATTTACGAGAAAGTATGAGAAAGTTATGATCGGTCAAAGTTCGATTGACTTTTCACTAGAAACCCTAATTTAGAAAGTTTGACTTTTGAGTAAATCTTGAGTTTTCTTGATGAATCATGATCAACCCTTGATCAAATGATGAATGTAACTTCAAAATGAGGATGTTGACCAAAAATCGAAGTTACATTGTATGTTGACCACAGTTGACTTTTGACCAATCTATTGATTTTCGACCATCGAGCAATTATGCGAGAAACTTGACTTGTGAAACTTGAAACTTGACATGGAGAATCTTTGAAGCATATGAGGAAGCATGAAAACCATTGGAGGTGTTAGAAGTCCATCTGGATCTGAGAAATGCCAAACCCTAGTTTGGGTTGATTGTATAGGATAGTGTTCATCTGATCAACTCTTGAGGAATCCTTGGGCATGGATGTGTGGAATGTCTTGAGAGATATGAGGGCAAATTTTGGGGTATGACAGCTGCCCCTGTTCAATCTTCTTGTACTGGAAGGTTTAGATTGGCACGCTTTGCCTTTCGTGACCTGGAGGTAGAAGATGATTGAACTCAATACACACAATTTACACATTTTGTTGAGGTGATGATGCGGGAATGGGCTTATAGATGCCATTTGGAGAAGTTGGAGACTTCGCTGGGGAATGAGTCGTGCGCCGGACTCGAGGTGGTTGTACAGGAGATGGGCTTAAGATGCCATCCGGAAGGATCGATGCTGGGGAGTGAGCCGTACGCTAGGCTCTGTAGATACTTCTGGAAGGAGATGGGCTTATGATGCCATCCGGAGGGAGTCATATGTTAGACTTTGTGCTCGTCTTTTGAATGAAGTTATTGGTTTGTATTGGTTTTTAACCAAATATGCAGCATTCTGAAGGCGAAGAGATGTTGACAAGTAGTCGGAGATGGGCTTAAGATGCCATCCAAGGCAAGCGGTCGTCGCTAGACTCTCGTAGTTGCTGTTGATAATAAGAGAGGGTCAGAATAGTTCTTCGTGCTGACTGCTCTGAGGGGACAAAATGTGGATATTTTCCTGTTGTGCATCGGGTGTTGATCCACTGCTTGTTATCGGAGGATAACTTCGTGATCGTTGGATAAGGTTTCCGTCTAGCTTGGTATTAATCCACGGATCATTTGTTGGAGAACAACGAGGTTGGTCGATTCGAGATAGCTTTCCGTCGGTTTGGTGTTAATCTTGGACACCTTGCGTCGGAAATGACTTTTACTGTTTTGGAAAACAAGAAATTTTGATAGAATATTGTTAGTCTTATGCAAAGTATGATGCATGACGATACGTATGAATGATATATGCACAAATTATGATATTTATGAATAATGTATGAATGATGGATGCTGTGGTATTTCAAAACATATCCATCTTGAGGAAGATGTGAATATTCTGCTTGAGGATTTCTGACTTCTGCTTGGGGATGAGACGGATCGGAAACCTTGAGAAGGAAGATAGCTTTGAATCCTCCGATGCACTATCTGACCAAGTCTCGAGCCTAGATATTGTTGTGGATGGTAGAGATCGAGAAACGCGTTGTTGAAGATCTCATACATAAACTCGGCTGGGGAGAGGTTAGGAGGTACTCTACTGGGAAATCTTGTGTATAGATCCTGCTGAAGAGTATTTGATAATCGCCTGGAGACCGGGTTGGAAGGATCTGGAGCCCGTCGGAATCTCTGGCTGGGGAATAAAAGATGTAAGTTTCCTCCGATGCACTATCTGACCAAGTTTCAAGTCTGGACATTGCTGCTGCCGGGGAAAGGGGATTGTTGAAACGCATCCTGCTGAGGATAAATGTCTCTGTTGGAGATAAAACTATTAATGATGATGAAGCTGAGATATCTGAACTAGCGGAAGGAGATTTGTACACTGATGGGGAGAATTTGTAGTGAGTGGTATCTCTGTGGGGGAACGTATTGGTGACTTTCGTCGTCATCTCAATTCACAGAGTTAGTAGTAAGTACTTTTGCATTCCTTTTCGTATGTTTTGAACAAGTTCTTATTGTCGGATCATATAATCATTCAAAGCGGACGTTTGGACTTTATGCAAACAACAACAAACAACAAAAAATTGAAGAGGAACTTGCATATATTGAAAGATGGCGTGGCGGTAGTTCATACAAGAGAAAGGAAAAAGCTGTCTGGAAACAATCTCGTTAAGTTCCAACTATGCTAGTACTCATATCTCAACTATCTCATCTCCTTCTTTATCGGGAAAGTGATTGAATTGATCTTCGCCATTTGAACTTGAATCTTGATAGTAGTAGTGCGGTAGGTGATGCGAATGAGAGACATAATCGTCTTGAATCCCTAATTTTGCCTAGACCGCCTTCGGGTTTCGGTCTCTGGGATACCCTTTTGCCCAAGCCTCTTTAGGGTTTCGACTTGCCGGGTGTACATATTTTCATATATATCCTTAACTTTTGCAGAACCCTTTTGGTTCGCGGGATGCCATATTTTTTCCTAGGTTAAATCGACTAGCGGGTCTCTTTATCGTAGTATTTTTGACTATCTGCGTTCACGAGTGTGGGAAGTCTTAGCCGTCCATGGTGCTAAGTATCATAGCTCCATGGAAAAATCTTGTCTTGACTACAAATGGTCCTTCATGGGTGGGAGTCCATTTGCCCACAGGATCACCTTGAAGAATGATGCGCTTGACTACTAGATCGTAGACTTGGTAAACTCGGTGCTTGACCTTCTTGTTAAATGCTCGATCATTAAGCCGATAAATGTCCATGGCGGATGGACGCTAATCGTTCTCATCAATCAAATTAATCGGGTCAAAGCGTCTGGACCCAATCGTCTTCGCCTAACTTTCTGCGTCTGGAGGACTACGGTGGAGGGTATACGAACTTGATGGGTAGGGCCGGCTTCCATACCCCATACACAAGAGAAGGGGTTGCCCCAGTGGATGTTATTGTTGTAAGGATGTAATGATAAGCGCCAATGCCGTTTATGAAGTGTTGAGGCTCCATCAAAGACCATGGTCCATCGGGATCCTATTCGAGTCCTTAAATAAGTGCACAGTTCTTCCTGATCAATAACTAGTAAAACATCTTAGATGCGGAAACTCGAGCATAGGCGTAGTCATCTGACGATGAGCCAAATGATCGGCTACTACACTTCCTTTGATCGCTTTTCGGTGTCTTTGGATGTCATATTCGGTCAAGATCATTTGCCATCTTGCTATTCTTCAGGAGAGGCGGTTTCTCGAATATGTATTTATCGGATCCATCTTAGAAATCAACAAGGTAGTGTGAGTAGGCATATCTTGTCTTAGTCGTGACGACCAAATAGCGTTGCAAGTTTTCGGTTTGAGTATCTTGTTTCCGCGATCGGTAAACTTTTGCTAAGGTAGTATATTGCATGCTCTTTTCGACCAGTTCGTCATGTTGCTAACACACCCATTGAGTTCTCTAACAACATCAAGTACATGATAAGAGGTCTTCCTTGTGAGGCGCATCGGGATAGGAGGATTACATGGGGTACTCCTTGATTTTGTCAAAAGCGACTGGCGATCGTCGTTCCATTCCACTACTTGATCTTTCTTTAGTAACGAAGATTGGCAAAGTAGCGATTAGGTGTGCAATGAATGCAGCAATGTAGTTCGAGCGGCCCGAAACCTCGACTTCCTTCTCGGTGCGGGGGTGGCATCTCTTGAATAGCTTTAACCTTGGCGGGATCAACTTCAATACCTCATCGCGACAACAAACCCTAGGAGCTTCTGGGATCGACTCCAAAGTGCACTTGTTAGGATTAAGTCTCGATGCTGCCTTTGTCATCAAACAATTTACGAGATGATCAAGATGTTCTTCCTGATGCGTGATCGAGCTATCATGTCGTCGGCGTAGACCTCTATCTCGTGATGAATCATGTCATGAAATAATGCCACCATAGCCTTGATAAGTGGCGCTGCGTTCTTCATCGAGCGAGCATAACCTTGTAGCGAAGTACCCCATGTAACAAAGTAGTCTTCTCCATGTCTTGAGGCCATTTTGATCAGTTATGGCAGGAGAAACCATCCATGAAGGAAAAACTTTCTTGGCGGTGTTGTCGACGAACATCAATGTGAAAGTGGAAAATCATCTTCGGACTCGCTTTATTGGATCTACGTAATCCACACACATTCGTACTTTACCATCCCAAATGCAGACCACATTTGCACTGCGGATAAAATGTGACTAAGAAACTGCGTTGAGCGCTTCATAACCCGACTTTGATTTTCTCGACATCTCGGGAATACTCGACGAACTTTCATTTCCTTTGGGAGAAAACCTTCTTTTGTTGTGATCGATGAACCACAATATCAATGTCTAAACGGCATGTCTTCGTAAGACCAAGCAAAACCTCAATATAGTCTCGTAGCATACATGCAACCTTTCTTTAACACTTGTTCAGACCCGCTCTATCTTGATCTCTTTTACATCTTCGTCGATACCAAATTCACAACCTCGACTTGCTCTTCATGTGGTTGTATAATTCGCTCTTCTTCTTGTGATCGACAAGTTCTCTGGCACTTCACAATCTTCCTCACTTTCATCTTGACTTGGTAGATCGGATTATCAAGTCATATTTAGCACTAGCATTTGTTATTAGCGAGATTCGGAGTGATTACGCGATTATATCACGTGGGTGTGTGTAAGAACACATAGCTTTTGAAGGGTGATAAAGTAAAGAAAGAAAAACACAATTGAATGCAAAAGTCCAGAATTTATTGAATGAAAATATGCAAATGACGGATAATAAAACCCTAAGCGAGCCATGATGCCCGGGCAAGGCACTAGGCTTTAGAGTTTATTGTTCAAAACATAAAGAAATCTGAAAAGCAAACAAAACAGAATAATTACTCGACTAAAGGAGATTGGTATAGCGTCTTGATCTTCCAATTCTTTGAGCCCGGTGGAGTTGGAAGATCCACTTGCGATGTCGAGTCGTTGTAATCTTCTAGCATGAATCCCTCTGGTGATCGGAAGGGAAGTTGGTAAACCTTGTTCGCGTATCATCTTGACCCTTGATAGGTGAAGCCTAAACGGTCTTGTCGAACTTGAAAGGAAGAAGATCGGGGCCCCAAATAACACTACCACCTTGTTCAAGCTGACTTGAGCATCTTTCGGGAGGCCATCCTAGGAGGGCTTGTGTAACTTGAGGTGTGAAGTCAGGCATGACTCAGGATTGTTTCAAAGCTTGTGAGGAGTCTCAAAGAATTCACCCTCCATCTCGAGGAATAGGCATGAGATGGTGACCATATACTCTTCTTCACCACACAACAACCTTCCCTTTCTTGGGTACTTGAACCACGATGTAAGTAGAGTATGACCTTTTGCCCCATGTCAAGAAGCGTCCAAGTAGGCAAGTGGCCCCGGATGTCCATGACAAAAGTGGAGTCAAAAATCAGGAACCGACTTTGGGCAGAATAGCTCTCAATCTGTGGCTTGGAACCATCAAAAAGCTCTCACAATAATGTCCTTGGGTCTCGAACCAACCCCTTGACATCGAGGCGATCAAAAGCGTCTTGGTAAGATGTTCAGGCGAGAACCGGTATCTACCAAAACATGAGACAATGTAGTGCCCTT